>CM061045.1:69050454-69587954 GCA_030762985.1 Adelphocoris suturalis | reverse complement strand
ACAACTTTCGTTTCGTTTTTCTGTTTCAATTCAATTCAATTTTATTGTATAACCCATAGGTATTACAAGGAGTGCCTTAAATACACATTAAAAAATAGCACATGATATCTTGCCTTCATTTCTGCCTCAACAAGCAATGTTAGACTTTTACGTATGATGTATCAAATAATTACTTATATAGGTTTACCTACATAAATTACGTTTAATAAATGAGCACTGCATAGTTAACATATATCGCAATCAATAATGCCTACACTCCACTGCCAAATTTCAATAATAATCTCGAGTCATTGCCAAATTTCCAAAACGGTGTTGATGTTCGTTCTATCTCTTGAAATGTTCGTTCTATCTCCTCCTACGTAATTCGTCCTTAGTGAATGATCAGTTTTTTTCCATCAACCAGTAGTTCATCACCAATCAAGACGGCATGCTACTCGTCTTTTCTTGCTTGAAACAACTTGGGCAAGAGATGCTTCCTAAATTCCCGTGTTCGTCTCGTAGAACTCGGATGTATTAAATTGGGATCCCTAGAACTTGTAAATGTTCTGGCGTACTTTAGATTTAGAGAAATTATTAGCAAAATGAATGTGAACTGGTCTACTTCTAGAAGGTTGGATGGTGCCTAAACTTCTTACACCTATAACTTCATAATCCTCAAGAACGCAATTTAATTCCGTTCTAAAAATGTCCATCACCTTCCTCTTGAGAATATTCATGTTTTATTTCCCTTCTAGAACGTTATGAAGAATAAGATCGTTTCTGTTGTCCGTGTTCTGTTTTGTATTTTTTTTTTCAGATAATTCTAGATTTTCTTCTATACGGTCAATTGTTTTATTAATTTTCTGTATGAGGAAGATAGTTTCTTGGCTGTTAGCAATTTCTTGCGACATTCAAAACATTAGTTTGGTTGTGATTACGTCAAGGCATTGAATTACCTGATGTAACTCGGAGGTCGACATTCTCGTAGTTGTAATTATTCATCGCGACACCGGTCGGCTCTTCGAGTGCTGCTGACTAAGGAATACGGTATTCGGTCGAGTGGATAGTGCTTTCCCTTCGGTGAACAACAAATCACCAACCAAACTCGCGAAAATGACCTTTTTCCAGGAATCTACCCGTTAAAAATGTATGAAAATTGTTATTGCTGAGAGTTAATCAAAGAGCAACTACAAAAAAACAAAAACTGAAAAGAAATTCACAATACAACCCTGCTAAATCAATACTTAATACGGAGCTCGCGAAAAACACGTGTGCTCGGCTCCGCTACCTAACTGGAACTCATTATCTGTTTGTTTCCTTCTCTAACTCTTTGTATGATGTGTCTGTGTGTCCAGATATCCTTGGAACTTCTACAGTTTTTGAACCTGTGGAAGTGTTGCTCACCAATCAATACTCCCATCCCATTGATAGATGCCTCCGTCCTTGGAGTTATATATAGAAAATGGGAATGTACCTTCAACTTGAGTTTAATAATATATAACAGTGATCAGCGTAGGATGGCTACGTCAGACAGAAATAATGAATCTTTGTGTAATAATTAGCTATCATTATTGAATTATTATCTTATTTTATTTTTTCAAGAATTATTATCATTATTTGTTTTCTGGATTCTAAACATCTTGAAACTTGAAACAAAAAGTTTTGATGGGGGTTAAAGATTTAAAAAAAAAAAGACAAGCTATTATTTATTCACTCAGTTCATTCATTGATTGATATTCCCGTCAGTTTGGGATTAGCAGCTCTTCTAGAACCTTCGCCCGGACCTTTCTTACCATTGGCGTAACTTTCCATAGCCATTAGGTTGTAGGGTAAGCGTTGAGCGATTTTGACGGATACCGGAAAATGAATAATGAATCACACAGACTAATCTACCGCTGTCGAGTTATAATCACGAAGTTGAGATGTTCGTTCTGCGAGGTTCTGCCGTTTAATGGATTTCTCACGCTCTGGTTCCCTTCCTATAATTATTCCCCGCTCCAACTCTAATCCCTTCGGCTGCCTTTTGAGTCGTTTGTGGACTTAATAAGGTGTGGAATTCATTGAACTAATCCTTCCTCGACGTTGACATTAATTTAATTTCATTCGTTTGATTTAGGTCGGCCAGTCAAGCAGAGATGGACCCTGGGAGGTTTACTTAGAACTGTTAGCGCTTTGCGAGGGGTTATTAGCTGAAATAATATAATCATCAATTCAACTGTTAATAGCATAGCCATTTTCTGATGCAAAATTACAACTTTAATTAACTTTAACTTGAGCTAACTTTCGGTAGCTCCGACAATGTTGGCTAAAAGCAAAACATGATTGTGAATGGCACTACCTCGAGTTCACTTACGATCTACCAACTGAAATTTGTCATAAAGATATTGAATTCAATGTTAATCTACCGAGAATAATATTGCACCTTTTTATATTAACTTGCGGCGTTTCTAATTGTCGTCGTCTCATTTTAATTCAAATTGTCTGAAAAATGGGAAACTTTCTTGGATTGGAATTTATCGTTTTGATTTAAGAATCGGATTCAGCGTCCTTGAAAAACCCCGATTGCAATTTCCAGGTCGAAATTCCAAGCGGAAGAAAGACGATGAATTTCTAGAGTATGAAGATGAATCCCTCAGGCGGTCGCTAGGATGAGGTAGGTATGTCGTCATTAAGCTTTCTTTACAACGCTGTTTCGGAAACTTCCAATCATCCGACACCCATCATGGACAGCTGTCATCGCCCCTTCTTGGAAAGCTTTCTTCCTCAGCGCCATTCAAGTTTCTATGAAATTAATCGATAATTATTCACGCTCGAGTTTCATTATATATAAAGATGAATGATGCACCTGCATTTGTGTACCTCTATTTAAAACTTCTTGGATGTGTTAGAAAACAGAATGTTTGAGCCTTTTCATGTTTACAAGTTTGAGCTCTAAACGAAGGTCAGAAGAAGTACCTACATACTGCATGACATTTCAAACAAATGCAGTTTTACTTTTTTTACCTGCTCACAACTGAAATGTTGCTTACTGGCCTCGTGCTTAGTTCGAAAAACAGAGTGCTCTATCGGCGAAACGTGGCGTAACAGTATCTCTCAACGCATGCAGACATTTTTTGACATTAAACTACCTAACTTCCAGTTCGGTTTCCGACCTACGCATTCTTGTCAGCAGCAAATACACCGCGTTGTAGAAGAAATACTCGACGCCTACGAAAATAATGAAATATGTGCCGGTTAGTTCCTGGACGGGGAAAAAGCTTTCGATAAAGTGTAGCACACAGGTCCGGCCTGAGAGGCGTGCGACGTATGCAGCCTCACACTCGAGCCTTTTGAAGGGGCATCAAATCGGCCAATTTTGATTAAAAATAATGAGTTTGCAAATTTTTAGAAATTGATGTAAATGTTGGGCAGAAATATTTAAACAAGAAGGAACGTTGTCTCAAAACTGTTACAGTTGAATTTCGAGGTAAAACCGAAGATCTACCCCAATGAGTTCTGAAATACAGTAGTCTGATGCCCTTAACCAAGATCCAAGGTCCATAATTAAACTCTAGGTCCATTATTAAAGGGCATTATTAAACTCTGTAACTATTGCTTCACTATTTTGCTGTTTTATTTTCTTTTACCCAACAGATATGGAAATTTATATTAGGTCAGGCGGACTAAAGTGATTCCCGCATTAGCTATTTATTCTGAGATTGCTTGCAATATAAATGAATAACTCATTTTAACGGGACCCAGTAGCTATGTTTATTTAACATAATAGTGGTGTATGGTATAAGAAAGAGTATTGAACCTATCAAGTCAATCAATCATAAATCAAATTAAGAAATATAAATTTAATGTTCTAAAAGGCGCAAAACTGCACGAAAACTGTGTTTTTAGACCTTGAATTTCAAAAATTTCCCGAGGAAGAGCCCGGTCCCCCCTTTCACCTCGGGAGTATTCAATACCCCCCCGGTAGGAAAATAAAATGTGAGTCTTGCACACGTACAATTTTCGTCTTAGGCCGGCCCTTGTGGCACACTGGCCCTATACAAAATCAGAGGATTAGTTTCACACACTTTCTACCACTTAATTCAGTCTTGTCTCGATCGAAGTGTCAAATGCGAACAATCTGAATCCAGGTCTCGTATTATATGGGCTTCGGTTCATCAAGGGCGTCGGGGGTCCACTACGCTTCCTCGTCTACAGTGATGATGTTACAACCTCATCAAACTGTATCCCAGTCATGTTCACCGACGACATTTTTACTCGATCCAAATATGGATAAGAAGCTTCAAAACGCTTTCAAGAGCACACAAGTGATATCGTAGAGTGGGATTTGAAATGGTTGGTGAAAACAAATGCCCAAAAATTTAAGCTAGTTAACTTTACGTACCTCAGAAATTAATCTATCTCCCCTCTCATAATGGCTAACGAGGCAGTCTCTAGAATGTTAATGTTCGCTATTTGGGGTTCCATCTAGATAACTACCTTATATTCAACCAACATATGGGTGGTCTAGTCAGACGAATACATCATCGGACCCCTCAATCGAAGCCACTACTTACCCAACGATCACCCATACAATTAGAAACCAAAAGGCTTTATACATTACACTTATAATACCGATTTGGCAATATGGGTATTCAATTTGGGGATTAGCATGCAAAACGTAGATTGACAGAATACAAAAACAACAGAATCGAGTTAAAATAAAATCAACCTTCCAACAAATGCTCAAAACTCTGGTGAACCATACCAACTCTTCCCTAGCAGACATAAACGCGCGCTTTTCCTTTCAACTTCAAAGGAGGAGACTAAAACGCAGCAGTCCAATTGACAACTTGACGTAAAAGAAATTGGCTGTCAACGCTGTAATAGTCCAATGCTATTCGCCACCATGTCCCTAGACCCTAAACTCAACACACTTATCACATTACTAGCTACTCTACTATTACCTTATTTATTTATCTTATTCCTTATCACATTTATTCAAAATTCATTGTACTTTTTTATTTAACAAAATTCATCCTAGAAGGACTGCATCCTACAAGTGCATTCCATTTATCATACCGCAAAGTATTTTTGTACTAAGAGTTATAAAATAAATCATTTTGAAAAATAATAATAATAATAAGTGAAATCCAGACCATTCCATGTGCTATATTGCGAAGAAAAGGGCTTGATCAATGGTAGGGAAAAGGACTGTATTTGAACAAAAAAATAATGACGTAAATCAGTTCAGAATTATTTCTTGAGCAGTGCCGCATAAAATGTCGTAAAAAAGCACGTTTTTTCTGCTTTGCCCCCTCCATTTGCTCTCTTCCATCATGAAATTCGAATTTTTCGAGGTTCGTCCCACAACTAGAGTAAACTTGGGATCGAACAGAGAAAGAATCTCGAAAATCGGTTGAGAATTGTGGCATGGGCAGCGTCGACAAAATTTGTAACACTCAAACACACAATCTTACACACAAGTACACCTAAGATTTTTTTCACGAAATCGGTCCTAGAATGGTCTGAAACGGAATCGTATAAGGTTTTTTTTCCTCAAGCTTGGAATGAACGCACCCCGCTGGATCAATTATAATAGGTCTTCCCTCTAATGTACGAAGCCCTGCCTGTATGATCTAGCTTCAGATGGACGTTCTAAAAAAAAACCAAATAAATAAACTAAAAACAAGCTACAACTTGGTGGAAGACTGCCCTTCTCTGCTCTCACACTTGAACTTTTATGTGCCGCCCTATCCAACTCGCCACATACAAACTTTTTTTCTCCCAACTGTGACGACCAGCACAGTTTAGATGCCAGAGGGAGTTCAACAGATTGGTTGGTTTGTCGTCGGATGTCGACCTTCTTTGTTTAAGTGAGCTGGCGTTCAAGAGACATTGTAAATTATTGTTATAGTAAAGAATTTCTTAAATTATCTATGTAACCTCATTCCTTTAATTGTTTCTTGTGCTATTTATTATTGTTGAGAATTGTGATCTCTATTTTTTTTTTGCCATATAAAGCTTGTTTTGTTTGTTGTGAGTTTAATGTTATTGAATTTAACGTAGCATTGTTATTAAATCTAGATATAAATTATTATTATTACCATACTTAAACTGTAAATTGGGCAATTTCGCCCGTAAATAAAATTAAATAAATAAATAAATAAAATAAATAAACAACCAACGTAGCTTAAATAACGAAAACGTAAATAACTATTGTGAATAAGCCGTTGCCTTTCTCCGATTTTGAGAGATTATATTCCCTCGGAATCCAAATTAGCAGCCCCAAGAGCCTGCTATCGTCGTAAAGATCCTATTCTCACGACAGTGGTTTTCGAAGTTTAGCACGTTTAACACGTTTCAACGACCATGAAATTCCCTATTAGGTATAACTTTATAATTCTGACGGTCTTGAGTAAGAAGACAATGGCTGGACGAGTGATAAAATGGAAAGGAGGGATTTAATCAAATCAAACGGGATAATTCAATCGAAGCAGAGACATTGTGGGCACTCGGCCATTCGCAGGGCTGTGGATCCACCAACACTGTGATCGCCTCAGCCTCCAAGGACAGAAATGAATCTCTGTGATGGAGTTCAACTCGGCTATTCAAGGAGTGTCAATGGTTAAAACTTGATTTTTGAATATAACGTTGTATAGTTATTAAAATTTTCTAAATAATCCTAAAAGATTTCATGGAATTTAGCCAAATGGGTTAATTAAAGAATGAGAATATGAAGCTTGATCCAGACGCAGTGGTTGTACCTTGATGTGCAACAATCAGGAGCTCATTTCCTATTCATCTACATAAATCATTAGAGAATGGACGCTGGAACGCGATATAGAGCGCACAATCTTTCATTCTGACAGGAATTGCCTCATATCTAATTTGTCGGCTGAATGATGTTTTGTGTGATATCCGTGAGGTTTGACAGTGATGGGGTTCACCAGATGAGCGCAGTTCCCTTCCTGACTATATATTAGTTGTTCGCACATTTCCTTCTAGATGAATCAACTATTGCGGAGTTTTCATGGTTATTTTTTATTCGCCCCATAAAAAGATCTGAGCGATAGCTTTCCCGAAAGGTGCCATATGATGGGTATCTGACCAGTAAAACGGATCTTGAAATTCATTTGCACGATGACGTCACGGCCCCCACCCGCGTGGGGGGAACTCTCAGCTCCCTTGCGCTACTGCGTCTTGAGTGATCTCCCTACCCATTTTTGGCTAAACTAAACCTTCTTTTGAGCTGAAAATTACTACTGAGAGGTTTTCAACTACGCTGAATCCGAATCTGTGGTTAAAAGTGTGAAATTCCAACAAACGACAGTTCCCCATTGAGGGCTACCGTAATATTAACACAGCAGGCCTTGAATTTTGTTCTATTCCTACCATAGATTCTGGTCAATTTGTTTAACAAATCTATATTTTACTAACTAGATTGATTTAGGATATTTAAAAAATTATTACCTTTTAGGAAATGGAAATTATTATAATAGTAAATTCTGCGCATGCACGTTTTCCAGCATGACGTTGTTGATTATTCTTCCCTTGATACGTCAAGTTCAATGTAGCCTAAAGAAAGAGCCCAGATTTTTTGTGCTCTGGTCTCAACTGGTATATTGTTGTGTAACAGGCTGCCTCAATTGGTATATCCCAACATATTTCTTTGAGAACAGTTGGTATATTCTGTTAGGTCCACTTCCACCAGAACACTATTTGAGGGAGTTTAGCCAATCTCCATTAATATTGATCTCACAGATTAAACCTTGGAGTCTATCACTAACCCAATAATCGTGAAAACCTTGTTTGAAATAACGAAGTTTCCCTAACGGATTTGAAGACAAACTATCCCATGAACAGTTGGGCACTTTGAATCGTCGGGACAGTAAAAACGTCTCTGCAACTACCATCTCACCCGTTGACTCCCACTTCCATTTTAATTACCAAATAATAACTTTATTTCAGTATGCACGAAATTGAGAAGTTTTGTATTGTTTACAATCAATATTGTAGGGTAGGTACTCTATAAGGGTATTATATTCATCAACCTATCATTATGTGCCACCAATATTATCATTATCTATTATACATATTTTTCCTCTTATCCTTTGGCTTCGTTGCTGATCGGTGTCAGAGTGTATATGGGATGAGGCCATTTCTACTTCAATCTAGAGCTCGTTGTATTGTTGTATTTTAGAACTAGGTTTGTTTCTCATTATGTTAAGTGACAAAATGCCAGGGATTGCATTACGACAAGTGGGCATGATGAATATTTGCTCTTTTCTTGAGCGATACCTACTATCAACGAATACATACCACAAAAATATTTGGTGTGAGTTATTCTAAATGCCTACTCGCGCGAATTTATTTTTATAAGTACAAGTAACAACTGCTCACAAAAGCTACACGGCCAAATTTGTATCACGGCTAACGGAGATCAGCAAGTAGAACTGGCTGGATTTTGAGAGTTTAAACTCGAGTCACCTCAGTAGGAGTCTAAACTCTTGCAGCGCTCTGGTAAAAGACGGTAAGTTGTAATCTCCGTTAATTTCCAATCTACTCTAGTTTAAACTCGTTTAAATTTTTGGTGCAAAGTCAGCCTTGGAGATTCGCACTCAACTGGTCTACAGCCGACAGCGGTTTGATCTTGACTGGTCCTGGAAACTGGGAGATTCCATAAATCCAGAATTAAGTTAAAGCCACCCACGCTGCTGTTGGGGTCGTTGGTAAAAATAGCGGCAGAGGTAGCGGCTCGTCAAGGTCGAGGCCGCCTCGCCTCTAGTTACACAATACGAGGTTGATAATTATGGATGGCACCAGCTCCACACCGCGTTGACCCCCATCCATCCCACTCTACCTATCTCTCTCTTCTCATCCTTCTTTCTTGCTCTCCAGTTCTTCCCCGTTTCAGGACTATTGGAGTCACCTCTGGAAACAAACCTAGACCGCCACGAAGGGAAGATTTTACTGATGAATTTATATTGCCAAGTCTGAGTAAAGAGACAAACCTTAGTCACATTCAATAGATGATTTAAATTTGTAGAGCAGAACTCTTTTAGAATTTACATGTTCAAACTGGTCTATAGCCCGATTTTATAAGTAGGAGACATTCATAGAATTTCTGTATGCAAATAAGTTGCTTAAATACTGTTTACCTTTTAGGGTGCCTACCCTGTTATCGAGCAGTGAATTTCATGTAATTTTCTTGGCAAAGGTGGTGCTCGCATGTTTGTACACCAACCGCTTTGACGTCCATCCATCCACCACACTCTATTCCTCTCTTTCTCCCCCCTTCCCCACCTCCCATTGGTGGATTTAAGTCTTTAGATGTGGTGGCGAGCTCACCGGAAGGTGTGGACATTTGAATACTAAATTCCAACACCGAAACCGAATTTAATGACCCGTTCGTAAACCTAAATAGCTAGCCTTTTTTTTAATCTAAAGATGCGTACACCCTGCTGCGCCGCAAACACGGGCGATCGCTGCTCGTGGGGTGATCAAGGAAATGATAAATTCGACGGACCTCCTGCGATCCGAGGAATTCTAGCGGACGTACTAAGTCGCGTGGCAGATTGGGTAGCCAGATATATATTTTCTTTTTTTTTTTTTTTTTTTTTTTTTTTTTTTACTTATTTTTTTGTATTATTATTATTATCTTTTTTTTATATTGTCATTACCTAACTTTTTTTTTTTTTTTTTTTTTTTTTTTTCCAACGTAAAGTACCTCCTAGAAGAATAAAGTATTTCCATGAAAAATAAAGTATTCCCATTAAACCTGAACTAAAACTACGTTATGTACAAATTATATTATATTTCATTTTTTTCGTAGAATTTCCTTCTAAAATTTCCTTCCAACTTCTTTTTTCGTATTTTTCCAATTTACTAGATGTTTTGTTTTTCATTAAATTAATGCCCGTTTCGTTTTTAAATACTTAACTACCATAATAAGCTACCTGTGTGAGTTTTATCACCGTGGAAGAAAAGATAAAAACCAGATCGAGTCTTCGCCTCTCACTTATCTTTCGCAGGTATTAAAACATAAACAAACACTTCTTTCTCAAAACGGTAAATTTACGATAAGATTTGTAAAACAATATAACAAAAAAATTTTAAATAGGAACTGCAAACAAATAATCAATGAGGCGTAATAGGAATAACATTCAACTAGTATTTTTCGCCTCGGCCATAGATTTTTTGTCATTAGTAACAGTTCGCCCTCTAGGCATTCGAGATTCGCCCTTTCCCAAGGTAAGATCTCCCCCCCCCCCCCCCCCCTCATTCTCACTCTCTCTCTCTCTCTCTCTCTCTCTCTCTCTCTCTCTCTCTCTCTCTCTCTTTCTCTCTCTCTCTGTCTCTCCTCTCTCTCTCTCTCTCTCTCTCTCTCTCTCTCTCTCTCTCTCTCTCTCTCTCTCTCTCTCTCTCTCTCTCTCTCTCTCTCCTCTCCTCTCTCCTCTCTCTCTGTCTTGTGCGTATAGCAATTAATTATCATTCACACCGTATTGATTTATACCCAGACCAATTGCTGTCCTCACCCCAGTGCGGTATATCATTTACCCCTATTGGATTATATTCAATAATAATATACCTTGACCACAGCTTAGTGAGCTCTCCTCCCTTTTAATACCCTTTTATTGGAGCACCATAAAAGAAATAGGAATCAAAATAATTCCAGCAATTAATTTCTTTGTCTTACTTATCAATCCATATCCCAAAATATTTAAATATGCCAAAATATAGTATAGACAATAAGAAAGTTAATCACGACAATCATTAGAAGAATTCTACCAATCTAGAACCAACGAAGAAGGAATGAAGGTAACCCACATTGTTGCACAGCTACACTAAAATTGGGGTCGAAAAAAGATAGAATGTCTTAAAAGATAGAATGTCTCAGATTTGCCTAAGTTGATGTATCTAGGTACTGAATCAGCTAATAATAACCGTGATATAGCTAACCTATTTGCTAGGTACTTTTCTTCAGTGTATGAGAAGCCGTCTACCTGTGTACTTGATGACGAAACCTCATTTTCTAATTTTTCGATGGGGTTTCTTAACATAAATAAGGAAAATGTTTTGAAGGAACTTTCATCATTGGATGTTACTAAGGGCCATGTCATACGAGCGCTATTGCCGTCGTGCTGATGCCGTCGAGATAGCGCCGGAAAAAGTGTATGTCATACGTGACGGCAAATGCGTCGCGTTGATGCCGTCCCGCCAACGCCAGGTGCCTGTCATACGAGCGTCTTCCGGCGCATTTGCATTGACAGGGTCCCGGCGTCACGTGCGCCGCGTCGCTAGCGCGACCGTCCGCGTTGGCAGCGCTCAGCGTCCGGCTAACGCGGACTCGCCGACGGCATTAGCGTCCGTATGACATGCTCCATAAGAACCCCATTGCCGGGTTGGAGCGTTTTTTAAACGCGACGCTATCAGCGCGACGGCAATAGCGCTCGTATGACATGGCCCTAAAGGAATGGGCCCAGATTGTGTCCCTCCTTGTCTACTTCGTGGTTGTGCTGATAGCTTATTCATGCCTTTATTTTTTCTTTTCAACCGCTCGCTTCAGCTTGGCCACGTACCTGATTACTGGAAGGTGTCCTATGTTACCCCTGTTCCTTAAAAAGGTGACAAGTCTCAAATCACTGAATACCGTTCTATTCGCTCTATCTCCACGATTCCGAAGCTCTTAGAAAAATTGATTGTTTCCCAGTTAGAACCTATAATTAAAAGTAACCTATCAACACACCAGTTTGGTTTCGTTAAGGGGAGGTCAACTATTTCGAATCTTGTTTGCTTTCAACAGTTTATTCTTGACGCATTTGAATGCGGTACTCAAGTTGACTGTATATATACAGATTTTTCAAAATGTTTTGATAAAGTTCCTCTTTCTCTTTTGATCTCTAAAATGAGAGCCTTTGGTTTTTTCGGTTCTTTGCTTGGGTGATTTGAGAGCTATCTTTCCAATCGATCCCAGATTGTTAAAATCAAATCAAATTGTTCCCATTCGTTTCCTAATACATCGGGCGTCCCACAGGGGTCACACGTAGGGCCTTTATGCTTCCTAATTTTTGTAAATGATATTACTGATATTTTTTCTGGTAGCAGTTGTTTTTCTCTGTTTTGCAGACGATTTAAAAATGTATTCTAGAATCACATCTCAGTTTGACTCGGATCATCTTCAAGGCAATCTCAACGCACTACACTCGTGGTGTGTCAAAAATTGCCTGTTTTTAAATATCCAAAAATGTTCAGTAATTACTTTTTCTAGATCTCCCGATCCTCTTATCTTTCATTATGTGCTAAACGACCAGGTCATTCAACGTGTATCATCCGTTACTGATCTTGGTATCTTGTTTGACGGTAAATTATCGTTTAATGATCACATTGACAAGATCTGTGGCAAAGCTATGAAATCGTTGGGCTTCTTAAAACGTCATACCCGTGATTTCAATAATGTAGATGCCTTGATCGTGCTATACAATGCATTAGTGCGTCCCACTCTTGAATACGGATCGATGGTGTGGTCTCCTTACTACGCTAACGCTATTGCTCGATTGGAAAAAGTTCAGAAAAGGTTCGCTCGCTATGCTAAATGTAAAAGAGGAGTAGGTTGGGAAGATTTTAATTATCAGGCTTTTCTTAATGGTAATAGTATAACTTCGCTCGAGGCTAGGCGTAAAACTGCTGATGGTGTTTTCATTTATAAGCTGATCCATAATTTAATTGATTGTCCCGAACTTCTTCAGCTTCTAAATTTTCATGCCCCCCTGTATCGCACTAGAACCTCCACCTTATTTTATACTCCTACCACAACCACAAATTACCTGCTTAACTATCCACTCCATAGAGCACAACGCATTTTCAATATTCCTTCTGTCTCCGAGAAAATAGATATCAGCACAGTTTCCCTTTATAGTTTAAAAAAATACTTGATTCTTTATAATTAGAAATACTTGTTTTATTTTCTTATTTTATTTTTTATCAGTCATTCTTTTTCGTTCGCTTATGAATTTTTCTGTACCTTTATAATATTTATAATATAACATTTCTCTTTTAATTTGGCTTCAGCCCGTATGTTTCATAAATAAAATAAATAAATTGGATGAAAATTGTGGCCTGGGCAGCGTCGACAAAATTTTACATACACACACTTAGACACCTTTGGTTTTTCGACGAATTCGGTCAGCATGGTCTGAAACTGATTTGTAAGGTTTTTTTTTTTCTTTTTTTTCTTTCAAGTAAAGTAAAGGAAACAACTACCTCTTCCAGGTTGGGGCTTTTCGTCCGACAGCCTCGGTCGTCGCGGACGTCATAAGCTGTCCTCCAAATGGAAGATTAGAATTCGTTCTGATGATTTCGTTTAAAGCTACTCATTGCCTCGCCCCCTTGAGTGGAGAGGGGTTCGCCGTACAGAAGCGTCAAAACTGCTTGGACGAGAGATCGTAACCTGAGCGGTCACTAATCCAAATTTTTCTTGTTTCTTCTCATGCTTGGATTGTCCCACACCCCCTGAATCTATTCCAATAGGCGGTCCCTCCATTGACGACGCCTATCTTCAGAGGGACATCCTGATGTATTTTACATAAAATACATCCTGATTTATATGTGTACTGTAAAACTATAGTGTAAAGTATTTTGAACTGATCTTGAAGTGCTAAATGCTTGAACTAATTTTGAACTAAGTTCTTGCGGTGCGGCTTAAACCATTAAATAATGAAAATAAAAAAATGTTTTGAACCAAAAAAAAGATTGCTTATAAAAGTACGTTTGGAAACCCAAGTTTCAGATTCCGTGCGCACTGCATGCGTGCAAAGTTTCTTACAGAATACGCACAAATTGGAATTGAGAACCATCAAAGGGATCGACGGAAAAACCGACGGAAGGTAGTTCGTCCCGCGCGGTATGTGCGCCGCTCCCGCCCCCGTACACACTTGGCGAATTACATAACAAACCTGATAAGGTGAATTTATTAAAAACAAACTTAACAAGAAAACATTAGAATCAAAAGACTACCTACTTTTTTGAGTTATCACGGCTTCATTAAATATTAATGTCTTACTATATTTAATATAATAAGTGTCAATTGCATATTCTATCTGCGGATTAGGCTGAAGATGGCCTTCTATCAGCCACAAATTAATACTTCACTCTTCACACAAATGTTTATTCAATCAAGCATCATTTTCTCGCGTTTTACTATACTGATATGGTTCAAATTTGAAGGGTAGTTAGGAAAAGAAGAGTTAATCATCTTTTCTAAATTTCCTCTCAAGTTGTTGCTGTGCTTTCGTGAATTTGAAATCCTTGCAACAACTAAACACACGTGCACACACACACACACACACACACCCAGACTCACACACACACACGGGGGGGGGGGGGGGGGGGGTCTGCAGTTTGAATCAGATTTTGATGTAATTTTGTGGGAACGTGCTGGTTAGGCAAAGGATGTTCCCCTATTAATTTCATCACTCAGAAATTGAGTTCTTACTACGCATGCGCTAATTTGAAGTTCACTAAGCGTTTTCTCTTGGCCTATGTGCCCGATTTCGCTCAAATTTGCTTGTTGTGGGATTTGCCGATTCAGTTGGGATTTTCATGACCCCCCCCCCCCCCCCCCCCCTCTCTACCAGTATTGATGTCTAGCGACTTCCCCTTACACCGCGTTCCGCTGGAAATGGATTAGAAAGGCTATGACAGAGCAACCAGCTGACTACCGTAGAAGCGGTGGGTCGGTGATGTTGCGCCATTTTCCCCGCTCCACGCGATTGCGCTCCACCTTGACCTTGGCCCTATGAATCCACACTCCATCCAACTCTTCCTTTCACTCCCCGATCCGAATGACGGTTTGGAGAACAGATGTTTACAGTACGAAATGCTTCCCCTGTTCCAGCGAATGAATGGGAAATTTGTCCATTCATCCCATGAATGCATACCAATACTGTGCCCTATTCATAAGACCATACCAATAAGTAATGCATTCATTACAGGGGTGTCCCTAAGTCTGATATATGTACATATATTATTTTGATGAGGATAGCGATTAGATCATGATGCTTACTGGACGTTAAATCCTTCTCCATTATACTCTTGCAATCTGGCGGGCTCTAAATCATTAAAAACACACTGCTATATATTCATAAGTTATGAGTAATCGTCTCACTTTGTTGTTCCTTGCTCTCTTCAATTGTTTCCAACTTCTTCACGTCAAGGATTCTCATCTGCGCATTGGATAACAATGGAAATCAAAAGAAAATTTTCTCTGGTGAATTATTATTAAATGCACAGAATAAAAAGCTCGTCTCACCACGTAATCAGGCGCAATCGTTCTTCGTTCCTACTATCTCACCTGCTCACATTTTAAACACGGAAGCGGGAATTTCAATCGAACATTATGGCGGGGTATTCTTGTTTTAAAAATATTATATTTCCTACTGAAAGATTCTGGTATTAGCGCTCAAACAAGGCGCAGTATGGTGGGTTTCCGTTTGCTGGAGGTGGGTCTAAACAGGTCTTGTATAAAACCAAATCATAACGCCATAGAGTTCCTGAAACGTGTAATCCTCGCAAAATACGCATAGAAATGCAAAAGTCCTCTTCTCCATTTCAGATCGTCTTGTCAGATCAACTTTCTGATCGGAAAATGGACAGTTTTCTCTGCGTTGTGATATTATCAGAGAAAATTCATTTTTTGCGCATTTTCTTTTAAAAAAGTAAATGAGCTATTGTGTTCACTTTGTCCATTGATGTATGTATGTATATATATCCTCTTAAAATCGTGTTAAATGCCACTTCCCGACGTCCGATTATGATGAAACTTAGTATGGATGTGACCTGTAACGTGGTGAGGATAAAGATGTATCAGGGGCTGCTGACGCAGAAGTCATCGATCAGGGGAGTGAACTCCAAAGCCATTTCCTCAACTATTCAACGCAGGAAGCTGAAATTTGAGAGGGAGGCTCAAGGGAGAATACTGAAGACGCATGAGAGGTCATTGATCAGCTGATTGAGCTCCAAAGCCATTTCGTCAACTATTCAACGCAGGAAGCTGAAATTTGAGAGGGAGGCTCAAGGGAGAATACTGAAGACGACTGAGAGGTCATTGATCAGCTGATTGAGCTCCAAAGCCATTTCGTCAACTATTCAACGCAGGAAGCGTCTATTTCACGTGGATCTCCTTACAAGAAAATGTGCTATCATGTGACTCACTGTGAGCACTGTTCTACTTATTTTTTATTACCCCTATGATTTGAAAGCGCAAAAGCTTTTTTTTCCCCTTGGCATCGAGCTTTATATCCTTCTGCCCCATTGTTGTGTAATTTATCAATTCCCTAGGTTTATTTTACTACTTATCCATAAGAAATTAATTCTACACTCTAAAGTTTATTTTTGAAAAGAATTTAAACAGTTTACTGTGTACTTCATCACTTGTCACTTGTAATAGGTACACCTAGATCGTAGGTTAAAACGATTAAGTACTTCTTGGGATATAGCATTATGAAAGTAAGTTAGCTATAAGTGTTTATGTGTAATTTGAGAAGGTATTCACGAGGCCCTGACACAATACTCAATCACACAACGACATGGCACAATCCCGTTTTGGAGTTGTCATTCTATACTCTGAACATGTGTTACGAGTGTTGCGTAAAACCAAAGCTCGTAACGACTGATTGCAATACTCTACTCATTTGTGTAGGTAGAGGAGCTGTCATCTGAGCTTAGGATGGAGTTTGAGCTGTAATTCTGAGATGCTCCTTGTTTTACATGAAACTGCAGAGATCTTCGTACGCACCACTAAGACTCACCGTCATGTTGAGTGTTTCATCAAAATATACAATCCCTGCCTCCCTCCCTTCAGGCCTTCCTACCTCTCCCGAGTGGTTAAAACCTCACTTTTGAGACCGGGGTTCCTGTCCTTGGCCGGCGTGGAGAGGTTCCGCTTTGGGGTGGGTTCATTAAAAGTGAAACAGATTGGTAAGTGATGCATGCATCACAGGGACCTCCCTATGTACAGCTGTAAATGATTTTGGAAAGAATAGCGAATAAATCGTGATTTTACTGCATGTACACCCTCCCTCCACCGCGAGAGTGGTTCTACCAAGAGGCCAAATACTTCGAGCAACGTAGTAAAATACTCGAGAAAAAAAAAATCATCAAAATCGTTGAGAAAAGCATGAATAGTAAGTTTCTCTTCAACCCTGTCACTCTTCTTCACAAAAATCCGCTATCAAAATGAAATCCCAGATTTTTAATTTTTAGTACATCTAAGTTGGAAGATTAGAAAAAAATGTGTGAGAGAAAGAGAGTGGGAGGGAGGGAGGGAGAGAGAGAACGGATGAGAAAAACTAAAGTATCATGATTTAAAGGTATCGCACTCTCAATTTACGCACATCAACAGTGAATTTGAACTTTCCAAGTTCTGTAGAATAACTGGACTGAAATCTGGTTCGAACAAGAAAACAGTGAAGCAAATCAGATGTAAAATAGTGAGAAACAATGATTTCTCCATCTCCATTCGCCCCCTTCCATATATAATCAAATTTGAAATTCCTGATATATGTTCTAAAACTAGACCGAATTCTCAATTGAACCTGTATCTACCTGTTTCCCCTCTGGAGAAATTCGAAAAACTTTCTATAATTCTTGGAATGGGGTCACCGAAGATAAGAATATTGCCTACTTTAAATTTAGTTGCGAATTTTATTGCTTTCGTCCGCGAGGCTTTGAAATTATCGCCTTTTCTTTAATCTGAATCTTGCGGTTATTGAAACGTAAGCAGTTGTGTGAAATTGACATAAATATGTACTCGGATAACACGGAATAACCTAAGTTAATTATTTTATTTCTACATAGATTTGCTTGACTTACATATATCAGCTGATATTTTCTACCATCTTATGAATATATAATCACGATCTATTTTTACTTTTCAGGTATGACTGGATCGAGTTATGTGTCGAACACTGCATTCCCACTAGTGAGTTGTGTCTTGCTTGTTTTCAATTATTGTGGTGACCAAGCTCTGTTGGTAAATGGGGAACTTTCATGTGTTGGAATTTCACACTTTTGACCTCAGATTCGGATTCAGCGCACTTGAAAACCCCTCAAGTTGAAATTTTCAAATGTCTCAAAAGAAGGTTTAGTTTGGCCAAAAACGGGTAGGAAAATCACGCGTGACGTTGTGCAAGGGAGATGAGGGCTCCCCCTGAAGGGTGAGGGCCGTGATGTCATCGTACAAATGAATTTTAAGAGCCGTATTACTGGTCAGATACCCATCATATGGCAACTTTTTAGAAAGCTCTCATCAAGATCTCTCTATTGAGCAAATAAATTATAACCATGAAAATTTCCCATTGTCTCCGAAACATGGATAAGAAACCCTTTGAACACATAGTTTATTGTTATATAAAATTCAGTAAAATTATTACTATCTAGTGCACCTTTGGAGTTGGGATAATGCATCAAATTTTCTATACGTTCATTGGTTCATCTCATTTTTCTTCGAGAATTTCTAGCAGATACAAACTGAAGTTCGAATCCACGTTTGTACGTGTCAAAACCGAACAGGGTGACTTGCTAAACGGCAACACAAACTCGCTAATTCTTTGAGTCACTGAAATGGCAATGATGTGGAAGCCTTCGGGAAACTCCAGAGGAAGCTTTGGGAAATGAAAACAAACCCAATGTAGTGCTTGACGTTTTGTGGTCGTTGGATGTAATGGGGGCGGGTTGTTTGGTGTTCGAGCTGAGTCACTTTGTGGAAATTCGGTGACAACACATTTACCCGGTCTTAGTTTTAGACATTGGAGTTTGTTATACAGGGACTCTAGTGATGGGAGGGGAGGACTCCAAACAGAGATGCTTCCCCGCTAGATGCGCTATCGTATTCCGCTGTTCTGAAGCCTCAGGAATGTTTATCGGCTCATATTCGCCTCGCTGCCATTTTTGCCAATTTTTGTTAAAAAAAAAAAAAAAGCTATTGCGATGACTCTAAATATTTTCTGGAAATCCGTTTTCAGGCATTCGAAAACGATTCCTGAATTTTAACGCTTTCACATTTATCTAGGGTGTTCCATAGAACTAAGAACCTTCTCCCTCGTTTTATCCGTTGATCTCAAATTTAACATGACACGCGGAAAACTTGCGCAGTGCATATTTTCTTATTTTGTATGGAGGCCCCCGTTTTTTATTGCTGATCTAAATTCTTCGTGAAATTCCATGAAGAAATTACTCATCACTCGATTTTTCGAGTGCGTTTTACTCGCGCAATTCCGCTCTAAAAGTGCGCTATTTGAGAAATTTTTGAAGATATTCAATTATCACATGTGATACATGTTCCGGGTTATTTTTTCACGCTGAATCACTTAATGATTTTTATTTATTGATATTTACAACACGAACTTGGAAAAACTCCGACAAATCGGCCAGTATTATATTTTGTTGTTTTGAAATTTAGGTTGTTTGAGTGCAAAGAAAATGTTAAACATGTTAAAAATGTTAAAATGTTGAACATTATTTTTATCACAAAAAATCTATTCTAAATAGTTATCTCCTATGCAAATATATATTTTGGATTCTTAGCTTTCTTGTAGTTTTTACCGATGTTATAGCAAATTTTAAAGAAATTTAAGTACATTTTCAGCATAATTTTGAATATCATTTTTTAGTATTAAACTCTAGGATTCGTTTCAGAATGCCTCAAAACGGATTTCAATCAAGAAATTTCTCAAAAATTTTTATTTTAAAATTTTCCGAGTCATTGCAATAGTTGTTTTTCTACGAAAATCCGCTAATATTTTCTACGAAGATTCGCTAAAAGAGGGAAATAGATCAATAAAGTAAAACCGGAATGCATATCAATGAAAAAATGAACGGCCCTAAATTATTTACTAGGGGTGATGGTAATGGATCTGTATCATAATAGACGAGTTATGTCGAGTTATCCGATGCAATCGAGGGTTTCGTGGAAGTTGACACTTAAAGTAGTGTTGGAGTAGATTGAAAAAGTTCCAGCCATGCAGCATGATCGTATGTATGAGCGAATTTTCTTAAATTATCCATCGTATTATATGTTTATTTGTATTGAAATGTGGTCAATTTCACAAGAAAGAACTGGTTACACACTAATTTTATTGCAAAAAAACTATTACTTAATAAAATTCGTTGATTGAAAAAAATATTTTAGATTTTTATTATTGGTTTCTAGTTTTAATAGATTTTTGTGCAAATAATTAGGAAATTTATGTACGTTTTTCAGCATAATTTTGTGCAACAATTTTTAATGTCCTACTTAATAGTTGATAATTCGATTTTGATTGAAATTCTGCTAAAAATCATAAATTAAACGGGTTTTGGCCGTTGTTAGCCATTTTTAGTGATTTATTTAGTACATTTTTCTGAATTTGACCTATTTAATGTTCTTAATAATTGTTGGCCAACGTACTCATCCTTTCCTTTGAAAAGCCTGATTTTTTGGCGCAAAAACGGGATTTAATCTCAGTCCTAAGGAGAGTCATCGTCTGGAATGCATATATATATATATATGAAAAAGCACAAACTTCAGGAATGGTTACAGAATGTGTCAAAATGGATGGATTTCAATGAAGAAAATTTTCAAAAATGTTGATTTTAAAATTTTCCAAGCTATTGCAGTAGCTTCATTTTCTTCGAAACTTCGCTAACATAAGTAAGTCGAGGGGAAGTAGGTATTCCAATTTTTTTTTTCTTTTTTTTTTTTTTTAAACAATGGTTTGCTATGTCTGAAAATAGCAATGAAATGAATAGAAATGAACATCATAACGTGATTCAGCCCGAAAAAATAACCCAAGAATATGTACCTATCTTACGTGGCAACTAAATATTTTGAAAAACTCAGTATATCACAGCTTGCGCACGTTGGAGCGGAATGGCGCCCGTTTTCGCACACCCAAAAAATTTAGTGATGGGTCACTTACCTCCGGTTGTGAGAAAACCGAATCAGGTATTGGTATTTTACGAAGGCATTGGATAGGTGGATGTATGGAGAAATGTTATTGGGGCGTAGAGGACCACCAGGCAGGTTTGAATGGTTTTTTGGTATTACCTACTGAACTTTATCCCGGGCAGCACTTCACAGTGATGCGCAAAAGGCAATTTAAACTTCTTGTGCACTTGGAAACAACTGAACGAATCCAAAGGCCTTGCGGGAAAATGGCCGCATGCTGGTAAAACAAACTTGACGCCCTGTTAGGGATAGAGTAGAGGCAAGTTGGAAGGGTCGCTGTTAGGATGGATTCGCCCGAGGAGAATCGCCTTGTTTTTGTGGATTCTGGATGCGTCTTGGTTTACATAACATCGACGCAGGTCTCGTCGACAGGGTAAACACTCGCGTTTGTTATCAAACACCAGAAATGCAGCGGGACCATCAAGGTCACTCTTCGTTCCCATAACAACACGGTGTTTTTTTTCCGTCTTGTACGCTCACGAGTCGAAACAAACGTTTTCGAGTAAATAAACAAATAAACAATCGAAAGGTTTCATAAATTTATATTGTTTATTTATATAGTACTTAGGCGGATGAGGTGCGCGTCAAAAAAACTCGTGGTGTCCGTTTTGGGGAATAGTTCCATTGTTGCTTGGGATAAATACGAGTGGTTATTGATGAATAGGATCCTCTCTCATCCTTCCGTGCGATGTCAGCTTTCGCAAGGTGGTCGGTCGGGTAACGCGCCCATCAGTTGGACATTTATAATGGCTTTCCCGCGATAATTCTTGTTATACAATCAGCGGGGGAAATGCCACTACGTATAAGAAGGAAAATGCTGACGGATAAGTTCCTGTTGTCGCTCTACAGTAGAAGACCATCACACTCCTCGAAACTATGCCCTCTGACAACCAGAACTTTAACAGAGAAGTATTGGCAAAAGAAGAATAGTCCAGAGGAATGCGAAAGCTTTTCACATATAAATGAATACACCAAATGCATTTCAATCAATCCGAAACTTTTGAGAACTTATTGAACTGGTGAAAGCTATTCAATTATACGCAAATGATCCTGATTCAAAGCAACAAAATGTGCTTTTACTCTTACTGTCTCAGTGCTCTACAAAACTTGAAAGTGTAAGCCCGGACTCTAAACTATATGAAATTGAATATTAAATAATCAATGCCACCGAATTTTCCCGGAACATATACCCATCTAATCCCCGAGTTTCAACGAAATCGAGCCAATAGATGATAAGAAATCGGCATTATAATAAATTAAAGTTTGCGCATGCGCATAGACTATTATTTATGTGCCGCCAATGACAGTAATAGGGGACCGTCTAGAGGCTATCCCGCACAATCCTAGAAAATTTCATCAGAATTGTTCCAGTAGATTTGGAGTTCTGTCTATGTCAATCGACATTAGTTTCGTATAAGCGCAATGGTTATTACTCAACCAATTGCCATATAATTTATAGGGCATTTTTCTAATTTATCTATTTATTTATTTTTGCCATTTCTTAGGATTGTTTATAGAAAGGGATTGTGATCAATTTTCTGATTTTCCAACCCCACCATGGGCTGTAGGTCTCTATGGTATGGGGACTACATCCAGTCGCATCTATACATCCCACACCGAGGGAGCGAGAAAACCCACCCCTAGCGAGCGAAGCGAGCAACATCCCCTACGCACGTCGGATTTCAACGGGTATTTTTCCTACGAACTCGGGATGGACTATTAATATCCCATTGCATCTATACATCACGCTGAGAGCGAGCGAAGCGAGCAACATCCCCCACACATTTCAAATCACCCTTAGTGGTCCAACGTTTCCAATCATTCTACATGCCCCACCCAACAGTATAGACTAACGGATCTATACAGCCATACCGAGCGAGCGAGAAAACTAGGCTAGTATAAATATATATTTATTCATTCGTGAAACATATGTGAAAACTTATGATGATTAGCTCATATTGTCATAATGAGTAATCGGTTTTCAATCGGCTTTCAATGATTTTGAAAATCGATTTACCGATTAAACTGAACATAATGTACGGAGAAATTGGTTTTTCGTGATATATCCCCCCCCCCCCCTCTCGAGACAGTTTGGCTCCTATAGAATGGGACATACGATATTCCCCGCGAAGATGCGGATCGGTGTCGGTTTTAACTCGAATAATTCGGATCGCGTTATCCCAGGGCTCGTCTGTCGGAGACTCAGCTCTGAGAAACTCTGGCGAAAGTGGAGCGGAAAACGCTTTCACGGGCGTGGAATGTCCTGCACCCTCCATAAATAATTTTCTTATTATATTATTATTAGTAGGTAATATTTAATCATCCATCCATTCTGATAGCGATATGTTTTCAGTCGTGCACAAGGTCAGATTTACGAATTTTTGGAAGTTCGAAGTTTATTTTCCGGAAAAGTTTCATGAAAAATCCGTTTTGAAACGATTCCTAGCGTTTTTAATTTGTGTTGTATACAGAGTGTCTAGAATGTAATGTAGTGCGCCGATTGTGAAGTATTGAGTTTATATGAAGGTATTTATTTGCCACATGTGGTGTATGATTTACTAGTATCTTTTCACGGTGAATCACGCAGTGATGTTCATTTATTGATTTTCGCAATACCAACTTGGAAAAACACCGAAAAAAAGTCAGAATTGTACATTCTTCCACTTATTTTCACACAGCGCAAAGCGTTACTACAAGTGTTTTTCCAAATTAGTATCAGGAATATCGATGAATGAACATCACTGCGTGATTCAGCTTTAAAAAAGAAACACCCCGAAATCATGTATCGCCTGGGGCAATTGAATATCACAAAAAACTCAATATTTCACACTTATATCACTTTTTGCGCGTAATCTCGCCCGTGTTTGAGCACACAAAGATTCGAGTGATGGTTCGTTTTTCCCATTAAACGTTATGTAGATTTTGAATCTGCGATAAAAAATGGGAGTTCTCATTTGAAGAACACGAGTTAGGAGTTTTGGCGCAATTGTGGCGCGTGATAATCAAAATCCAGTAGACAGTTTCAAGTTTTTTGATATCTTCAAAAAGTAAATGGCTGGTCCGTTAAATTCTAGCCATCCTGTAATATATACCGAGTGTATCAATGAAGACTACATATACACTTACTTTGCCTTTGTTTTTCATGTTATTTGCAACAAAAAGTCCCTCCAACCAATTTTTGTCCAAACCTATAATTTTCCAGGTGTAAGTATTTTAAAATTCTTTCGTTGTTACCTTATAATATTGAAATAACAATAGCTCCCTGAAACTGCAAGTTGACATTAAAAATAATAACACCTTTGGGAAAAGCGTTAAATTTGCTATCAGAATAAGTTTCTAACATAACTATTCAAAAGTAATCAGCGGGCCAATAACAGAATTAAAAACTAAATTCTCCAAAAAAAAAAAAAAGTTTTTTTTTTTTTCAAGGCCGTAACTGCCAACATTTATCAAAATGTTGGGGCCATCTATCACTAAAAGCATGCCCAGAATCGCAGCTATTCAACGATATAGTGAATTTTACTTTTTCTTTGCTAATTAGGGAAGAAAGTGATGTTTCAATCTCTAACAGTTTTTTCCTAAATGAAATTAATGGGTTTTTCAAAAATGACACTCTATCAACCAACGAATTCAGTGTAGGTTCCGACGTAATATTTCACGCTGAATAGAATGGTAACACTTCCCGTTATAACGGGGTTTTACAGTTGAACTAACTAGACCAAGACGGATAGCCCAACAACACAAAACAATAAAATCAAGGTCGTGCCCCCCCGAATCTGGTACTAACTGGTCCTGGGGGTTCACGAGGGTGCTGACTCCGAATCCGAACCCCGTTTTTCACGTAGACATCTAATTTTTGAGGTATGGCACCTGAATTTTTGGGAAAATCCCTTAAATTCCAGGATAACTTATGTTCAATTATATATTATAGTGATATTCTTGTTGAAAATATAACGCTGAACACGCCTATATCACATATGATTGGTATGAAATGCCTCCTGAACGTGTCTTTTGCCTAAAAACTTCCAAAAAAAAGTTTTCACCAATTTTTGACGATTTTTCTACAGTTTTTTGATATTTTTTTACAAATTACACCACTTGGCGATCTGAAAAAAATTGTGCTATTAGTACTTGGACTATTTCTCCGTCGAATGAGACCACCAGCAGCTCGGGAGGTGTGATAATTGATTTTTTGAAAATTTTCAACTTCCAAAAAACGAGTTTCTTGTCAATTTTTTGATAACTTCTTTTTTCTTGGTGTATTCCCAAGAATTGTATGTGCCAATTTGTTCAAAAACTATCAAAAAAATGTAAAAAAATCTGTGAAAAACCTTCTTTTTTTTGCAGTTTCTAGGTAAGCGACACGTCAAGGAGGCATTTCAAACCCATCATTATGTGGTATAGGCGTATTCAGCGTTAAATTTCCAACAAGAATAGCCCCTTTTAATTGAACATGAATCATCCTGGAATTTCAGTGATTTTTTCAAAAATCCAGGTGCCGTACCTCAAAAATTAGACGTCTACATGAATAAAGGGCTTTGGATCCGGATTCAGCACCCTCGAAAACACCCAGGACCAGTACCAGATTCGTGGGGGCACGACTTTTTTTCGGGCAGTGTAACCCATGAAATTTAAAACTAATTTAAACTCTAATTTTGATTTTAAAATTGTTGAGCAATGGGGCTCAGGACTAACAAGGTCCGCCGTAAGGAGCGGTAGAGGGCAAAGGACCTAAGGAACATGGTGGTTGACAAGATTCCCCTTGTAGATACCTTGCGTCACCCCTTTTCACTCTACAATTCGCCCCCCCCCCCCCCCCCCCCCATCAATCTCATCAATACTAGTCAAAAATGAGAATTATATTATTAACAAACAAATTATTATAATAAGTAAACACTCAAACAAACAAAAAAACAACAAATCAATAAAAACAACTTGTGTCCGTCACGACTGCCCTTATAAACAATTGAGTACCGAATCGGTAAGGTCATTGTTTACGTGCTGCCCTCTCTACCTCGAGCTTCTCATGTTCGAAGCCCCATTGCGATCGTGTCATTTTACTCGAAAATTTGTAAAATGAACTAGAAACTAGTAACATTGATTCGAGCTCCTTAGCTATGTGGGTTTCCCACACACCCTGTCCACCCACTGAAGGTTAACTCATATCAGCCGGTACCGGAGACTCCGGCTCAGAGCGCCTTCCTAACAAACAAATTTATATTATGCAATGTGGCAGCGGACCAACTTCCTGTTTGTGTGTTTGTCATCACTTTAACTGAGTTTGCCGATATGACTCGCTCGTTATTCGGGTCCCAGAGGACGAACCAGCCTGAGATCATCCCACCACAACTTCCTAGTCAATAGTAGACAATGTAGAACCATAGATATACAGGGTGTTCACACTTAACTTTTTTAACCTCCTAGGGATCGATTCTTCAACTAATTTCTGACAAAAAGTTCCGCCATGCAATTTTTTTTAAACCCTTGATTTTTCTCTTCCAAATTTTTTTCTCGTGTTTTCTACCTTACATCACGAAAATGATCATTTCACCCCTAACTTACAATGTTAACTTAAAAATAGATATATTGTTGGAAAGAGCGTTAAATCTTCATCTTCTTAAGGTATTTTGATTCTTTTTACATTAGTTCACGAAAGCAAAAAAAATGTTATATTTTACAGCGTAGTTGATTTTTAAATCAAGACTTTACTTTTCAACATGGAATGTTCATATTGGATCAAACGACAAAGAATCGGTACAAAAATTAATCAGCAAAAGTTTAACAGGTATTTATGAAATTTAAGGAAGTGACATTTAGTGCACACATTTTTTCCAAGGTCATACACTTTTTCTGGGTAATATTTTCCTAAAAATTTTAGGATTGCTGTTTCTCAGTTAAGCTAAATTATAATGGCTCCAAAAATGTTGAAATCAAAATTTTCGAAAATTTTTTATCATTGGATTCCGTTTTGAGGTATTCTGAAATAAATCGTTCAGTTTATTAACGCATTTTCCTATTTATATGATGATGATTTCATTAAAAATCAAATTGATGATAATTTTTATTTCATTATGTTAGGTAGGTACTTATACACTGGTGTTAAACTACAGTAGTTAACTGTTTTTCCCCCCGTATGTTTAGCATTTCATTTAATTCATTGTTAGTCTACTGTAAGATGTTTTGGGTCTTAAAACATTATTTGGTGTGTAATGATGGTTCCTGTTCACGATAAGAATATGATAATTAGACTATCTCTACAGAATGAGGGGGGGGGGGGGGACCACGAAGAACCCATCAAACATTTACAACACTTGGCATCATTCGGATAAATCTGAAAATGAGAAGCATGAAAAAACAGTGGAAAACTACCTTCTCTTAGTTCTTACCATGTCCTGATCACAGAATATAGCGTTATGACCTTTTTTTGCCATTTGGATTAATATTAGCGTGTGTGCATAAAACGTGAATTTTCAGAAACACTGAATTCTCATGATTTACTCATATCATCAGTCTGATTTCGTTCGAATTCGGGCGGTACCGAGTTCAAATCTCGGGATCGCAATCTATGAATTGCGTTGCGGTTGGTTATAGTAACCATTGCCGTTGCGCAAACCTGAAATTGGTTGTTACTGACAAAACTCCGAAACTAATAAATGGATTTTGATGAAATTGTCAGTAATTTTGCTGGTTAGCTATTATTTGATCACCTATAACCTTTGGTTTTGAATGCCGTTGGATTGGTGGTAGATCGTGCGCATGAATTATCTGGAACAGATTTCTCTATCTATCGGTCCATGCTATAATAAGTGAGGAAGATATACTGCCCACCCAACTCGGTAGAATTTTCAAATCAGTTTTGCTTGGAGCAGACTTGTTCAAGGAGGGTCGTTTATAAGGGTCAGAAGCTAGATGGAATCCTACGCGTTGCATTACAATAGTCGCAGTTTATTCTCATCAAAAGGATTTGTTCCGTTGTTGGGTTCAAGCGAGACCAGCTCATTCTACTCGTGAATCTGGTAGACTGGACGGGTGGGAATTAACTCTGTGTTCTTGCAATCTGTCCACGCAGTGAAGTACCGAAGAAAATCACAATCAAAGAGTCGGTGGATCTATCCGTTCCACGTCCGTTCTGGTTCCGTCTTGGGTTGTGAAACGGCGGAGCAGAAAAATCGACCTTCAAGGGCACCATAGCAGAACAACAGGCGGTCTGTCTCGCCGAAGGCCGTCCAATACTCATTGGAAGCGCTACATTTCCGATACAGATAAAAAACGTCTGCTAATTTGAGTGTGGCACTTGGCTTCCTCGTAGGCACCCGTAACATTAATGTTCATCAAGTGATCATTAAATGTTTTAATAGCGGAACATATTAGGTAAATAAAGACATAGCGTGAAACGTCGAAATCGGTCAATCAGGAAACGAGAAAATTATGCTTAAAGTAATTTTTGTTTGCGCATGTGCAGAATAAAGTAATGTTTTGAGAACAGTGAAATTTATAGTGGCCCATGCCTAGCTCGCACAATTCCTGAAAATGTCATCGAAATCGGGTGAAAACATTCGCGCGTATGGGCAGCAGCAACTAATGATACAATAATGTTGAAATTGATATGGCTTCGATTAGAGATGAGTCGATACCAAAATTTATCGATTCCCGATGGAGATACCGATACCTAAAAAAATCGATTCCCGATTCTCGATACCGATACCATCGGCGCATAATACCTAACTTACCTGTCGGTGAAAAACAAAAATTCCTCTTGAACTAGTAATATATTCAAATGTTTTTGTAAAACATATAACTTATACTTACGGAAAATTGATCCCAATATATTTGCAAATGAGGTAACTTTTAAATAAAAACAAAACATGGATAATAAAAACTTTATTCTCCATCTGTTCTTCTTAAGGTTTTTGTTTAAAAAGAGTTATTAGTCTAATTAGCTAATATATTTTCCATCTCTATTTATTGTCATTAGGAGTTCTTGTTCCAATGAAGCTTTAATGCTTTAGTTACTTATTAAAATTAAATAAATTTTAAAGATTAATTCTTATTAAAAATTCTAAATTTCAGATTTATATTTTTATTCAAGGCTTTAGTTAATTTGATTTGTGCAAATACAAAATTTGATATTTTTTTGTTATCTATCAACTATCAATTTTAATAGGCAACTTTTATTGCCTAGGATTGATTTCTTTCTGAATAAAACACGTTAAGCAGACTGACATGGTTTTTTAGTTTTTCGTCGGCAACTGTAAGGTATTTCCAAATAAGACTGGCTCTAGGCTTTTATACTTGAAAACATAGCTTTGTCTAATGCTTCTGTTGTCACAAACAAAATAACACAAGCCTACTTGTAAACAAAGTTATAATTGTAAGTTGTGTTTTGGACAATTCATGTTTCGCAACTGCTAACTTCACACAACGGTTGCACGGTACAACCAACTTCGTTGTTAGATGGTTGCAATAGTACCGTAGTGTAATAAAACGCCCATCACCGGGCGGTATCGGTATCAGCTTTAGGCGATCGATTCTCGATACCGACACCAATGCCTAGTAATCGGTGGTATCGAGAATCGTTATCGGGAATCGACTCATCCCTAGCTTCGATGTATTTGATTCCCCCCAACTATCCTCCAAATTTGAACATTAGTCGATGTGAGAAAATGATGCTTGGTGGAATTTACAACATGCACAATGCACATGCACAAAGCGAAGAGTTGATTTGGGAACAATAAAACTGATACGGGACCATCTATATCCTAACCTCCACATCCCCCTGAAAATTTCATCAAAACAAGATGAAAACTGTGGAAATTAATCTTGTTACTAGGATTCGCGGACACACTACAGACAAACAGACACAACGAAACTTGTTCAGAATGGTCTTAACTTAGAATGCGAGTGGAAATTTTGACTTTGGAGACAAAAAAATTTCATATCCCGAAAGTGAAAGCAATCCTTCCGCTACCTATAGATACACGAATTCTTATATTGCTTCCGAGTCTACCGAAAACGATTGTAATCGCTTTAGGGAGATGAACAATTTTTGTCTCCAAATTCAAAATTTCCACTTACATTTTAGACCCTTCAGAACAATCTTCGTTCCGTGTCTGTCTGTGTGTGTGTGTCCATGTGACCGCAAATCCTGGAAACATGCAATACTTCTACAATTTCCAGCCGATTTTGATGAAATTTCCCGAGAAACGCGCGGGTTAGGCTAACCTATCAATTTAATTGCATACAAATCTATACTTCACACTACTTAAACATTTTCTCCCGTTTTAGTCGTCATATCTCGCTCGAATTTGGAGTTTAGTTTTGGAATAAGACAATTTAATCATCCCAATCAATTTCATAGCAATATCATCTTTATTAGCCGCTGCGCATATGCGAATTTGAAATCCTTGCAATAAGCAAAACTCTACAGTTTTCACTTTATTTCGATGAAATTTTCTGGAAATGAGCGGGTAGGGCTGAGAATGGTTCCCTGTGAATTTCATCACTCAGAAATTGATAGTTTTCACTGAACATGCGCAAATTTTAAATTCATCGAGCGTCATTTTCTCGAAACATATATTTATGTCCATCTCTCAAATTCGAAAGGTCGTCCATATCATATCATCAAAAACTGCTGCGCATGCGCGGACCCCGAATCCTTGTAACCGACATAAAATATATAGTTTCATTTCGATTTGGAGGGAAATTTATTTGGGGCTGATGTTTCCAAGTTACTAAAATTTACTTAGAGGGTCGGTGAATCAAAACTACCTCACTCTTAATGGTGAAGAGTGTCTTAGGTTCTGTTGGCAGCCAAATTTAGGTACTTTTTTAAAGACCGTGACATTCCGAGCTTTTTTTCTCCTGTGATGGTCTTTAATTCTATGTGACGGTCTTTACTAAAACATGTGTTTCAAGGCTCCCAACGATTCGCCGAAAGAAAGTAAAGTATGTAAAGACAGTTTTGGATCTCACATAACGGTGATTAGCATGTTTTCCATGGCCAATTAGGTTTTCTGATTCCTTTTATTTTTTCTCGGATCGTTATGGAATCCGTCACTGTTTCTCCGTTCCACATTTCAGAAGCTCGTCCTTGGAAATTGATCGCAGTGGTAGGTGTAGGACGACAAATTATATCCAGGACAGATTTTTGATGCCTAATAATATGAATTACTGAAGACAGAGTTCAGGCAGAAGGGTTTTCCTCTGGCAGCTCAACGCAGAGATGTGAATATTTCAGGAGTGTTGCGTATCTTGAACTCCCCTAATTTCCTCCAGACTGTATGATTTTGATGAAGAGCCTCGTTGATGAAAAACGTTCAACTGATAAAACACCTACCAACGCTTCACTAGTTCATCAATATTTAACGAAAGTTATAGTAAACTCGATTTCTTAGAAAGAGCTGGTAGAAAGTAATACGCATATCGAAGCTTATTTTTCCTACCATAAGTATAGCCTTTTAGGGCGAGCAAATAAAGATCTCGATTTTACAATATTTCAACCCTTAAATTTTCTACCGTTAAGGGTTAATTGAAAGTAATGCCAAGGATTCAGAACCTACTAGACCACAAAATGATCCGTTTCATAAAAATCAAAGAAAAACTCAGGACTCAAGACTGATTTCTTTTATAAATTTCATTTTTTCAGTTTTGGGGTTTTTAGATTCTACGCATCTTAAAATACAAACCTACAAATTTTGAGGAGAGCTATTATTTTTTTTCTCTGTCGACTACAAAGGCTTATTATTGGAAAAATGAACCTAAAATAGTATGACATCATAAAAGGCTGACTGAGACATGCACCAAACGTTTCTTCTAAACCAAATCATAATAATAAGGACTGCTATTTGGAAACACATAAAAATTGCTGCCAATGTATGGACGACTGTTTATGTACCTATACGTACCTTTCTAAGCGAATTTCAACTATTTACCTAGTATATAATATTGAGTATTGGCACCTACCGATATTAAAGTTCCTACTTGAGAGTTGCTTATTAAGTTCAAATACCTAATGACTTCCCTCTCATATTTAACCCTGATTCCCACTTCCCTCGTATTTGCACTAAGCCTATTCCCACATACCCTAGAGTCCTCCTAAGATCCTAACATTTTAGGTTAGGGCATAGTACATTTTCAATTTGAACGGTTTTTCAGCCAGTTTGATTAAACATTTTACTTAAAATCTAGGAAAAGTGGTTAAAACATGATAAACAAAATTATTTGATTGAATCATGGTTAGTGTTCACAGACTGGGGAGCTAATAGTTCACGATCGGGAAATTTTTCGTTCACAAACTGGCAAACGGCTCTTTTTCAACATCTGTATTTTTTATCAATTCGGCACGCAATGAATCTGAATTGTCATACATATATAATTTCGATTAGTGAATTGTGACTAGATTTTGAAGCACTTGGAGCCGGAAAACCGGCATAAGGTTGAATAAGGGCTTGGGGAGGGGGGGGGGGGTTACAATGGAACATTGATAGATGCAATAGAAATAATGCATAAAGGTAGTGACTGGCTCCCCAACGATTTTTAGTTTTCGAAATTTCCGCTACAGCGGCGGTTTGGTTGGTCCCTTTCACGGTGGTCCTCGATCGGATTTGACCTCAAAGTGCTTGCCCTTCAAATTTTCTTTCGAAATATGATTTGGGAATATGTTAGGATTATAATTCAGCAAAAACTGAAATCAAACATTGAGCCGTTTTTTTAAATTCAGTTTTTGAATTTTTAATTGATACTTTAATCATAAAAATACGCTATAATCGCCAAAATTCAGAAAAAATATTATTTATGTGTCATTATACAATAGAATCTTCATCTAGTTTCATAGTTCTGACCTATTTTGTGATCAAATATTATTAGAAAAACAAAAATAACATTTTATTGAACAAAATAATGATTATATTTGCATGAAGCTCTCAATAAATGCCTGTGAGTATGCGTGTAGTATGTGCGTGTGTGTCTATGTGTACGCTTGTGTGTGAGTTTATAATGATTCATTATATAAATTTTAACATAAAATATATATCTAAATTGAATAGAAAATAAAAATAATGGCATTTTAACATTTTACATATGCAGAGAATTATATTCGCATACAGCTCTTAATAAACGTTGTCCATACTCAGAATTGATTCGCGATACTTTATATTTGGCCCACGTCACAGAAAAATCATGATGCACGGCCTCCATAGCCTGTTCACTGTAAAAGCCGAGGCCATTTCCGTGTTTGGTACAAAATTCTTCCACATGAAAGAAAACCGTGTGAACTTTTGGAGTGACTGGAATATCCAAAGATAAATATGATGCTTTGAATTCATTGATGTATTCAATGAATTTTGGATCCAGCCTGACTGATAAAGATGCTTTGACAACTTCATTGAACTTCTGGAAAGCATCAACGTATTTTAAACAACCCATGCTACAGTTTGAACGCAACAAATCAAGTTTCTGTAGCAAAATGCGGCAACTATTTCCTTTGAACGAATTCGTTGATGCTTTCCAGAAGTTCAATGAAGTTGTCAAAGCATCTTTCTCAGTCAAGCTGGATCCAAAATTCATTGAATACATCAATGAATCCGAAGCATCAAATTTATCTTTGGATATTCCAGTCACTCCAAAAGTTCACACGGATTTCTTTCATGTGGAAGAATTTTGTACCAAACACGGAAATGGCCTCGGCGTTTACAGTGAACAGGCTATGGAGGCCGTGCATCATGATTTTTCTGCGACGTGGGCCAAATATAAAGTATCGCGAATCAATTCTGAGTATGGACAACGTTTATTAAGACCTGTATGCGAATATAATTCCCTGCATATGTAAAATGTTAAAATGCCATTATTTTTATTTTCTATACAATTCAGATATATATTTTATGTTAAAATTTATATAATGAATCATTATAAACTCACACACAAGCGTACACATAGACACACACGCACATACTACCCGCATACTCACAGGCATTTATTAAGAGCTTCATGCAAATATAATCATTATTTTGTTCAATAAAATGTTATTTTTGTTTTTCTAATTATATTTGATCACAAAATAGGTCAGAACTATGAAACTAGATGAAGATTCTATTGTATAATGACACATAAATAATATTTTTTTCTGAATTTTGGCGATTATAGCGTATTTTCATGATTAAAGTATCAATTAAAAATTCAAAAACTGAATTTAAAAAAAACGGCTCAATGTCTGATTTCAGTTTTTGCTGAATTATAATCCTGACATATTCCCAAATCATACTTCGAAAGAAAATTTGATGGGCAAGCACTTTGAGGTCAAATCCGATCGAGGACCACCGTGCTTTGTAAAAGTTCAGATTAGTTGGACAAATAGATCAGAATGATGTGTATAGTTAGGTGGTCTGGATGCTCGCAAGCTCGCATCTCAAATATAGATAACATCAAGTAGTCAATCCCTTAGCAAAAATTCCGATTAGTTGGACGAATAGATCAGAATGATTTGTATAGTTTCGTGGTCTGGATGATTGCTCCGACTGAAGCGCCACAATAGCGGAAGTTTCGAAAACTAAAAATCGTTGTGGAGCTAGTCACTAACAATGCATAAAAGACAAAATAAGTACGCATTTAAGAAGCCAATACGCTACTCCACAGAAAAACTCTTTCTAGAGGTCAAATTACTAAATGTGTATCAGTTATATGCTAGAAATATAGTATGTACTAGATAAAGAGTAAGCATAGTTTCAAGTTTCGCTGCATCAGGGATAAACCATATAGGGTAGACCTAAGTAATGTTAAACTTTGTTTTATTTGGATTTCTCCGACATAAAGAGCAGTATGTGTATTCAACTTATTTTTCAACACATTTTACCCATTATATTGCAGTAGTCTTCCAAATAAATGAATAGCAAAAAACTCAGTACAAATTAAACAGTAAATTACACATATTTAGGGATGAAGTAGTCAAATCATTATATGTTAATAATTAGGAGATAGGTTTTTTACAAAATCTGTTTAATGTTTACCCATTTTAAGAAAACTCATATCTGCGCCTTCATTTCTGTATATTTATTCAAATTAACAAGAATATCTAATAATAATAGAATATATTTGTTAATTATAAGGAGAAAGAACGAACTGTGACGGAACGGTCACCGAACATGTATTTATGAAGTTGAAACGTCTACTCCCTAATCCTTAATCGTTCATATAAATTTGTTCGGTAGATTCTCCAGTTTGATTTGAAATATAAACCTCAAAAATCTAAAATTTGACCTACGAGCCCCCTTAACTCTAGATTACCACTCCTAAGCCGATTCTACGTATATTTTTCTCCAGTTTGCAACATTTTCACCCAGGGCACCTCTGTGGCCAGAGCCTCAGGTACGCTACCAGTGGTTAGTTGTCTTTAGTCTGCTCAGTGGAACATGTATCTTTTGGTGTGCAATTACGGCACAAATTATTATTTAGCACAAAATTCTATGTCAGCAGTGGTTAGTGTTTGAACCTACAAGAATTTATTATAAATTCGTGATTACGAAAAGTACATTTGCGTCTTTCAAATTGTAAGAAGAATGAATTTTATTGTCATTTTGAAAGAAGATTTAAATTTTTTCGATTTTCGATGTCATCATTGTTATTTTATTTATTTACTTTTTGCTGTGGTTAGGTGCTACTAAAATACCACAAAAGCGATATTTGTATATTTCAACAGAATAAAATATATCAGAAGTTGGTATGAATAAAGTTCTGAAGTTTTGTCATAAGAATTTTCTATTGGTCACTTGATTTCCCTGAGAATTTTTAGCAGAAAATATGATTTTTCTGGTATGTACGTCGTTTTGATGTGTAGGGTGGAGGGACCAGTGATTGACAGGGACCCAGTCTCACCAAGAAGTTTTAATAATAAGCATTTAAAAGTGTTTTACGGACTTGATCCATTTCAACTTTGAGACAAAATACCTTCTCAGTAAAGTATGTATAAAGGCGGGAAAAGGTTTCAGGCGTGTTTTTGTGAAATCTGGAGAAGGTTACCCAACAGAACTGTTTCTTGTGATTTCGCTAAGGAGGTAAGCGTTTTATCTTGCTTCACCATGCCCTCCACATTTTCAAATTCGATTGTTTCCATAGTTTTTCTCAATCAGTTTTTTGTGTAGATTGCATTTATGCTATCATTTTTTGGAAAACACTGATGAACATGTGAAACATAATGTGATAACATGAAAATTCAAATGTCAATTACTAGTCCCCGGAACTGATGCTCCCCTCAGTGATTGACAGTGCTGTCAATATTGATCTCTATTCGTTCTTGTCATTCGTTCTTTATTTTTTATATTTATATAAATACATAGCAACTCACAAGCTGCTAGTTTACCATTAGAAATGTATTGTGCCTATGGTATCAAGAAAACATTGTTCTTATTTATTTTTGAAAGATGTTCTTATTTATTGTATTTATTTATAAGAACGGCCTTCGCCAATTACATAGGGAGTACAAAATATGTAGAAAAAAAAAATAAATTCGAACTTGGAATAGAATGGAAAAATTACAGAATGGAGAAAAAATAAATAAAATGCATCATTTGTATGCAGTACAAATATCAACTAAATCCTCAAAATGGAGTTCCATGAGTTCAGGTCCATGATAGTCCGGTATATAAACATAACCAAGAATAAGTCGGAAATCCGGTAAATACAATATGTTCAGTTGATTCACCAGCCGATATCCTACGTTTGAGATCTTCTCTGACTTCGTATAAGTGTTTCGTTTAAGTATTCATTTGGGGTTCTATCAGAACTTGCAGAAAGCAACGGGGGTCGAGCTGAACGATTGGCGACCAGCACACTAGTAGCAGCTGTGGGAGAATCAAATAAAACTTTCAATGGTCGCTGCTTTCCAGCCTCCGCCTTAGTTCTAATTAGTATACGGGTTCGATTGTTTTATGTTCACCGTAGTAAATCTTACATATACCTATATTTATATAAAAGAGAGAGAGAGGGGGAGAGAGATATGGGGGGAGGGAGGGATTCACAGTGCGAGTTCTGGGTCCCTACTTCTCATTAATTCACTCTAAGCAGATAGTGAACCGTCCTAACCACAGAGCTTAGAATGGAACTCACCGTTCCATGTTCTCTTGCCCAATCCCAGTTAATCATATTCACGCAAGTCGCACCGATCAAGTTCGGTTCATCTAAAATTCGTATCCACAAACCTTTTTCCAAAGCCACATCTGGCCTCTTTACTGCACTACAGATCGCTGATCGGGTAACGACCGTTACAATCTATATTTCTCCCTGTTAGTTAACTACCTATTCTTACCTTGTTGTAGAGGTCTTCCATCATATGGTAGAACAAGTTTTCATCCACGCTAGTCCCTTTACTCATTCCAAAGTGAAGAAAGAAAACGAAACCAACTATTATCATGACCGGCATCCAAGAAACCATGGTGCTAACCGTGATTCGACTCTCGTAAAAGCTAGACTGGACTGTATTTCCAACTATCCCCACACAATGGGTAGTAACATCATAAAAATCGCTGTGGGCTGCCCCTCGATTGTTTCATAAAGCAGGCCACCAGACATTCTAAAAATGTTTGTATTCAAAGGCCCTATCACCGGTAAAACCCAACGACTGGAAAAAGCGTGACCAGGCCCGACCGAATCGATTTTCCCTATCAGAGAAATTTGTGAACAGATTCATCTTCTAAATGAAACATCCGGTGATATTTTCAACTTTGTCTTCATGAATACTCATATCAAATTTATGTTTAGATTAATAAAACTAATGATGCTCAATTTATTTTTAAAATGTTGAAATAAATGTTTTGTTGATACACGGAATCATTTAGTGCATTATGAGCTGCTGTGTCAATCATAAGGTGTCAATCACAAGTATAACCAAAAAATTGGCTGTCAAATACTGGGTCAAAAAATGAATTTCGAAAAAACGAATTTATGATGTTTTGTGGCTTGACTTAGTGATTTTTCCAATACCGAGCAGTTTGGGGACATCCTGATGCAGCAATATATGTAAGATTCCTGTTTGAACAAACGAAAAAACATAACCTAATTGCCTCTCAAAGTCAATATGTCTCTTGAGGTGTCAAACACTGGCCCCTCCACCCTAGGTGGTAATAAGCGATCGGATTTGCAGGTTTGTAATCTGGGGTTAGGATGCATATAATCGCTCTTATGGTGATGCTGCATGATGGGAACGGGAGGAGGCGGTTTGCGGGGGGGGGGGCTGACCTTGGCCTACGTGCGAGTGGCGGCGTAATGAGGGCGGAGGCTCGTCGGAAAGTCGGTTCCGTCTCGCGAGGGAGCACTCAGCTGATGGCGCTCTTCGCCGCGGTCGGTCAAGGCGGAGGGAATCCGTCGCTTCGCTACCGACAACGAATAACGTCGGGCACCGACCTGAGAGGTCTCATGAGCGCAAGACCGCCCATTACCTGCCTTAACGGGTCTTCGTTGACCGGCGTCGCTGGGTTGACCTACTGTACCCTGTTTACCTATTGTGAGGACCCCCTCCCGGGTCATCCTCCTGAGGTCGCTGGGATCCGAACAATCGCTCTGGTCATCGCCATGGAAACTAGGTCGATCCCATGCACGTCACCTTCCAATCCCTAAGTGGTGGGACCCTCATTATTCTGGTCCACTCTCAATAACTCAAGACATCAATATCCCAGGCGTTAATTACCTAAGCGATATGGTAATTACCGGAAAATACATATCTACCTGTTGTTTACATGTGTTGTACTAATTTATTTATTTACTCACGAGTATATTAGCCAAGTTCAGACGTTATCGGTGAAACAACTAGAAAACAAAAAACTGCAAATTATTACATAATAATAATAATAATAATAATAATAATCGCTTTATTCATAAGAAATATGATATAATATAATATAATTTTACAAAAGCATAAACAAGCATGGATTTGTAAATCCGTCTGCCCGGAGTTCATTGCCTTGTATTAGGTACGAACACTTATTAGACATGTGGCAATTAGGTGATAGTATAGAGTAATAAACACCACCAGTACTACAAGTAATTATTATCAGAATTGGAAATTAACATGTGTAAATTCAAAAATACAAAAAAAGGAGAAAATGTACAAAATACTAACTAGTAGGGATTTTCAATCGAAATTAAATTCGGCTACCAGAAAAGATCGGTATTTCCATGCCATTCTAGAGAACTTAATCAAATTATCCCATTCCTTTGGATTATTTAGTAAAATTAACAATTCATCTCTGGGTATAGAAATTTCTTTAAAAACAACAAACCTAAATTCTGAAAGAACGGGGCACTCCCCCAAGAAATGAATTACATCTTCCTGAACCTGTAAGTTACAGAGCGAACAATCCTTCCGATTCCTAAATGACAACGGTGCACCATTAAGATCCAATAAGTCCCCTCTCAATTTGAACACCCAACGCGAAACGTACAATAACAAATGCAAATTATTACATAAAGGTTTATTATTTCTGTGTTAGAGCCAGAGGCACGAGCTGTATCAAAGTAGAACTTCGGTCCAACATTTGCCCCCTCCCGATCTCACCCTATTGGCTCTTACTTAATTTTCTTTGCGTATCCTGGGAGGGGGGGGGGGGGCATGCCCCCTGTGTCACCTGATGCCAAATCAAGACAATGCAGACAATGCAGATTATAACAAAGAGGAACATCGGCCCAACTTTAGCCCCCTCCCTACCCCACCATGTTGATTAAATATCTTTTTTTCCCATATCCTGAGAGGGGCACCTGGTCTGAGTAACCCAATGTCAAACTTGTAATGGTAGGATGATTCTAAGGTGCCTAAAACAATGCGTCAAAACGAGTGTTTTGGGACTTTCTTCATTTCTTTTTCCTTTCACCTGATAATTTAACTCACCATATCTACCTGTTCCCCGGGATCGATTCCGATGGAATTTTGAATTTAGACCACATTTATCATGAGGAAGTGCCTTTTGTAGGTTTCCCCCTTCTACGCACAAGAGGAGTGGGGGTTATGATGGAAGGATGGGGGTGTTTATCCGTCCATCTGGACATCTAGGTCAACCAAGTCGGTGGATCTTCCGAGTGAGTGGGGGGATTTGTTCGAGGACCCCCAGAGCGTGGTCACCAGGATTTGAAAATTTCCAACCCCCACCCTATCGACTGATGGTTGGGTGAAGGGGGATGGAGGCACGTTCAAACTGAGCATTATGATAGATCATGTGGGTGGATTTTTTTCAGGGACCCCAGAGGGTACACTGTGATACCCTGGGTACACTATGGGAGGTATCCCTAACATTTTCGAAGGGAATGGGTGGGGGGGGGGAGATTCAAAGTGGTCTGATTTCTAAGGAATCAACTCCTATCAACATCACACCACCCTGGGTACGCTGTGGAATGTATCCCGAATATTTTCAGAGGGTGTGGGTGGGGGAGGAGGGACCTTCCAGGGTCGGCGGTGAGCGCTCACACCATGGTCTTGAAGGATATTTTTAGAAATTGAACAACTGGAAAAGTGTTATACAGGGTGTCCCATCTAAACGGGCCATCGGGAAATTTCAGCGTTACGGTGCGAGCTATCGAAAAATTGAACTGGACCTTTTTTATAGTATTCAACTCAGCTTCACGATGCGGAAGTCCGATTTTTATTTTTCCATGTTTTAGAGTCTCAAATCATTGATTGAAACTGACGGTGTCCTCTTGACCCCCCCCCCCCTTTTTTTTATTGCTCTTTCCGATTCTAGGTTAAATTTGGAACAGAAAATACCTCCATGAAATTTTCTTTTCGGGGCTTCGTTTCTGAGTTATTCCACTTTTTGCGAAAATACAGAAAATCGCCGATTTCTTTCAGACATTACAAACATTTTCTTAATATTTTTATCTTCAATTTTTGAGATGTTCACCACACTTTTGAAATCAGCATTAAACTATCTATCATAAGACCCCAGCGTCCATAATAAACAATCACCATCAGGAAGATGACATTACACTTGAACCGCTTACGATTTTAAAAAAAGTTTTCCAAATCGTCGTTTGAAAAAAAAAAAAAAAAAAAAAAAAAAAAAAAAAAAAAAAACCCTCAAACTGTAAAAAATAAAAATCGGACTTCCGCATCGTGAAGCTGAGTTGAAATACTATAAAAAATGTCCAGTTCAATTTTTCGATAGCTCGCACCGTAAGGCTGTAATTTCCCGATGGGCCCGTTTAGATGGGACACCCTGTATATTTTCGGATAACAGTCAATTAAATCTACTTAGTTGGCTGTTGACGAAATCAGCTGGTACACACTCCACCCCTTTACTCCAAGACCACAAAAAAAAAGACGCTTCGCGTACAAAACATGCCAAGCCACAAAATGCATGATATCATCCAATTTGAGCAGCTTGGCCGATTTTCGTTATATTCAAATCACAACAACCGATTCGCACCATATTGCTGAAATGTCGTCCTAACGGACCTAAATACAATACACAAATCGCTCAGCCCTCAGGTTCGTATGATCACCCCCTTCCGTTGAAGGAAGTTTATCAGTTTATCAGAACAAACTCAAACAAATTGTTGTGATTTGAATAATAACGAAAATCGCCCAATCCGTTCGGGAGAGGTTACAGTTCAAAGGAACCTGAAGGCTGAGCGATTTGTGTATTGTATTTAGGTCCGTTAGGATGACATTTCAGCAATATGGTGCGAATCGGTTGTTGTGATTTGAATATAACGAAAATCGGCCAAGTCGTTCGGGAGTGGTTGTACTGTAAAGGTCTAGTTGGTCCTAACTTCTCGCCAGCTCGATCGCTCCACACCCATGGGTGCTATGACCCAAAAATAGGGCATAGCGGCACGTTATAGCTACTAAATTTCTCTTTTTGGGGGCGTTTCTCATTAGAAATGTAGTTGGAATGACGAAATCAAGTAAATCCATCTTTTGATTTATCAAACTTTTGTAGAACTATTCTTGATTCCATATTACAAAAAAAAAACATGAATACAAATTATCGCCCGTAGCAAAGTATGAATAGACAGATGAATATTCACATATTTTCAGTACGCTGCATTGAAATTAAATTATCTGAATCTGGAACATGTCAAATTAGACATGAAATTACGTACTTAGACGTACGTACTTAGATAATGATATTATTAAGGCAATAACTATTTGAATAGATAGGAGCTCAAATCGAGAAATATAAACATGCGTATATAATTATAGAAGTATAGGTTGTGGCAACTCGAAATAGGACACGCCGAGGAGTCTGGACGGGCCTTATGACGTACGTAAGCCAACTAAAACTACGATCATACTCAATTGAAAAAATAATAAACCTTTTTTGGAATAATTTGCAGCGTTTTTTAGGTACGTTCGAACTCCTAAGAAATCCTACTTCAACGGCATCCTTTACCACACTTATTATTTCATAGGTTGGTGATATCAAGAGTGGTGTTTAAGCTGATTCGTTTCAGAACGCCTCAAAACGGATTTCAATTAAGAAAATTTTCAAAAATGTTGGTTTTAAAAATTTTCGAGCCTTTGCAATAGCTTCATTTTTTACGAGAATTCGCTAATTGACTTCGAAATGTTTATTTCTTGACAGGGAAATGTCAGGAAAATTTAAAATTTCCATTCGGGGGCCACTCTGGTATACGTAGATAATCTAGGTAACTGTAGATCAGGTAGATAATCTAGGTAACTGTAGATCAGGTAACTGTAGATCGATCTATATAAGCTAAAAGGAGGCGTCATCAAGCAAGCATGTTTTCGGATATCCGGAGCTGTCTTGGGCCGGTTTCACCGAAATTTTTAATAAAAGTTTACTCATTAAACCGAAGAGCTCAGCTGTTAAACAACAATGTTTGGCTCCACCAACTCCGATTCAGATAAAGCAATGATCAAATGCGCTAAATCAACGATGAAAACCAACCAGCCGCATTTCGGTGGTTAGCGTTCCAATAAACGATTATTACTGTACCTAGTTCTTTTCGCCTTCTTTGTTTACATGACCAAAGTTCCTTTTTACTTCGTTTTTCCATATGTTTTTCTACATTTCCCTATTTCCTACGTGTTCCTACGAGGATGATGAAGACTTTAGTTAACTACTCACCGTTCTCGTTGGATTAGAGATAGTACGGCGGATTTCAGTCTCGATGAAATCAATTTTCTGAGGAGGTAACGTCTTTACAAAACTACTGTTTTGTCATTCCTTCAACGAATTGATGATAGCATCGAATACACAAGTCAAAGGTGAGAATATATGTGCATACATGGAATGTACAAATACAGTTGTAAAGTAGTGTCATAAAATAGCCAACGGCTATATATTTGACAATTTGAAATTACCAATGTGCCTAGGACAAACATAAAAATACCTAGTTATGCAACTTGATAAAAAAAAAAAAAAACACACTGCACTTGATCGTGGGAAAATTGGAAACTGTTTCCTGCGCTTTTGGTTTATTATTTCCAATAATAAGCCTATGTGATCGTATAACAAACCCCCCCTCAAACTTTGTCACTTTACGTTTCAAGGTGCGTAGAATCCAAATTTGAAATGTCCGTCCGCCGTCCGGGCCATAAAAGGCCTTAGAATTGACTTAAAAAATCTGTTCTTTCGCACATAGACTCCACTTGGGGTCTAGTTGGTCCTAACTTCTCGTCAGATCGATCGCTCCACACCCATTTGTGCTATGAGCCAAAAATAGGTGATAAAAGTGTCTTTTTTTTTTTTAATATTTCAAGTTGTATAGAAATTGGAGATTTATGAGTGAAAAGAAAATTTTAGCTATTAATTTTATGGGAAAAAAAAGTATTCTAATAATACTCTTCTATTCAAAAAGAGATTTTGGATTTTGGGCTATTTTTTGGAATTTTATAGATTTTTTAAAACAAAATTTAATGAAGTTCAAGTTTTTAGCATAATTTCGTACATAAATTTTTGAATGTTCTATTTCATAGTTGATAAACTTTATTTGACCAATCTTATGCTAAAAAATATCAATTTAACAATTCTTAGCCATTTTCAGTGATTTTGTCAGCACATTTTTTGAAATTTGACCAATTAGATGATATCAATATACAGTATAGGTAACACTTTTATGTGTTGGAAAGATGACTTGGTAATAAATTGTTTTGTTTATCAACTATAATAAAAAGCGTAAAATTGTGAGATTCCGCTGCTGTAATGGATTGAACCCATTTGTGAGGTCCGAGGTTCCGAGTTCCGATACTAAATACCTATACTATAAGCGGCGTTTAATAATTATGGACCAGAGTCTAATACATAAATAATAAACCTTTGTGTAATAATTTGCAGCGTTGTGAGTTCAAATAACATTAGAATCTCGGACTCTGCAGTGGCTATAGTAATAAAATCCATCGAATACCAACCACTGCTTTTTAGGAGACGAGACTCCCGAAATTCCCAACGAATCAAAATCGTGTTTGGATGGAGTATTCCTGTGTTTCGAAATTTCGCGGTTTTTACTTCAAATTCTAATCCAGAATCCTTGAACACACCCATATATAGCATTCGCACTTTGAATTAAACCTTTCGCGAATTGAATTAAACTTTCCGCGAATTGAATTAGACTTTCCCCAAATGAATTGAACTTTCCGCAAATTGAATTAAACTTTTCACAAATTGAATTAAACTTTTCGCAAAATGAATTAAACTGTTCGCAAATTGAATTAAACTTTTCGCAAATTGAATTAAACTTTTCGCAAATTGACCTTAGGCGAATCTGTTGTTTTAATCAAAACAAAATGTAAAACTTCAACAAAATGTATATATTGTGACAAATCATGCAAGTAATGGAACGAGCACAACAGTTATAGATTTAAACATAATCCAGCACCTCATGAAGTTAATCTGAAAGTAAATTATTTATCTATTAATAACAAAACTGAGCTCGCAACGTATTCATTTATAGTTGACATTTTATGTAATTTATAGGCATTAGCAAGAAGACTTCTAAAAGCAAAAAGTAATGGAAAGGTGGTCCAAGAGCAGCAGTTGTCAGCAGCAGAAACATATCCATCAAGTTTGCACAAATGCTGAGCCGTCCTATGAGGATAACTTTAGTACCTAGCAACAGGGAGGGATCAGTGTTCCTTCCTTGATGTTTTTTCTTTTAAATTTAAGCCGCGTCTCAACCGGAAGGGTTTCTTAATGTTATTGATCTTTTCACGTATGTAGGTTTAATTCAATTTGCGGAAAGTTTAATTTAATTTGCGAAAAGTTTAATTCAATTTGCGAAAAGTTTAATTCAATTTGCGAAAGGTTTAATTCAATTTGTGAAAAGTTTAATTCATTTTGTGGAAAGTCTAATTAATTTGCGGAAAGTTTAACTCAATTCGTGAAAGGTTTAATTCAAAGTGTGAATGCTATATAGCATTCGCACTTTGAATTAAACCTTCCGCGAATTGAATTAAACTTTCCGCGAATTGAATTAGACTTTCCCCAAATGAATTGAACTTTCCGCAAATTGAATTAAACTTTTCACAAATTGAATTAAACTTTTCGCAAATTGAATTAAACCTACATACGTGAAAAGCTCAATAACATTTTAAGAAACCCTTCCGGTTGAGACGCGGCTTAAATTTAAAAGAAAAAAGAAAAAAAATCAAGGAAGGAACACTGATCCCTCCCTGTTGCTAGGTACTAAAGTTATCCTCATAGGACGGCTCAGCATTTGTGCAAACGTGATGGATATGTTTCTGCTGCTCTTGGACGACCTCTCCATCACCTTTTGCTTTTAGAAGTCTTCTTGCTAATGCCTATAAATTACATAAAATGTCAACTATAAATGAATACGTTGCGAGCTCAGTTTTGTTATTAATAGATAAATAATTTACCTTCAGATTAACTTCATGAGGTGCTGGGTTATGTTTAAATCTACAATTTTTGTGCTCGTTCCATCACTTGCACGATTTGTCACAATAAATACATATAGCACTCACCAATATATACATTTTGTCTTGATTAAAACAACAGATTCGCCTAAGGTCAATTTGCAGAAAGTTTAATTCAATTTGCGAGAGGTTTAATTCAATTTGCGAAAAGTTTAATTCAATTCGCGAAAGGTTTAATTCAAAGTGCGAATGCTATAAATATTATCATCGCTGCTCTAGTTTCGAAATGATGGGGCAGTAAAGGACTCCGCCTACGAGTTTGTAAAACATTATACTATCAGAATAGATTAGAACATATAGAAGCAATGAAGATTTCAGGTTGGTAACAGCTGTATTATCTCGTTATCACCCTCATTTTGCGGACAAATGCCTCCTTGATATCGTCTAAATCAACGTTTAAACTTTGAATTGACATTTCATGGAAACGCTGTAAATCAACGTTTTCTGATAACAGTTGATTACATTGGTAAAACCCGTTTGTTTTAAATCAAGGTTCAGAACTCTGGTTCCGTTAAACAATGATCTACCTTAACCATGGTTAGGGATTGTTGGTGAAACCGGCCCTGATAGGCAAAGCTTCGTAGATAAGAGGGGCGCCGGTTTACACCAAACGAGCATTGATCGTGAATACTGTGTACAAACAGTCGCGAGTAAATGCTCGGGTGATGTAAACACTCGCCCGCGCCAATCAGAGTTTGCGAACCGTGTTCACGAACGTTCGGGAGCGTTCCTCCACTTGACGGTAAACCGACGAACCATCAAAGGATTCAGTGTTCGTTGCACGTCCGGTGTGAACGGCATATCTGCGAGATCACAAGCGGCCGGTGGATAACTGCGTAAATTATCTGAAAAACTTTCCGGAGTGCGCGTTGGCAATAGCCGTTATTGTTTTCACTGATTTATTTTTAGGTTCGTTCTTGAACTAATTGGTTTGTACGAAGAGGAGGTAGAGCTTTGGCTACCGGACCATAAATATCACCATAATAAATTGAAGAAACATGATGCATGAAAAGCTTCTCAATTTTAGACAATATCGCTATCGACGCAGCACATATTATTAAAAGTTTAGACAACGCGGGTGCCATGTTCATGCACTTTTGTTGGGAACTTGGTCGAATGCTCGCGAATACTGATCGTTAGGGCGTGCGCAGGCAGTGTGAACGAGAGCGCCCTCCGCTTGTTTGCGAATGTTTGCAAATGAACATCATTACAAGGTTCAGCACGAAGAAATACTTCAAAATCATGTACTACATGTGGCAATTGAGTATCTTTAAAAACTCAGTATTTCACATTTATTGCACTTTTAGGGCGGAATTGCGTACTTTTGGAGCTGGATTTCGCCCGTCTACGCGCCCTTAAAATTCGAGAGATGGGTCATTTCTGCATGAAATTTCACGTAGAATTCAAATCTGCAATAAAAATGGGGTTGTCATCTGAAATAACGAAGTTGGTGTCAATTGCATAGGTTTGTGCATATCGGAGGTCGTCTCAATATTCTAACGCACATTATTAATAACTCATCAAATAAACGACAAGACGTAAGCTTGTAGAACTTTATTTGAGAATAGACTGAAGTTGGTAGAACCGGAAGGCGAATGACGCAGTTAAGGGCGTCATCCCTTCCCTTTGTTGTATTCCTCAACCCCATACCACTTGGGTCCTAAGGAAGCTAGTTTAGTTCGTTTTAAAATAACCTTCTGACTAGAAGACATAATAAACATTTATCTATTCCCAAAAAATTTATTATTATTCAAAAACTCATTCTCTGATAACTATAGTTTTATTATGACTGAAATCAGAAGTGGGATTTTGAATAATAATCAGATTTTTGGGAATAGATAAATGTTTATTAGGTCTTTTAGTCAGGAGGATGTTTTAAAACGCACTAAACGAGCTTGCTTGGGAACCTCGTGATAGGGGTTGAGGAATGCAGCGAAGAGAAGGGACGACTCCCCTAACTGCGTCATTAGCCTTCCGGTTTTACCAACTTGAGTCTATTCTCAAATAAAGTTCTACAAGCTTATGTCTTGTCGTTTATTTGATAAGTTATTGATAATGCGGGTAAGAATATTGAGACGAACTCCGATTGCACGTGCGCAATGCGCAAAGTCATGTTTGAGATCCTTGAAAAAAAAACATGCAGATTCAAAAAAAATAAATAACAGAATAAATTTTTTTTGTTACCCCAGAAACCACGGTTTAAGAGGGGAGTCGTTGTCTGGTGGAACACCCTGTATTCACTCCCTTAGGATCCAGATAAAAATGCCATTCTTCCGCCAAAAAATCAAGCTTTCCAAACGAAAGAATGAGTTCGTTGGCCAGCATTTGTTTGACCGCATTAAATTGGTAACTTTCGAAAAATTTATTTAAAAAATCACTAAAAATGGCTAAAAATCATTTACTTATTTTTTAGCCAAAAATTCAAAACCTCATTTTGAATAGCAGATTATTATCTAGGATACGCTTTTTGTCATAAAAATTAATTGTTAACGATTTCCTTGCACACAAAAGCTCAAATTTCAAAATAATTTAACAGTATCAATAAGGTTATTTACGAAAATTCGCTCATGAAATCATGCTGCATGACAGGAACTTTTTTTCGTGAAACCTAACAAGAATCTAAAATGAAACCGAAAACATTACACTCCTGTTTCTATGTCTGTCTGGTGAATTTGGCCTCCTAGAGCAACACTACTGTTGGTATGCTACGCCTAGAATTTAGCATTCTTACTATAAATTGTCAACGAGTTTGGGAAGCACAGCGTAGTCTACTTACTACATCCAGTCATTATTCAGTAAGTTGACGAATTTTACAACTTTTCATGTGCTTTTAGCGAATTTTCGTGAAAAAACAAAGTTATTTTTCAGACAATCCGTTTTCAGGCATTCTGAAATGGTTCCTGGAGTGTAACACTTTTTCATACAACCCTATACACTTTTATATACCGGGTGGCCCATGAGATAGGTTCTCCTCGCAGATTTGAATTCTACGTGAAATTTCTCGAAGAAATAAACCATCATTTGATTTTTGTAGTGCGAACAAACGAGCGCGATTCCCCCGTAAAAGTTTGCAATACCGTTCTAAAAGTGCAAAAATAGTGAAATACTTAGTTTTTGAGAATATTCAATTGCCACAAGTATTACAAGGTTTTGGGGTATTTATCCATGCTGAACCACGTAATGGTGTTCATTTATTTGTATTCGCAACACCAACCTGGAAAAACACCAAAAAACTACATTTTAGTAAGCTTTGTGCTGTACGGGAATTTTGACCCTTTTTGACTACCCAAAAGGGGGTATATCGTACTTGAAATTTTTTTCTCATGTGGAAATTTACACCCCTTCCCCCCTCTTCCTTGGGTAGTCCAAAAACTTTCGAATTTTTTTCCTGATTTTAATTTGCTCAAAACCTAATATCAGGAAACCCAAAAATGTTCTCCACGTTTCACCTCGATTTCTCAACAACTGGAGGGTTAGTTTTTCTCACCAGTGTTTTTGGAGGGCCTGATACTAAGTTGTTAAATTATATATATGTGCAAATATTATCCATAAGTTTTTGGTGTACCCAAAGGGTGTGGGGATTGGTACGTGGATTTTTTTCTTCTTTTTTTTTTTTTTTTTCATTTTTTAGCCGAGTAACATTGTCGGCAGCCCCACTGGTCCGCGGACGGACGGATTTTTTAATTGTTTAAATTAGATGTTTGGAATCGCCATGTTTAATAAACCGTAAACAAATAAATTTTGAGTAGAGGTAATTTTTTTTTAAACCTAATTTCTCAATTCCCAACTCTGCACTAACTCTGCTTCAGTCCCCCCCCCCCCTCCCTCCCTTGTTAGAACTTTATTTCTAAGGTTAATTATTGAAAATATTTAACAAAAAGGAAACAAAGCGCTATCTGGGCTGTCTGGTGGCAGAGACAATACAACCAATTTTCGATAGTTCAATAGTATTGTCATCGTTGAAGGATTTGGAGGTGGAGTTGAATATTGTGGATCAATAAACAAGCCTTCAAGGGTTTTGAATTCTTTTATTGACAACCTTGCATTTAGTTGTGAGAACACAGGATGATTCCAAATGTATCATCTGGGCTTGATTTGGCCAGTTCGTGAATATCGAAATGGACAATTCAAAAATTATATATGCCAGAATAAATTGACGTTTCTCGTCCTGTTGTTATGCTAGTTGCACTGAAAGTTTTGTCGGAAATTAACAGTAGAATATATTCCTGAAGCCGTGTAGCCTTTATCCGTGAGAATTCTGAATTGACAGACAAAATCTGATATTCCTGACAAGATGGCTCCTTCAGTAAAATGTTGTGCCGCCTCGCTGATGTATCTCCGCGCGTGAATCGAATTATTCACGCCCGATATTTGAATTCGGCAAACGGTCGATCGCATAACTGAATTAAATCTTCTGCCCGAAACATCTGATTCCCCATTCGATCTTCGTGGCGGCGAGTTATTCACTCAACGATCCCACGGATGCTAATCCAATTAGCAGTCAACTGAGGGAACAAGAAATCCACTAATGAATAATTAATCATAGGAATGACTTATTGATGATGTATTCTCATGATGCCTTCCCAGGCGAAAAAAAAATGAAAAAATCTGGTGCTAAGCCACCCATGTATTCCAGCCTTTCCATGTATTTAATATCATTTAACAATGGCTAGTAATATAATTTTTTGTTTGAATTTAATTCATTTATTCTTATCGACTTTTCGTAGATTAGTGAAAAATGTCACCAAAAAAATGCCATAAAAAATGCCATTAAAATCCGATTTGACGCATTCTAAAACGAATCTCAGAGTTTAAAGCTTTTTCGTATACATATATATATATGGTTCCACCTCTAAAGGGAGTTTTCTATTATTAAAAAAAAAAAAAAAAAATAGTATGTGTTTCATTCCAGACGGCGCCAAGAAATCAAATCTTTCCATATGAAAGGATGAGTTCGTAGGCCAGCACATTTTGAGAACATTAAATGGTTCAAATTTCAAGAATTTTGCTTTTAAAAAAATCATTGAAATGGCTAAAAACAGCTAAAGATTTGTTTAATTGATTTTGTAGCGGAATTTTCTTCGAAAGAAGTTCATCAATGATGAACTAGGTTATAAAAAAATTGATTTACAAAAGTATGTTAAATAATGTATTTAAATATCATTAATTATTGCTAAAAATCTATAAAACCTGCAATTAAAAAAAAAAAACGAAAAATCTAGAATTCAGAAACCACCGTACCACTACCCGCGCCACCACAACGTAGGCTAACCACTCCCGCCGTGTTCACTAAAGTTAGTGTTCATTACAAGTTTCTTACGGCAAGCCCAACGCTGTACTTCATTCGCGAGAAAACGATAAAAACGGAACTTGAAACCACCTACCATGCGCAAATTCTTAATTTAGCTTCCTCACTACCAAAGGTAGGGAAGCTGTGTTCGTGATTGAAGTCGAAAAAATTGTTGTCCTCCAAAATCAAAATTTCCACTTGCTTTTTGCGTTTCAGACCTTGCTGATCAATTTTGGTTCACTGTCTATCTGTCTGTCTGTCTGTGGTAAATCCTTGTCACGCCGAAAACTATACCAAGTTCCAGTCCGATTTTGATGAAATTTTCAGGAATTGTGCGGATCAGCTCCTATACAGTCCCCTATAATTGTCAATACCGTCGAATTAACAGAAGTCTTTGCGCATGCGCAAACGTGGATTTCTCATAACGTCGATTTCTCATCGTCTGTTGGTCCAATTTCGTTCAAACTCGGCAGGTAATTTGTTATATGTTCTAGAAGAATGCTCTATAAATCATATCGCAATTGGTAGAGTAATAACCATTGCGCATGCGCGAACCTAATGTCGATTGGCACAGGCAAATCTCCGAATCTAATGAAACGATTTTGATGTCATTTTCAGGGATTATGTGGGATATCCTCTAGACGGTCCCCTGTAACTTTCATTGCCATCAAATAAATAATTGTCTTCGCGCATGCGCAAACGTTATTTTATAATAACTTCGATTTCTTATCATCCATTGGTCCGATTTCGTTGAAATTCGGGGATTAGATGGGTATATGTTCCAGGAAAATTCCCTATGAATTATATCGCTATTGTTGGAGTAATAGCTGTAGCTCATGCGCAAAATTAAAATTAATCGACACAGACAGAACTCTGAGACTAATGGACCGATTTTTATAAAATTTTCGAGGATTGTGCGGTTTAGCTCTTAAACTTTTCCCCATAAATTTCATTGTCGTTGGATAGTAATCTGTGCGTATGCGCAAACATTAATTTCTTGCAACCTCGTCTTGTGCTTTGTTCTTGAACTAATTCTATTCGTCCATGTTACAATACGTGAGGAAGCTATACTGCCCTCCCAACTTGGCAGGCGTTTTTCGCTTAGGATACGCTCCATTCTGACCCATGAGAGATAGGATACTGATGATTTCCAAACCAACCTCGACTCACCCATTTCAAGAATGGGATTCCATGGTCATACTTATTTACCTGAAATATCAAAGTATAAAGACTGTGTCTGAACCCGCTGATATATTATTGCGTAGAGAACTACTTTGGTTCGCAATTCGGATGTTGTATGACGCCCACGTTTCCGCAACTGTTACGTCCTTACTAATTAATTGTCCTTGGTTAATTTTCTGCAATTCGGATGCAGCCGCTTATCAATGTGTTTGTTCTCATCAAGCCTTTTTATTTTACTTTATTATTATTTTATCATGCTCATTGTTCTCCGTATCTCCAAGCTTTTTTTCAATTCCCAATTATCGTTTTATTATGTAAATTTCTCTTTTAATATTCTCTGCGATTGCATTGTTCTGTTATCCAGTTTGATTTTTTGTCGAATTTCTTGTACTCTGCGTTTTATTTATACAATTTAATTGGCAAAGGGGCCATTCTAGTTATAAATAAACATGTATATAAATGGTATTACTTTGTGTGATAATTTGCAGCGTATTTAGATTTAACTGTTCTTGAAACCTAAAAGAACACATTTTTAGGGGGTAAATAATGCGTTTCGTATTAAATATCACTATAGAAAATAATTATTCTAAGGTTATTTGATAAATAATGAATAGGTAAATCCTATTAAAGCACTTTATCAACGAAATATTTAATACATATTAATACATGTTATGTAGGATAAACGTGGTGGACAGCCCCAGAAGCGGACACTTACCCATTCTTCACTGAATATTACGGATACTGAAGTAGTTAGATAGTTGATCCTTTTAATTTCGTTCATATAACTTCTCCATGAATGGAGAAAACGAAGAAGACAGATCCAAAACAACAAAAGAAGGCAGAATGAATCTGAAAATTACCTACATTTTTCTTTTGGATGCTGCTGGCTCGAAATCCTTTTCCAATATGATAAGATATCATTTTTCATCATTTCAACCAATCCTAGGATGATTTATGCTTTCACATCAATTTACATCCTCAACTGTTGCAGTTTTCACTTGATTTGATAGGGCAATTATAAATAATATGGGGGTCCTCCATTGGTGCCTGAAAAACGGGGTATGCTCTACATAAGAGCAGCTGTAGCATTTGGAACAGCTCTTTGAAAAGGGTGACCCAAATGTGGACACCTCCTGTGCTGAGAGACAGTGTACCTGAGGAATACTGGAGTTTTGTACGTAACTCTTCGTCGTTTATTTTATTGGGCAGTTATATACATATTTTGAGAACATTATTCACAGAAAATTGGCCTCTCTGTGCTTAAGTTTTCTTCTTTCTCCAACGTTTCTCCCCAGGAACGGGGGCTACTTCAGAAAGTTTTATTATAACAATAAAATTTAAAAACACTTACGCAGTTTGCGTGAGCAGAACCAACTTTTCGAATAGAGATTGGTAAAATATTAGTAAGTGAAAAGTCAAGCTTCAAACGCGAAAGTCAAGTTTCACTGAACAAATTTCGGTGATTATTTGTCGCTAGGTGAGCCGTGGTTAATAGTAATTTTGACTTAATCACTGGAAAATTATGCAAAAAACGCCACGTGAATCGGTCAGCTGGAGCTCAGGGTGGATCCCGTAATTTCATTCGTCCCTTGATATCCTAGAGAGTCTCCCTATCAAATTTCGTTGTAATCAGACAGACTTTTAGCACACTCAGCTGATCAGGATGAAGCCTGTAAGGTCATTCGTCTTTTGTCATCCCAGAGAGGCTCTCTATCAATTTTCTGCGTCCTACGGCGAACAGGAGAGATTTTAGCTCACTCAGCTGATCAGGATGGCGCCTGTTAGGTCATTCGTCTCTTATTATCCCAGAGAGGCTCCCTATCTATTTTCAACGTCCTACAATGAATAGCATAGTTTTGAGCAAGCATTATGATTGATATTACGGCTCGTGGTCAGCTGACCCTCAGCAAAGTCAGCGAGACACAAGTTCCGACATGGTAATACATAAATTTGGTCCAAATCGGACCAGCGGTTTCGGAGGACTAGTGAGCACAAAATTTTGTCCATATATATGTATATATATATATATATATATATATATATATATATATATATATAATTTAGGAAAATCTTGTTGACTAGTAGGAAATATGTTGACGATTCAGTCCTTATAGTAGATGAAAAGATAACACCTTTATTAGAAGAATTTAACTCATTTTGTCAACCACATATGAAATTTACCTTGGAACTCGAAAATAACAATAGTAAATCCTTTTTAGATTTGAAAATCATTAAACAAGTTGATGGTTCTATAAAGACTGATTATTACCATAAACCATCATACTCTGGACGAATTATCAACTACCTATCTCACCAACCCCAACAATATAAATTAAATACAGCCAAAAACCTTTTAAAAAGGAGGATTGATCTAGCAGACCCACAATACCATGGTAGAATTATTAAAGACGTCAGAAATATCTTGTCAGCTAATGACTATCCAAAAAAACTTATTAACAAAATAATTTACCAAACCCTAAACACCCATAAACATATCCAACAACTGTAAATAATTGCATAACTCCCTCATCCACTAACATTAATACGTTACAAGTGTCTAACACAGACAACTTGAAAACATCGACCTCCAATTTAGATGCAGCATCTACTCCACTCAAATTTGTATCTCTTAGATATGTGGGACCATTATCATATGCAATAAAGAAAAAAGTAAACAAATACAGTCCTAACATAAAAATAGCTTTTTATAATCACCCCAAAAATAAAAATAAAAGATACTTCTCAAAACTAAAATACCCCTTAAAGAAAGAAGAAATTAGTAACGTTGTTTACAAGATTCCTTGTCAGGACTGTGAAGCCATTTACGTAGGTGAAACCATCCAACTAGGTACAGAGAGAACGAAAGGACACAATAGAGATAATTTAATAGCCTTACAAAAAAATAGCCCAGACCCATCGAACGACAATTTTGCTACTACACTAGCCAAACATGTTGCTGTCACACAACACAATCCTAATGTAGAAGATTGGAAAATTTGTTGTTTTGAACAGAATTTACAAAAACGTAAAGTCGAAGAGGTAGCTTGTATGATACAAAGCGAAGATAAATGCATTAACCACAAAAGTACATAAAGGCCTCTCAACTGTTTACAAAAAACTCCTCCAATAAAATTTCTCCAAATCAAACCTTTAGTATTTTGTATGCTTTTATATTTTAAAATACGAAGTAGTTTCTTCTAGTTTATATTACAGTCATAATAGCCCATCCATAGATTGCATTGTTCGTTCGTCTTTTCTATCAATATTTTGTTATTATTAATTCTTAAGCAAAGTACCTACCTATACACAATTTACATGTACTATTAGTAGAGTGTTAACGAACTACCACCACCACCACTACTCATCCGCCATGTTGTAATGTCATCCCGTCAGTAGTATACACAATAATTGTAATGTTGTTTATATTTTCTAGTTGATAGGAACCATTGTTTCGATTTTCTGTTTGCATTTTACAATGCATAGTTATCATGAACTACATTCTTACATAATTTATGTAACAACAATCCGTCCTCTATCACATATGTTTCTTCAATTCTCTAGATAACATGACTAGGGCTCTGATCCAGAACCGAAACGTTGTTGTAATTATGGAACAGTAAAAGAAACTACATCCACCAACCACACGACTAGACTGGTCACGACCTCAAAAAAACCCTCGTATATATATATATATATATATACAGGGTGCGGCAGTGAGGACGAATGGTTTTTAAAATATCATAAAATAGTTAATTTTTACTCAAAAACAAATTTATTGATGCAATCAGGTTCGCAAGGAAATAGCATTTGAGACAGTCAAGTGTGAAAAATCACATCAGGCATGTGGTGGCCGAAATTGTTGATGCAGTGCTGGAGGCGTTCTTGGGCGTTATCTCCAACATACTCTCTCAACTTGGGCGACTTCCACACGAATTGCGTCCTTCAATTCGTAAAGAGTTCGGGGCTTGTTCTCGTATACTCTAAGCCTTGAGGTTAAGAAAAAATCGGATATGGATAAATCTGGGGACCGAGGAGGCCAATGAACGTCGCTAAACCTGGAAATAAGGCGACCAGGGAAGAGAGGGCAAATATCGTCCATTGATGCTCTCGCAATGTGGGCGGTCGCCCCATCCTGCTGGAACCACACACGTCGGGTTGGAACACGTCGCCGTCGTAATTCAGGGAAAAAGAAGATGGTGATCATTACGACGTAGGTAGCGTTATGTTGGAGAGAGTCTACGCGAACTTCCAAGAACGCCTCCAGCACTGCATCAACAATTTCGGCCACCACATGCCTGATGTGATTTTTCACACTTAACTGTCTCAAATGTATTTCCTTGCGAACCTGATTGCATCAATAAATTTGTTTTTGAGTAAAAATGAACTATTTTATGATTTTTTTAAAACCATCCGTCCTCACTGCCGCACCCTGTATATATAAAGAAATCTTAAAATGAATTACTATTATAAACGTGTTCTACACCCTCTGAAACGCAAAGAAAATGCATCCCCACCCTCAAGTGCCGCCGTGCCGACGGCTGTAATACCCCCTTTTCTACGAAAGGTTGGGTAAAAAGGATGGAGAAAAGACAGCAGATCATAAAAGCAAGTTTCATGAAAAAGAATGGACAGTGGAACATGTGTGAAAGTATTAAATATTTTAGCAGATACCTGAGATGTTGTGCTTTTGAATATAAAGAATAATAATAAAAATCTAAAATTGGAGCGGTATACGGAGAAAATGTAAGGGATAAGATCAAAATCGGTCAGATTATGAAGTTTTCACACGAACCTCGTCTTGTGTGTGATGTTCAACTTCTTTATACTATCTCTAATTTAGGTCAATTAACTGTCCGTCCTTACAAAGGTCTTCCTATTCTGACTTAATTCATACTTAGGAATCTATAACTACTGATCTCTCAAAAACACGCGACCACGTATTCCAAGTGTTATCAGTAATTATTATAGAACTTAAGATTATGTAGATGCGTGCTCCGAACTTGGCTAATTCTTCTAGTTTTGTTAAACGAAGACCCAAATTAATGTTTTTAAACTGCAAAAATATATTTGAGTATCAAGTAAAAACTACTTGTGACAAATACAGACAAATAATGAGAACTTGAATTTCGGGAAAATTGTGATCAGGGGGTTCGGTAAGTTAGGAAAAGCCACAAAGATTAATTCGCCCCCCCCCCCCCCCTCCCGGCACCTTAGCCAGCCCGAGATCAAGCGTTCGAACTACTTTTTTTTTTTAATTCCTTTATTCTTGGTAATAGGTACTTAGTGGGTTCCAATGTTATCAGGCATTTACAATTATTACTACATAATTATTACATGAGTAATTATTAAATGAGTACCTAATTTATAATTCATTACATTATGACATTATTTTAACATTATATTGTATTATTACATTATATTATTACATCATAACTGCTATATTTTTATCATTGTCCAATCATAGTTAGGTAGGTAATGTTCAGAATATAATGACCGCTATTTCAAGGTAACTTAAAGTAGTGTACGCCTCCCGTCGTTGTTCCTTAAATTCTTCGGGCAAGGTTGTTTTGAGCAGCATCGTATATAAGTTGCGTACTTCATTGTATTTCATACACTTAATGAATAGGTGTTCTCTATCACTTCCCATACGTCGCAGAGTTGACTACGGCATAGCCATAAAGTTTCATAATTTTATTGATTTTGTCATGCCCGATCCTAATTCTGATGAGTGTCACTAGCTTATCTCTTGGCATTTTCCAATTTCCGAACCACGGTTTAGTTCTCACTCTTTGGCAAACTCTATAGTGAAAATCGCCAGCAGTTCGAACTTGATCGGAGATCACCCTTGAACTTCCATGATGAAATCCAATATTGCAGACGATCTGTGTTCAATAGTCAAGCCGCGTCTTGAACTCGGACCAAAGCCTTGGTGAAACTGGCCCTATCTGTGTTCAGTAAATAAAAAAATTTAAAAAAATAAAAACAGCAAATTGTTACTCAAAGGTTTATAACTTCTGTATCGTGTATCCCTTCTCCGCTGAACACATGTCTATAATTACATATTTAACGAAGTCCATTCAATATTAGGTATCTGAATATACTGCGTAATAGTCGGCTACCGTAGATAACTAACTTAAATAACACAACTATGTACTCTTTCCTAGTATTCTACAAGAGCTGACCCTCCTACTGAAAATTGATTATATAAATTAAATCAACTACCTACACTTCAGAAGTCTATCTATACGTGACAAAAGTTATAATAAACTCGGTTTCGTGAAGTGAAAATTCCATTGAAATTTTATCAGCTGACTCCGGCGTCTTAGTTATAAGGCGATTCCTTCTATATTCCACCAGCTATGATTTGCACCCATGTTGTTGATTTTTATTTTATTTATTCATTTTTATTTTTTCCTGCTTAAGTACCCTAAGGTAGAACCCCCCCCCCCCCCCCCCCCCCGATACCTGTTACCTAGAAAGTTTTCTAGATCTCGATTTTTCAATTTCAGCCCTCAATCACTACACATTAGGGTTGCTCATAATTCTTGCCGGTGTAATTGGCTCTTTCCCGACCGATGTATGATTTTTGAGCCAAAATTAATGAAGTTTGGTCAAGTAGTTTCGGCGAAAAGCTTCGGACGGCCAGTGTATGGCGGACGGACTGTTTTAATTTATATTTTTCATTTATTTATTTATTTTTATTTCATTTTTTAAATATATAATTTGATTTTTGGAATTTACTTATCTTGAAACGTAAACCAATTTTTGGGGGGAGGCGGTTATTTTTATTTATTTTTTATTTTTTTTTTTTTTCCGTGGTCGATTACGATGGTACATTATTTAAAATAATAAATCAACATAAAGTAAGACAAAAAAAATTATCCCTAAATTTCGTAACCAGAAATGACCAGATTATTTTGGACTTCAGATGGCGTCAACACCTCCCACATCCGGGCAGGCTTCTATTTTATTTATGTTTTTTCACACTTCCTTTCTTTTTCTTAAAGGTCGATATTGCGATATACTTTGCCTTGACCATTCTGGTCAACTATGCAAATTAACAAATTAAATCTCTTGGCCTTGTCAATTATTCATTGTTCCTCGAAAGCTTCCCGGACAATGACTGCTGTTTCTAAGCGATTGGTTTAAGGAAATAACGGGATTAATACGTAAAACTGGTGGAGGGACATCGGAAATTCAGATTCCTTTGTAACCAGATTGGTGGGAAGGCTTTCACAAGCTGATTAAGGTAGCACGAGGTCTTTTCGCAATTAACCCAATTTTTTCCAGTATCAACAAGTGGCATTGGAAACTCGCTGAAGGGAAACATGTACACAGTATCTGGAGCGAGGCCTCAGAGCACTTTCCTTACAAATAGCGAATCTAATGAAATTTAAGAATATTAATCAGCAAAGTGTAATCCAAACATTTCTGGACGTTTCTCTTGTTAGAAGTCTTTTGTAATCGACCGAGAATAAATTGACCCCCCCCCCCCCCTCAAATTTTGTTGGTTTACATTTCAAAAGGCGAATTTTCGTAGATTATCGTATTATATTACGTTACTTTCCTGAAGTATGAGCTCTTCGAGTAGGTACAAAGAAATTGATAACCACCAATTGAATGGCAAATAAACTTGTCCTGAATCATACTCTACAAATGAAAAAAGATTTTGGATGTTATGCAATTTTTCAGTTTTTCAATAGATTTTTCATCTAATATTAATGAAATTCAAGTACATTTTTCACCATAATTTTGTGACTAAATTTTCTAGTTTCCATGTGAATTGTTGATAATTTTGATTTGACGAATTCTGCTAAAATTTTAAATTTAACGATTTTTGGCCGTTTTTAGCCATTTTTAGTGATTTTTTAAGTACATTTTTTGAAATTTGACCAATTTAATGTGCTCAAAAATTGTAGTTCAACGAAGTGATCCTTCCATTTAGAAAGCTTGATTTTTTGGCGCAAGAACGGGATTTTTATCTCAATCCTAAGGGGAGTTATCGTCTGGAATGACACACACACACACACACACATACACACACACTAACAGACACACACACACACACACACACACACACACACACACACACACACACACACACACACACACACACATATATATATATATATATATATATATATAATTTTTTTTAAATTTGATTTTCATTTTTATTTAATTTATTAATAATTTTTTTAAAATTGATTTAAGCCTCACTTCAACTACTTCAACTCATATGAAAAACCGTTAAACTCTGGGATTCGTCTCAAAACGGATTTCAATGAAGAAATTTTTCCAAAATTTGTATTTAAAATTTTCCTAGCCATTGCAATAGCTTCATTTTCTACGAAAATTCGCTAAAACGTCTGCTAATTCGGATGGGTAGTAGGTAACCAGTGGGTAGGCAACCTTCCTCACGTATTTTGTACGTAGAAATGTACGAGTTAACAAGATCGAATGAAAAATAGAACAGCATTATATGTGTTGACGTGCTAATGTGCGAAATGTTTGCTATAATTCAGGTTTGTGAAAGCGCATACCCTACAATTAATCCAACGACATTCGCTATCATAGGTATAATATATAGGGCGATGGACTTGATTGGTCTTACCAGCCTGCACAAACCTTGAAAATTGCATTAATACCGGTCCATTAGTCTCGGAGCGTTAACCAACATTTGAAAAGCGCACTCGAATTAATCGAGAATAAAATACGCTTTATTCAGACACACTCAACTACCCACCGAGTGTGAACAAAATCGGACACATAGATCATGAGAAATCGGCGTTACAAGAAGCACGTTTGCGCATGCTCACAGACACTCAACACCAACAGCAATGAAATGGTAGGACATCATTTAAAAGCTAACCCGCTCAATCGCTGAAAACTTCGTAAAAATCGGCCCATTAGAGTCGGAGTTTTGACAGTGTCAACCTATGTTAGTTTTGCGCATGCGTAATAGTTATTTTTCAACCATTTGCGATAAAATCCATGGGACATCTCCTTAGAACATATACCCAACTATTCCCCGACTTTGAATCAGACCGATGTATCATGATAAATCGATGATATAAAGAATTCACGTTTACGCATGTGCATAGGTTTCTGCATAGGAAATTCAGACCCGCACAATCTCTGAAAATGACTTCCATATCAGTCCATTATTCTCGGGGTTTTGACAATGTCAACCAATTTTAGTTGTGCGCAAGCGCAATAATTATTTTCTCAACCGATAAGGAACTTTCATCAGTTGGAATTCCACACGTTTGACTTCAGATTCAGATTCAGCGCACATGAAAACACGCTAGTAGTAATTTTCAGCTCAAAAGACCATGTAGTTTGGAAAACACGAGTAGTGAGATCACGCGTGACGTAGTAGAGCAAGGGACCTGAGGGTTCCCCTCAGGCGATCGGGGGCCATGATGTCATCGTGCAAATTATTTTCACTGCCCGTTTTACTGTTCAGGTACCCATCATATGGCACCTTTTTGGAAGCCCTCGCTCAGATCTTTCTATTGAGCAAATATAAAAATAACCGCACGGCCCCTGTTATTGATCCTATTGCGATGAAAGTTATAGGGGAACATCTAGAAGCTAACCCGCACAATTTCATCAAAACTGGATTAAAACTTGATATAGGTTTGGCCGTGAAAGGGCCAAACTACAGACCCACAGACCACAGACACTCAGACAGAGATCAGATAGCCCGACACTGAACCAAAATTGATCAGCAAGGTCTGAATCACAAGAAGCAAGTGGGAATTTCGATTTGGAAGACAAAAGTAGATAGATGGGTCGTTTTCAAAAAAAATGTCCGTTTTCTCATTTCTGAGGTGGTGTAGCAGTCAAAATTAAATCTTGATCTTTTTAGCCACCGAGTTGCTCCAGATATACTTGAAGATGTCTAAAATAAGGTTCTATGTAAAAGTCACGAGTTTTTTCACTTCTAAATATTTTTTTTTCAATTTGAAAAAAAAAATCACAATTTTTTGGTCACTGTAGTTACGGTGCAATTTTTTTTTAAAGATGGATTACGGGAGACAGACTCATTTTTCTGAATGAGTACACTTCTCAGAGATAATAATTACATAAAAATATGTTGAAATTGTTGGCATAGATTGTCATGGAAATTTTATTTTTGTGGTTTTTGTCACAGGAGTTACGTTGGTAATGGTTATTTATTTTTTTTTTTTTTTTTCATGTTGAACTGTTTCTTTAAGCAATCTGGTTCTGGAATTTCCTTTAATATGTCTAAAACTCCAAACGTCGATAGCACATATGTTTAGAAAAAATTAAATTCAGGCGAAAAAAGTGTTATTGAACACTACAGCTGCGTGGGACACTTAGTGAGGGAAATAGGTAGAACATGTTCGGAACACTCAAGCCAGGCAATTAAACTGGATAAAATTTTATTCAGGGCTAATTACAATAAAGTTCTTTAATAAAACTGTCTCAATTAACAATTCAATTACTTAGCAACTTATTTTAATTGTTTCATGAAGTCTTGAAAACCAAACCAATGTCCCAAAGTTGGATTATTATAGTTGTAGCTCCCCACCTTGTTGCTCCACCAACACGAAGGTTCCACATTTAATTACTGAGGCATCCACTAATTCCATAGGAGGGATGTAATCAGGAATGTCATCCAAGTCACAGCTGTGAATTTCTGCTGAATTTCCAAGTCACTGGGAGCATGGGTGGACCGAGTACTCCAATATCAGGTTCAAGCCCATTCCCGTGTTCATCAAACGTACGATATGCCAAACACAAAACCAAGAAAAGCCTCACTGGACAATTTACAATCCACTTCTACATCCTCACCACCAAACAGTCCGAGAACTGTCAAAATGTTCGTCCATCGAATCAGGTGACAACAGTGACTGATCTTCTGAAAGTATTCTGAGGATAAATCTATAGCATCCTTGCCCGATCTGTGGAGGACGCCATGGAGCCCGAAAGTACTAATGTTTTCTCCGGATGAGTACAGTGCAACATTGGCACAGGACTCAGTTACTCGATCTGTTCATGAACTGCCTGGTATCACACCCTGCAAAACAGAAAAAAATTAGTCGGTCACCATAGTTATCATAACTATCTGGACATTTCGACTTCGAACAAGGCTGCACTCCTCCAATCTCATAAAAAAACGATTGGTTAACATGTGCATAAATATAGATTATTTAGGCGTATAAATTAATCAATAAATGATGTTTACAAACTAACATTTCCCTAGAGAATTCATAGTAACTATGGGGACCTTGAATTAAACCATTTACCATTGTGATGAAGGTGAAAAATCCTCGGACACCAAAGATGCTGCAGAGCACGTGACACTCAACTAAGGGCGTTAGGGGAACGTCACACGCACTTGCTAGACCCTCCACTTCCCCTCCAAATATTCTCCAGCCGCCACCCCTCGCGTGACTATTGGGACACAACTATTGTGACCAAAGTCCTGGGACAAGGTGCTTTTTCTTCTAGCTGCCTTCTACTCTTCAGAATTCTAAAAACCTTGCTAAGTCATTATCTATAGATTAATGTCTGATAGAAATTTTCTTCAGATCTAAAAAAACATTTTCTAGTCAAAAGTTACAAACCTTAGTAACTATCGTAAGTACCACTGGGACATAACTATTTGGACTTTTTTTTAAACTGTTGATATTAACAAACCTATTAACTGTTTGAAAAAAACGTCATGTTTGATAGTTGGTTTTACAAAGGATAACCTAAAGAACATTTTGATTCATACCCCATTGCTATAAGTTGAAAATTGGCTCCAGAATCATGTTTCAAATCTTTGGGACACAGTAAATTGAGAAAACGGACATTTTTTTGAAAACGACCCAGATAGATAGATAGATAGATAAATGATTTATTGACATCACAGAAATAAAATGAAAATAATACACTTCATAATATATAGGAAATTAAACACACCATTATTTATATTAGTGTTGTCAACTTATTGTCGGCGATGGGCAAGCCCGTGCTGCCGACAAGAGTCGGAACTCAGCTCAAAAGCAGTACAACAAAGGGCGATTCCTCAAAATACAGGAAAAAGAAAAAGAAAAAAAAAGAAGAAAATATTTCTATAAAAACTAAAGTAGTTACATTACGAACTAAATCACTCGCGAAGAAGTTGTGGAAACCCATTATAAAACGGAAGTTAGTGAAAAACGTTGTCTAATTCCACGAAAAAAAAAGTTACAATGTTACATATAACTTATAACATTGTAACTCTTTATTTTTCGTGGAAATAGACAACGTTTTTCACTAACTTCCGTTTTGTAGTTACATTATTGGAATGTAACGTGGAACCAGGTAATTTTGTTACATAGGTACTAGCCATAATATTTTCTAAGGGGATGTAACCAACTGAAATCAACCAAGAGTTTTCAAGCTTTTTGTACCCATCTCGGTTACTGTTGAAAGGTGATTTCAGAACTCTAGGTAAAGATTTGTGCACTACATATATTAAATAGCGAGGGTTTTTTGTAAACAGAGTTGTTTTTGTACGAGGGTTTGCAACATTACCATCCAAGCGAAATCTTGTTGGGTGTGCGTGTTCTGTTTCAGCAGAAATTATTTCAGGATGTTTATAATAGTATAGTAACAGGTTTTTGACAAACAACTGCCTAATTGAGAAGTTTTTGCTTAAATTGAATACTTCCACCGAACTGAATGTTTTGGGCTTTTTTAAGCACACCTTCAATATACATTTCTGTAATGTAGTCAGAGGTTTCAATGATGTTTGATATGTGCCACCCCATACGATAATTCCGTGTTGAATTATGGATTGCACTAGACTTACATATACCATTTTTATGTTTGTGGGGGATAACATCGAACGTAGATTGTAAAATATATGTATGAATTTCTTTAATTTTTCCACTAAATACGATACGTGGCCCTTCCATGAAAGTTTATCGTCAATGATGACCCCCAGGTACCTATGCTCATGAACTCTTTCAATAGGAATGCAGGAGCACCCTCCTGAGCAGGTATGGATTCGGAATCTGTGATCTAGCTGTGATTGCGTCATATCATCTGCATTTCCAATTAATAAGTATTTGAAGTAATTAAAGTAATACCGGGTTCACCAAAATTTACCAAAAAGCAGTACCAAAAACCTACGGTGTGAGGACCTAAAATCGATTAATCAAAATCCGTCCGTCCGCCGTCCGAAAATGCTCTCTGAAACTACCGGACGTCGAATTCGAGGAATTCCGATGCGCCACACCCACTTGAGTTTAATTTGCTTTCCTTAGAATCATCGTACGCATTTACGAAGCCTTTTTCCCCCTACACCTAATCGCAAACGGCCGGCCGGTTTCTACCTCAATTTCCTTTTCATATCCGATGAAAAGATGGGAAATGAAGGTCTTGTCTCTTCCAAGCAAGAACAAAAAACCAGCCTTTTCTCGCGTGAAATAATTTTTAAGCGTTTTCGATTTAAAAACCTGTAATTTTGATAAAATACCCAAGCTATTCGAGGAAGTAGGCTCTTTATTTTTACAGGAAGATTTGAATTATACAAAATTATATATACCGCGCTCAGCGAACGTGTCGTGATTTTTGAAATTATTGAACGAGATCTCAAAGGTCATTCTCTTCATGTATTGATCGTATGTGCGAATTTTCTTAGATAATCGTATTATATTATGTTAAATTGTTACGAAAATTAAGGGCTTTGAATGAAAATAAATTGTTGACTAACAATTTTATAGGAAAAGTAAAACTCGTTTTAAATAATATTATTTTTTTTTAGATTTTTTGCTTTTCGCAGTTTTATCTATTTTCTGGCAGATGTTAATGAAATTTAAGTAAATTTTTCAACATTAATTTGTGCATAATGTTCTAGTTCATTGTTGATAAACTTATTTTGACTAAAATTCTGCTAATAAATATTAATTTTTAGCCAATTTTAGTCATTTTTGTGATTTTGTTTAGCACATTGTTTTGGAATTTGACCAATTGAATGTGCTCAAAAAATGCTAGCGAACGAATTCATCCTTTCATTTGGAAAGCTTCATTTATTGGCGCAAGAACGGAATTTTTATCTCAATCCCAAGGAGAGTTATCGACTTGAATGGCACGCATGTATCATGAATATGCATATGAAAAAGGGCAAACTTCAGGAATCGTTTCAGAATGCCTCAAAATGGATTTCCTTGAAGAAAATTTTCAAAAATGTCGACTTTGAAATTTTTTCCAGCCATTGCAATAGTTCATTTTTTACGAAAATTCGCTGAAAGGAGGAAAATTATAGGAGACAAGGAAGCCGGCTGAAGGGTGAGGGATGACACTGGAATCCTACCAATCCTTATGACGAAACTTACACTCGCGGAAATTTGTATTTATCAAGCAATTTACCTGATTGGCCATATCGAAACAGATGACAACTCAAGCAAACATGAATCTCCCAGACACTGATGAGGTGGCGTCAACAATACTCAACAACAAAATGTTGATATCTTTCAATTATTTATTAATTTTTCGTGTATGAGTTTGATTTGTATGAATATTCACTATTTTTAAGTATAATTAGATTTCAGCAGTGACAATAAATGAACTTTTTACCGTTTTCCCGAAATTGGGGCGTGTAACGGGTATTATTATCTCTATGCTTCTCCCTTGGGCTGATGGAGGATCGCAGACGCGTGGCCGATTTGGTTTTTTTCCACAAGCTGTTGTTGGGACTAGTCGATTCACCGTTTTTATTGTCCCAGATTAATTCCCTGGTCCCTCGACTGAGCCCTAGATCCGCCTATCTCTTCTGGATGCTTTCTCAACGACCCGCTCTTTGTACCATTGACCACTGGTTAGATTGCATAGAGAGACGAATTACGCTCTTGCTCAATGCCTGAAATTGACTTTTTCAGCCAATCTGTGGCTGTAATTCGGAAATCCTTGTTGCCATTATTTCATAGTCATGATATTTAGCCATCATGTGTTAGAAATACCCAATGTAGACAGAAGTTTGTTCACCTTACCTTCCATACTAATCTTACATTTTTTACCCATTTAATGTTAAATTTTCGCTATTTAGTCGAGTTCTGTTTCGCGTTGATGTTATCTAATAATTTATCATATTACTTCACTTTCTTGTTACATCTTTTGTGTTGTATTCACCGAGCTTTGTAATAATTCATTTTTGAACGTTGTATTGGGTATGTCCGTTTTGTTAAAATAAAATAAATAAATAAATAAAGTTATGTGATGTCATTATAACTAGGATTAAATACTGATATAATTGTGCTCCTGTGATGACGATCCGTGTTTTCATGTGTTGCAGAGATCAAGTGTATGGTGTCTAGCCAAGAAAACTACAGACTGCTCGCCTTCTGGGGTGTGTCCATCCGAGAGCTTCACATGTTCCTCTGGCGGCCGTGGTCCGTCGTCTCTAGTGCCATCAACCAGGGCGCCCTCCTTATGGGCCACTACCAGCAGCGGGGATACGAAATAAAGTGAGTGCCTACCACCTACCACATATCTACGTGCCACTTGCCACATATCTACATACCATTACACATATTTATGTATCACTTACCTCGTATCATCACATCACTTGCCACATATCTACATGCGACTTGCTGCATATCTACGTATGTACCACTTACCCCACATTTACATGACACACATGTATACATACCTCTCAACACATATCTCACTAACCCCGTACCTACACATCACTTACCACAGATCTACATCCATTTGCCGCATATGTACATAACACCACACATCTACATACCACTTACCACATGTCTACATACCATTTACCACATATCTACATACCACTTATCACATATCTACGTACCTACCACTTACCCCATATTTACATGCTACTTATACATATCTACATATTTCTCAACACATATCTATGTACCACTTACCCCGTATCTAAACATCACTTGCCACAGATCTACATACCACATGCCGCATATAAACATAACACCACATATCTACATACCACTTACCACGTATCAGTGTACCACTAAACCCATATTTACATACCTACCACTTACACATATCTACATACCACTCAACACATATCTACATATCACTTACCACATATCTAACTTTCCCCTTATTTACATCCCACCTTCACATATCTACACATCACTCAACACATATCTATGTACGACTTACCCCTCTACACATCACTTGCAACATATCTACACACCACTTACCGCATAGCTACTTACACACTTAGCACATTATATACATGCCACATATCTGCGTACCTAGTGATTGCAAAATAGCCGGATATTTATGTTTGGGAATAAATGTCAGGATAAATACTATATATAAATTTCCGATTTGGGTATTTATGGGGATATTTATGCTTCTATATCTGTTTTCAATATGAACAAGTATTAATTCAGCCCTTGAATTTCGATTCAATTTCAATAAATTTCACTTCCTAAGACCCAATATCAGGACTATTTAAATGAAAATAGATTCCATGCTAAGAAATTTGATACTGTTCGCACTCTCCTTCGTTGAGTGGTTTTTTTTCCTATGATTTTTCAATGTTTGCAGTGGTGACGTCACACTGAGTGACAGGGGGGTCCCGCCAAGGCGGGAGGGGTGCTTCGACGTCGCCAGTGTGCGAAACTTTGAAAAATCATAGAATGAAAACTACTCATGGTAGGAGAGTGCAGTTGGTGCCAAACTTCATAGGATGGAATTTTCTTCCATTTAAAAATGATTTTAAATTTTTTTCGCACCCATAGGTAACGAACGCTCATTGCAGTGGCAGTTTCAGTTACTTCGTGATACATGGAGAATGGGTGAACAAAAAAAGCACACCATTGGCTCCAAGCAACGGAAATCTTGAAATAGCTTTTCGAATTGGTCCAGAAGCGTCTCGAGATGGCCGTAAAATAGCGGCTATGGAATCAGTTAAAATTATGTTAAATATTTCATTGGTCCTTTAATACCATGTTATAGATACGGGGAAACTAAGTGCCACATCCAACTTGGCAGTTTTTTTTTTTTTTAATTTTATTTTTTTTAATAACTCTCATTTGTCGTTATTATAATTATAACTGTCTCTGATGAAAATGTTAGGTGAAACCGGTGATACGCGGTGAGAGAGAAGAACCTCTCAAATACATCCAAACTGACTCAAAATGTATACGTTTACGACTCGGAAAAATATATGTATGTTCGTCCTCTTGTGTATCTAACGTGTAAAGTTATTGACGTCACGTTACGCCAAAACCAACACAATGAGAACTGGCCGCGGACTCGACTCCCACTGATACGTTCCGTCACCGCGTGTCCACCGGAATCCTTTGTGTGTGCATGTCGGTGTTGTCGGCTTGGGCTGGTGAGTGTGTATATATTACGTGTATGTATGATATTTATATCCATGTGGGAGTGCTCGTGATATCGATACGTCGCCGCCGCGACAAGTGCCTTCCTCGCTCTCCGGCCTTGTGACAGCTTTTTTCTCTTTTTCTTCCGAGTTATTTTATAATTTTACTTTTATTCTTTTTTTCGTTGCTACTGTGCTCACGGCGAAGTTCTCCCTTCTGTAACTGAAAACCCAGAGACTCCAATATACGGTAGTTACGAACCGTCCCGATTGAAAAAAAAGATGAACATATATTATGAAGGGGAAAAAATACTAAAGTTCCAGTCATGCAGCATGATCGTATGAGCGAATTTTCGTAAGTTATCTTATTATATTGTGTTGAATTGTTTTGAAATTTGAGCTTTTTGAGTCCAAAGAAATGTTAACCATTAATTTTATGACGAAAAAACGTATTCTATGTAGTAATCTGCTATTCAAAAAGAGATTTTGGATTTTTGGCTTTCTTGCAGTTTTTATCGATTTTTTAGCAAATTTTAATGAAATATAAGTAGATTTTCCAGCATAATTTTTTACATAAATTTTAAATGTTCTATTTTGTGATTAATAAACTTTATTTAAGCTATATTCTGCTAAAAAAATATAAATTTACCAGTTTTTAGCCATTTTTGTAGATTTTTTCATCACATTTTTTGAAATTTGACCAATTTAATGTGCTCAAAAAGCGCTGGCCAACGAACTCATCCTTTCGTTTGAAAAACTTGATTTTTCGGCGCAAAAGCGGAATTTTCATTTCAATCCTAAAGAGAGTTATCGTTTGTAATGACACACACACACACACACACACACACACACACACACACACACACACATACACACACACACACACACACACACACACACACACACACACACACACACACACACACACACACACATACATATATATATATATATATATATATATATATATATGGTATATAGGTATATATATATACCACTTGAAGAATGACTCTACAAGAGCTTCAATATAATAACTTGGTAAGAAAAGAAAACAGACTATTTTTAATATTTCGGCTTCTGCCTTTTTCAAAACTACGAGAGAAAATGATTAATTTGGGCTGTTTCCAACGTTGGCAAGGAATTTTTGTAACTTTGGATATCGCTTCAACGTCTAATATTCAGTCCTGGAGGATCATAGGCACCTAACACGTTGCTATGGGCTTTTTCCGATTGGTGAAGCCCTTGAAAAAAATGAGGCCCAACGACAACAAGAGAATGCTTCACCAATCGGAAAAAGCCCATAGCAACGTGTTAGGTGCCTATGATCCTCCAGGACTGAATATTAGACGTTGAAGCGATATCCAAAGTTACAAAAATTCCTTGCCAACGTTGCAAACAGCCCAAATTAATCATTTTCTCTGGTAGTTTTGAAAAAGGCAGAAGCCGAAATATTAAAAATAGTTTTGTGTTGTTATTTTCTGTTTTCTTTTCTTACCAAGTTTATATATATATATATATATATATATATATATATATATATATATATATATATATATATATATTTATTTATTTATTTATTTATTTATATTTATATAATATATGAAAAAACGTTAAACTCTAGGATTCGTTTCAGAATGCCTCAAAACGGATTTCAATGAAGAAATTTTTCATTTTAAAAATTTTGGAGCCATTGCAATAGCTTAATTTTCAACGAAAATTCTCTAAATAAAAAACTATGTCTGACAAACTATGTATGATGACTACCTGAGGAATAGTGAACTTCTCAGTTGATAGTCCCTCATGCTCAATAATTCTATTTAAAATTAGGTCTAGTATTTAAGCAAGAAAATAATAACTTTTCTTCTACAACGGACCGTTGTTCATTGTTTGAATTTAATTTACTGGTTCTCCTCGACATTGCATCTTCAATAGGTAGGCAATTTTCGTTGTGCCGGAATTTGTCATTTCATCAATCGAATTCACATCCTTGTAAACTCTAGACTGCAAATTTTCAGTAAGAAACTTCCAACTTTGACGTACAACAGATGGAAAGAAAATGAAATTACGTCATAGGTGGACCCCCCCCTGATCTGGTGAGGTTCTTTTATAAAGTAATTGAGCTTTCTTTGCACGAGCGTTTTGTCCACTTTCATTCATGCAATACCCTTCATACTGCGCCTTTTTGAAAACCTTTCGTATAGCTCTTGTAGCTGATGGAGTAAACTAAAATGTACACGGTGAAGGGAAGCGAGTTGTACTTTTGACCCTTCTGCTTTCGATAAAGTGAATATGTCAACCAAGTGGATGTGGCAATCGGCTTCATTGAGTTCCATCTTGATAAATTAGACCCTTTGGTAGCAATCCGAGCTTTGATAGTATAATATATGTGCTGGATGGGGCAAGTACAGATTTATCTACGGCCTCACTCGCACAATCTTGAAAGTTTGGTCAAAATCAGGTGACATTTACGAAAGCTGTAGGTGTTCAAAATATTGCCACTCGCGCATGCGCAGATACTTAATTTAGTTGTAATGCGATGCGATTCTTGTGGTATCATTTGAAGACTAACCTACACAATGTCTGATGAGTTCGTCTATCTTGGATGACTACTGTGGGAGTTATGCGTGATTCAAGAATTCACGGATGCGCTGACAGACGATCTGGCAGACAGGCGCGATTCCACATCAGTTCAAAAACCCCTAAAACGCAAAATGATGATTTTGGTGGATAGTATTGTTCTTATGTCGTATGAACAAACTTAATACGTTTAACTTAATAAACGATATAACTTAATATGAACTAACTAGAATAATTTCTTATGTGATTGGAAGGCACAAGGTGGTTTCTCGAAAGCAAAATTCAATATTCAAATCAATTTACGAAAATTCATAATTTTATATGGCAGTTTAGAAAAATTATTGTATATAAGCGTGACGCAATCATGTGTCGCATCAAACTTCGATCACGAAGTCCCGGGTTGAAATCCCATTGCAGATTTTTTTCTTTCTCGAGAATTTCTGTTTCATTTGGTGTGTAGTTTCATACGAGTTTATTGCTATTAATTTATGTGAGTTGACGGTAATGTTCGGAACGTCATGTTCATCGTGTTGTTTGTCAAATCGAATGGGCATATTTTTCAAGGTAATACGTTTTACGATCTATCGAGAATACTTCCATTATGTTGTTTTGTATCTTTCAAATCGTTCCGCTTGAAATGAAATGAGAGACCTCTCTTCAGGGAAACACTACGTTGGTTGAATGACTGTCAGTTTTGAGATAGTTTGAGATATTCCAGTTGTAAGTTCTCTCGAACGATATTACGAGTTTTATTGAAGTATTAGAATGAGTTGGGTGACGTGTTTTATATCCTAAACGTACTGCTCGTTTTTATTATCACCTCGGATGTCGTGCGTGCAATGTCTATTCGCTTTTAGGAAATTGAGTTTACCTCACCAGCCTAAAATATTATTTTTACGATTGTCTGTAATGTTGAAAGAATGGTCGGTCCTTGGATCGAGAATCATAAAACTTTTATGTTTGCTTTTTTTCTTTTTTTTTTGGAGGAATTCGGTAGTTTAATATGCGCGAACTCTATGATGTAAGAATTTCCCAAGCCTTTATTTGAATGGAGTTCGTACGTAGTGATCTAAAAAATAACCCTGATTGATGACTCCATAGAGGTGAGCTATGAGGAGTATCAGAGGAACGAGATGAGTTTTGGAGGTTACTAGTGGTAACTGAAGACGTGATCTCTGAATCCCCAATGAATTGCAACACCACCCAATCAGTATCTGAACCGGGGCTTCACACTACATTCCTCACTTTTGTCAAGTTTATTGCCGCCTGATTTTGGTGTTCGTATGCAACATTTAAATGGTATCGCCATGTTTGGTTTGTATTTTTAATGGATGCAGATGCTCCACTATGAATTTATGCCACAAACACTCGCCTAGTAGGTTTTTTCGGTTAGTTTTCACCTTTTCGGATCTAGTAAAACAACTTGATTACCCCCCCCCCCCCCCCCCCCCTTAACCGTTCAGTCCATTAGATACTCCTATCGTGGTGTATGCTGTGAACGTTTATTTATTTCCCCTGAGTCTACCTACCCGTAAACGGACGCAAAAAATCACCAAAATTTAAATTTTCACTTGCATTTAACGTTTCAGACCATTCTGGACAACCACCGTCCGTAAATCCCTGTAGCAGTCTTGACTTCTACAATTACTAGAAGATTTTGATAAAATTTCCAGGGAATGTGCGTGATAGATTATAGACAGTCCCTTGTTTCATTTCTCAAAAATCAATACTTCATTTTGCGCCTGCGCATCAAGCACAATTGTTTAGAAAATTTTTGTAGAAAAAATGAAGCCATTGCAATGGAATAAAAATTTTCGAATATTTTCTTCAATGAAGTCATTTTGAGGCATTTTGAAACGAATCCTAAAATTTAACGCTTTTTATATATATATATATATATATATATATATATATATATATATATATATATATATATATATATATGTTACTAACGATAACTTTCCATTCACCCCCTTCCATTATGAAATTTGGTAATTCTGGCATACATTCCAAAACCAGACGAAATTTCATCACGAAAATCGGACGAGAATAGTTAAAACATCATTATTTATCAGTATTACCCCCTCCATTCACCCCCTCCCATGATGAAATTTGAAACTACTGACATACGTTACAAAACTATATCGAATTTGTAATGGAACAAAATAAGAATCGCGAAAATCTTTTTTGTAGCTTGGGCAGCGCTTGGAAGAATCGGTAATTCATTATTTTCTCGACCCCCCTATCTTGATAAACTCCGAAATTCCCAAGGTTTGTTTCACAACTAAACTAAAACTGAAATCGAACCAAATAAAAATCACGAAAATTGGTTGAGAATTGTGGCCTGGGTGGCCGTCAACCGAATTTGTCGAGAAAAAAACTCGTTTTTTTTCTGCTTTAAACCCTCCATTCCCCCTCTTCTATAATGAAATTCAAAATTTCCTATGTTTGTTGCACAACTAGACTAAAATTGGGGTCGAAAAAAGAAAGAATTCCAAAACTCGGTTGATAATTATTGCCTGAGCAACGTCAACAAAATTTGTCACACACGCACATACGCCCACACAGACATACTCCTATGGGTGTTTTCGCTTATTCAGTCTTAGAATGGTCTGGATTTATATACGGTGATTTTTTCTTCTCATGCATGGGTTGTCCACTAACGCCCTGGATCAATTCCAATAGGTCGTCCCTCTATCGACCAAGACTAGCTTCAGAGGGAAGTTCTGAAAATTCATTCTTCCGCCAGAAAATCGAGCATCACTAAGGAATGGATAAGTTCTTAGCAGCACTTTTTGAGCTCTAAAATTGTGTCAATTTCAAAAAATGCGCTTATAAGTTCACTGAATCTTGCGGCGAATTGTAAATTATATTTGATTTTTATTGCACAATAGTGCGTTAGCACAGTTCATCAGTCCAGAATTTCATCCACAAATAATATGCAAAACCTTTTCTAATTTTTAAGAAAATAATAAAAATTGTCTAATGCGTTAGTTTGTGTAGAATATTTGGAATTAGGAATTTCGTGCGCATGACTGTATAGAAGAGTCCTCAAATTTCAATAAAACGGACCTAATACAAAAACGCAAAATGGCTAAAAATAATAAAATTGGTTTTTATAGCAAATTTTAGTAATATATTTTGTAATAAGTTTTGTAAAGTAAAGTCTTCATGTATATCTTTTTTGAGGCATTTTGAAACACTTTCTGGATTTCAACATTTTTCTTTATATATATATATGTATATTGACACGGTTCCGATATAGAAACATATTCGCTATTCGTAAATTTAGTTCATTTTTACTTTTCATGGGTGATATGCTCGTTTTGAGATTAAAACCATGGAAATCGTTGGTTTAACTTAATTTTTCTTGATCCTCTCAAACTTGGATTACTCGGAGGGACCGAAATGCCTCACAACATTAATTTCTGCAAGTCGCATGAAATTATAGTCGTTTAAGGGAAAGTGGAGAGAGTGATGTTTTTCATCTCTTCTGACTTTTCAATCTAATTATGAATGTTGGAGCTAATTTTCGGCAATGTTTAATTCTAGATGTTGTATCCCAACAGTAGTGTTACTCCAGGAGGCCAAATTCACCAGACAGACATAGAAACAGGGTTGTAATGTTTTCGGTTTTATTTTAGATTCTTGTTAGGTTTCACGAAAAAAAGTTCCTGTCATGCTGCATGATCTGATGAGCGAATTTTCTAAAATTATCTTATTGTATAATGTTGAATTGTTTTGAAATTTGAGCTTTTGAGTACAAAGAAATAGTTAGCAATTAAGTTTTATGGCAAAAAACGTATCCTTGATAATAATCTACTATTCAAAAAGAGGTTTTAGATTTTTAGCTTCTTTTGCTGTTTTTATCGATTTTTCAGCAAATTTTTATGAAATTTAAGTACATTTTCAGCATAATTTTGCACATAAATTTTCGAATGTTCTATTTTATAGTAAATAAACTTTATTTGAGCAATATTCAGCTACAAAATATAAATTTAACAATTTTTATCCGTTTTTAGATTTTTTTAGTGATTTGTTTAGCACATTTTTTTTAATTAGACCAATTTAATGTGCTCAAAATTAGCTGGCCAACGAACTCATCCTTTCGTTTGGAAAGTTCGATTTTACGGCGGAAGAAAGAAATTTTTTTCCTAATCCTACGTAGAGTTATCGTTTGGGATGACGTATATGTATATACGCTTGAAAAATGTTATGTCCGTTTCAGACTGCCTCGAAACGGATTTTAACGAAGATAATTTTGAATAATTATGATTTTAAAAATTTCCGAGCCATTGCAATAGCTTCATTTCCCACCAAAATTCGCTAAATGGATTTCTGACTGATTACGTAACTTCCTCGTTGCTTTAGGTAGGTATGCGAAATTAATGCAGGCGTCTTCTTACGCAAATTTGCACTCTGTTTAAATAAACATGCTCGAATCACGCGAAATATCTTTGAGTTCATTACTGTAGAACATTATGATTTAAAAAGTACTAATAGATATAGAAACACAAACGGAAAGAATCGTTCTCTAATTACGAGTCCTCGAAATGAGCTTGGAAAATTGTCGTAAAATTCAAAGTCATCAAAAAGTCATTTTGATTATTTTTCTTGCGAGAATCCACTCTAATTCCAGAGAATTACTGACCGAGTATCATTTCAAATTTAAAATCTAAATTTGTGAATAACGAATTTTAATTTGCTATATTTTATGAACGTTCGATATAATATTGGCATACCGAAATGTGCGCTAATTCGCATTTCAGAATTGAATAAAAAATTGATTCAGCAGTCAAAAGTCGCCTCTTCACACATTAGATCTTTACTATAACTGTTTATTTTGTTGCATAGTTGTTTGATTGAGTACTTACTTGAAGGTTGTTTGACTTGGTTGCTATGATCTCGGCGTACAGTGGCATCATCCACGAAGAATTTGTTAGTTTGCCGAGATAAAACACTGATCACAAACTTGAGTGCCCCTAAAAGCTGATTCTAGGCCGGTTGTCCCCGCTGCTTCCTCGCTTGGCGATGAGCTGCCGTCACAAGAAGTGCTTAGAACCGATTTCTCATGGTGCTAGGAACCAAATCTTAACCTTTGCACCACTAAAAACCAGTTTTCAGCAACTTCCAAATCTTCTTCTGTCTGATGACGCGTAGTGAATAACTGCAACCAACTTGATATTTTGTCTGTCTTGGGGAGGGAGGGGGGGGGGGACTTGAAATGTATGATTTGAATGATCCGGCATTGGTTAGTGCACCTGATAGACTTGGAGAAGCCTTGTTAGTATCGAACGGACAATCGGTTGAATGATGTGTACACTATTTAGCTTTGAATTATGAGCATCCGGTATTGTTGTTGAAAAATTGAAACTACAACTTTGATGCACTGAATGACGAGTAAAGCTGTGTAAATGTGTATTGAAATGTTTGAATGTGGAGTGCTGTGAAGATGGAATATGCAGGTGGCGTGTCCATGTCCAACCTCGCTGGGTGTTCCTCGGGGACTGTGGTGGCTGTCTTGGTATAGGGTGGTATTTAAACCAGGAGGTCTTGGTTGGGGGCTCTCGCACAATGATGAAGGATAGGGTTACAACGGGGCAGCCGAGCCGAGCGACCACCTATATTCTAAGGTTTCACATCCTGTCCTCATCCCGGGGCACCTCATAGAAACTATTGCCTGAGTCTCTAGAACAACCGAGCATTTCGATCGCTACTCATCTCCCAGAGCTGCGAAATCCTGGGAGACTTTGAAATTCGTTTAAAAAATTATCTTACACCGCTGTTAGCCGAAGAAACGCTTCAGCATTTTCCTGGCTCGAAAATCTATTGGGCTTGAACATCTTTTTAGTCCAATATCCAACATCCTTAGGATTAGAAAATTAGGAATTTCCATGGAGGAAGATGTAGTTAAACTGATTGTTGGCTGATTCTTCCGTAGTTTATTGATTCTTGTCACATATCTCCCCGACACATTGACGTGAAACTATACCTAATAACACATGACGTTGCGAATCAGGAAATATATGTTCTTATTATACCGATATTTGTGGGAGAATTTTTTCTGAAATTTATGCTTATCTTATTTTTTATTTATGCTTATATTGCCCAAGATACCTGAGTAAAGTGGGGACAAAACCCACTAACCTAAAAGGGAATAAAATAAAATCTGAGAGTTGAAATTGAATACATTCCTATCAAGTCTCTTTTGAGAAACCAACGAATTGAGAAATGCTCAGTCCATGTTCTAGTCATGCAGCATGATCGTATGTGCGAATTTTGAACATTATCGAATTGTATAATGTGGAACTGTTTTGAAATTTGAGCTTCTTGAGTGCGAAGGAATTGCTAATTAATAATTATATTGCAAAAACATATTGTAAATAATTATCTGCATTTCAAAAAGAGAATTAGGATTTTAGCAAATTATTGTAGATAATGAAGCTATTAAAATGGCGCCAAAAATTTTAAAATCATAGCTATTGAAAATTTTCTTTGTTAAAATCCGTTTCGAGGGATTCTGAAACGGAGATAACATTTTTCATGGGTAGTATATACATATACGTCATTCCAGTCGATAACTCTCCTTAGGATTGAGACACAAATTTCGTTCTTGCGCCGAAAAATCAAGCTTTTCAAATGAAAGGATGAGTTTGTTGGCCAACTCTTTTTGAGCTCAATAAATTGCTCAAATTTCAAAAAATGTGCTGGAAAAATCACTAAAAATGGCTTAAAACTGCTAAAACTCTCTCATTTAAATTTTTCATTCACTCTAGGATCCGTTTCAGAATCCCTCAAAACGGATTTCAATTAGAAATTTTGATTTTGAACATTTTTGAGCCATTGCAATAGCTTCATTTTCCACAAAAATTCGCTGAAAATATATAAAATATGTAAAAACTGCCATGACGTAGGCATTAGACAGAAGCGAAGATAAATTGCTCCGGCCAGTGTTTTGTGCGGATACAAATACCTATAAATATACGGTAAAGAGAGAGAGAGAGAGAGAAATAATCCCAATCACAAGAAAGCAGAAATTGGTTCGTGCCATCATAGTCACCACACTTGAAATTAGGGATGAATCACTTGGAAGAATGATTGAACCTGGAATGCGTAGGTAAAGTTATACTTAATAGGAAGGCCGGATGAGCACGATCAATGTCAAGTAGCGGCTCAGATGGATTCGCTCTCACGTGGTTAAGTTCAATAAAAAGATGATCGATGACATTCCCGGAGAACGTTTGATGGATGATTCCATTGCTCCATACCGGAGAACTTGATAGATTCGAAAACTGTAGAAATTTTAAGATTAGCTTGGGATGAGATCGAATCTTGGTTCCAATAATCCCTATCAACATTTGGCAAGTTATAATCGCCCACCAAAACAATTTTAAAATCAGGGTAAGGCACAGTAACAGACTCCAGTTCTTCAATGTTCCACTCATAGTATAGGAGTTCGGAAGATAATCGGGGAAATACACAGTTCCCACAATCAGCTTTTGCTATCTGGTAACACGACAAAAACCTGCTCACCCGAATCAGTTGAGCTCCACCTGAAGGGGCAAATATGGATAGATGCTGCCCCAGCGCTCCGCCACCTACTCTTGAAGGCATTATCAGTCAGCCCTATAAATGTGTAACTTGGGTTTGGAGGAGTTAACAGTGGGTAGCAACCATCTCTAGGTTAGAATTAACAAATCGTGAGTAATGAGTGGAGCCTGGTAGTGAATTGTTGAGAGCTTAGTATTAATGCCATGAGCGTTCTGATAGAAAATTGTTAATGTTGCTTTGGGCTTGGCTTGAAGTGTTTTGACTGCTGCACAGATAGTCTGATAATTGAAGGTACTCGTAGTATATATTTAATAGTCAAGTCATTTTCACCTTCATCAGTTCGATTTTTCAAAATTTTGCAGTTCGGATAAATAAGCACGTTGAACAGGAGTCTTATCGGAGAATACAGACTGAATCGGAGGAGTTGAAGATCTATTTTTTAACAATATGGTGGACGCGACGTCAGGTGAATTCAGTACCACCTTTATAGGGCGAGATTTCTCGCTGACAGCTGCACCAAGACGAGTAATTTATTTCACTAAACCACCATAACTGGGTTAGAGTGTATTAAGCAGGTTTTCGACATTAGAAACATCTCGCTCTACGGTGCTATACTGAGCAATTGGAGAAGGCTCTGGAACTCCATAAAAAATAATATTGCTTGTCTTACGACGTCTTTTCTCCAACTCAGCAGCCGACACCTCCAAAGAATGGTTCGTATGGCACCATTATCAGTCAACGGACCACCAGCCGACTAGTGCGAGTCCTCCAAAGCCCTGACTCTCTCTACTAAACCCTCACACTTAACTACAATATCAGACTGCAACTGCTCAACCTTTGTTAAAAGATCCGCATACCGAGATCGGCAGTCATCTGATTTAACTTCGAGATATCCCATCAATGATCTGAATTCAGTTTGAGTCGAACCAAATCTTCCATTCTGAATTTTCAAAGAAATCACATCAGCAGAAAGAGCTTATATGAGACAAGGAATGCTGTCAGCTCATTATTCTGGTTAGAGCAGCTTGAAGAAGTTGCGACTTTGGGGGGATCGAGAGGGTAACATCAAAATTTAGAGCAGGAACAGTAAGGCATTTACTAACGTTGGAAGTAGTATCGGTAGGAGGTATGACACGAGTTTTGAAATTCGGGCACTTCCAAGAGCTCTCTAGCGGGAAGAAATCTATGCAATGCACGAGTAACAAAAAAACTACTGTACTAAAAAGTACAGAAATTAAATGATTGGAGGTAAAAGGATATTAGGATTGCGTTCCTTGGGTATAAAATCGTAATAGACTTATCAAGCGGTGAGAAGTCTCAGGCTTGGGAGTACGGCGCACAGTGTGCCGAATAGGTGAAAAACTGAAAAGGTCCATATCTTGAAAACGGATCGTCTTGCTGACTTGGGAATGGTTCTATTCGATTTAGGAAGGAAATTTACATCAGAAAATAAAATAAAAATATATTTGATAATCCTCACTCATGCAGCATGACCATATGAAGAATTTTCATAAGGAAAAGGCCCAAAAACTCCCAAAATTGTAAATTTAATCTTGGGACCAGAATTCTATGCACAATAAAATATTCAGAACAAAAATTGGAACATTATAAGGTTAGTGGTTTATTGAACTGAAACCTTCAGGATTGTTGCTCTGAAGTGTACAGAATGGAATATGATAATAGTTTTGGAAGGATTCAGAAATATTCGTTTGGGGGAGTTTTTCTACTTCGGCCACACTCTGCGGCGGTGTAGGTAGAACTTCGGTAGGTCCCTACTAGAAGCGGTACGAGATGAGAGGGGAGCCAACGATCCAATTCGTCAAATCGGCAGTTGAAGAATTTCCAAATAGATAGACGTAGATGAACGGATTTCTCGCGAAGCGGGACGTAAATATTTTCTCTTCTTTGAACAAAGGAGATCTGAGATGCGAAAAATAAATCCATCCAGATGATATTCCATTGTTCTGTACAGCGGTTTGAAATCTGAATCCGTAAAACTCAATCAGTAGAAAGGGACGTTTGACGATACGGCCGGCATACCACAATAATGTGAAATCAACAAATCCCAGGTTCGAAAAACCTTCGCCAAATTGCGAAGAATACGAGATATCATCCCGAAGAATCGAATGGGCCCACCCGTATCACTGTATGTCCATCCGTTCGCTCTCCCTAAGGACTAGAACTTCGACAGGAGAAAAATATCATCAATAAAGGTCATCAAAGAGCAACTCAGAATTGGTGAAACATAGTGAAACATACCAAATAAACTACGACGATCGTATCAGCTGATATAATTCCATTGGGATTCTCTCTTCTCGAAATCGTCGTTATTACAACTTTTGTCACCATGTAGTTGGACTAGTGAAGCGTTGGTAGGTGATTTGTTTTATCTCATCAATTTGCAGTAGATGGGTGCCCAAGTCAATGTTGAAATAATTAGCTCCAGGTGTACTATTGAACTTGGATATCAGGTCTTGTAATGTACATAGCGACTAGTAAAATGTATGTGTTTGATTCAATTAAATTAATTTCTCCTGGTAGGCGTCTAATTCAATGCAGCTATATTTAGATAACGTGTAATATACTTCGTTCAATAATATTATTGACGAGAGTTCTGCGTAGAAGGGCTATCTAATACAGAAATTATGAACCGTTGTCTATTATTTTGAAACGTTTTTTGCTTGATTTTGATAGATTCAATTTCAATGAATCGAATAATACCAGCCTCCAACCATGGCTCTGATGACGCCAACGTCCTTACTGTTCATGAGGAAAAAGCGTGCGTGTTGAGTGGCCAGTATAGCTTCCCCATCTATCCTAACATGGACGTGTAACGTTAATAAATTGTGGGTTATTGGGGTTATGTTGTCAAGAGGTAAACAGTCACGTATATTACTACTATTTATCGTTATTCATCTGATTAAGACTATGTACAGATACCACCACAGACATAGGAGACGTGGGGGAGCTGGAAGAGTAAATGTTTGCGGTGCGAACATCTGCTCGACTATTGCTCTCAATAATTTTCTGAACGGACGGGAACCTGAAAATCAGGTCGCGCTGCGTCATCACCTCGCGACGCTCCTGGTCAACGCTCGTAACAGCCTTATAGAATTAGATGAAGGACAAAGTACAAGTCAAAATGATAGATTGCAAAATAGAACAGTAAGTCCGACCACCTACCACCTATCCAACGGCATTCACCGTCCAAGGTAAATAGTCGGAGTTTCATCTGTAACAACTTTTTCAGGATTGCGCATGTACAACGGTTACTTCAAATAACCGCAACGAAATTCGTAGGATACCATTCCGACACTTGTACCCCTAAATTTGAACGAGATCGGACCGATGATTGGTCGTGATAAGTCGATGTTTCAGGAAACTGACGTTACCGCATGCGCATGCCCTACCATTATCCAACGGCGATGGAATAATCATCAAGGGATTATCAATAAAATAAGAGGATATATATAGAATAAAATTCATTGGTCAAGAATCGTGAAACCGATATTTTATCAACCCCTGGAGTTTGAACGAAATTGGAGAGGTTGATCATAAGATCGGCGTTGTAGGAAATTCACGTTTGTTCAAGCGCTATTAATGAAACGACGGCAACGAAATTTATAGAGAAACGTCTTGAAGCTAACCCGTTCAAGCCCTGAAAAGTCCATCAAAATTGGGCTAAAATTGGTACGTTTATAGGCGTGACGAGGAAGTGGCACTGACATGCAGACACGCACGGAACCGATTAAAAATAAAAATTTGTAGAAAATAAAAATTTGATTTTAGTGAGCAAAATTTTTTTCAAGTTCATGCACGAACATAAACATTTCCTACCATCAAGTTGGAATACAATTTCAAAACAGTTTAATATAAATATAATATGAAAAATTAGGAAAAATCACTCATACGATCATGTATATGCATGCGACTGGATCTTTTTTCCCACTGTTTGACTCAATTCCCTTTGCGGACGGAATGACCTTAAGGAGTAGTTTGCAGTGTTTTAGTATACATTCTCCAAATATTAAAAAAACAAGTTTATCATCGTCTATGCTTAATCTATTTTTGTTCGTTATGATATGTTTCAGTTTGGGTTCACTATTCGGGAAGAAGGATATTTTCAGGCTGGTTACATAAATATCTTTTGGCCCTTCAAAGTTGTTGAGAAAGTAAAAGTAAATACAGTTTATAGCGCGTTAATACCTGGTGAGTTTTGGCCGCGTGAGTTTTCTCTCTCTTCCTGTAACTTGTCATCTTCTGTAAATTTGGCGCGTTGGGAGACAGTTGAAAGAGACTATCTCTCAGGAAGGCTACTTACTTCCCATGAAGAGGCTATCTCCGCCCCAGTGATCGACCTCTGACATCTTTTTCAAACTGGAAACATAACTTTTGACAACCAACAACCTGGTTTCCTACGTCCTCTTACAGCGGGACTGTATTTTATTTTGGTGTGTTTGTTGAAAACATTGTCATTCGCATGAAATCATAATTAAATGAAAAACAGTCGTGCAGTATGACAACCAAATGAGCATTCTCATTACATTTACCGACACAATAGGGATTAAGGAAGATGAGAAGGGAGGAGGGAGAGAGGGATGGGAGGAAGTGCCTCGATAAAATTCCCGCCAGTTAAGGTAAGAGTCCCGTAGGACGCGGGTGGTGATACCACGAAGCACTCCCGACGAGATGCCAAACTCGAGTAACTCTGTGGCATGTCACAGTCGGGGCCATGTCCTTGATGTTATTTGCCACCACTCCTTTTAGGTCGGATATCCAGCTTGCCGCAGATCATTTCTATCATACTTATTAATTTTAGCCCGCCAGGTTTGCTCCATGTCCACGCTGCCACTGAAAACACACACACGTATAATAATATTAATATATTGTTACAAGTGTAGTGGTGGGTTAGGGGTATAAATTAAATGAATCATCTCACCACATGAAATGTACTTGATGAGGCTGTATTATAAATGTGATATTGACCTGATTTACCCGGATTAGGACTGGCTGTGGCAGACGGGGGCTACACACGAGGAGTGACAGATTATTACACATAATCTACACTATGAACTCGGGAGCGACTCGGGTTCTAAAGGACGACTCGAGAACTAAGGGGTCAGTGGAATGCTAAGGGACAACTCAAGAGAGGGAACAGTTGAAGGGAATTCCGTGTCTGAAGGCCCGCTGATTCAGCTGACCCCACCTTGGAGCCCCCATCCGCGACAATATACAGGGTGATTCCCTCGCAGATGCAAAAAAACAATTTGGGTGAAACTACATCAAAAATGGAGTAAAATGCCGCCAACCGCATATTTTTATCTCAATCCGTACTCGAGATATGATTTTTTAAAGGTTTTTTCAGGAATACCGTGTTTTTTTTTTTTTTCCTTTTAAACTCAAATTTCTCCACTTTACCTCATTCAATTTTAACTTTTGACCACATTTTCGGAATCAATATTAAATTTACTATAAGAATAGTGTACTTGGGTTCTTAAAAAGTACCATCCAAAGGCCCTCACATCAGCTCAAACATTGACGATTTTGAAAAAAGAATATTTCTGAAAATCTTTAAAACTTTACTACTCTTTCAAAACGAATCCTGGAAACTGGCAAATCTCATGAAAACTGCTTCGTCTAATACTCTTTCCAACGGTATAATCAAGTTTACTTTTATTTTGTTATTTAGTGGAGAAAATTATGTTTTAATGTTAAAAAATGTGGGGTTTTCAATGAAATTGTTGGTTTTCTCGAAAGATGACCCTCCATGAACCTACGAGTATGGGGTCGGTTTCTATGTATTTTTTCACGCTGTATCGAATGGTAACATTAGTAGATCTCTCCTACTCCGTTATAACCGAGTTTTACACTTAAAATCGCAAATTTTTAGTTTGTTTGCAAATGTATTTGTGTTATGGGGTAAAACTAGTTAATTAAAGTGTAAAACTCGATTATAACGTAGTTGAGAGATCTGCAAGAGTTTCCATTCGATCCAGCGAGAAAAAATACATAGAAACCGACCCCATACTCGTTGGTTCATGGAGGGTCATCTTTCGAGAAAACCAACAATTTCATTGAAAAACCCACATTTTTTAACATTAAAACATAATTTTCTCCACTAAATAACAAAATAAAAGTAAACTTGATTATACCGTTGGAAAGAGTATTAGACGAAGCAGTTTTCATGAGATTTGCCAGTTTCCAGGATTCTTTTCAAAAGAGTAGTAAAGTTTTAAAGATGTTCAGAAATATTATTTTTTCAAAATCGTCAATGTTTGAGCTGATGTGATGGAACTCAGATGGCACTTTTTAAGAACCCAAGTACACTATTCTTATAGGAAATTTAATGCTGTTACCGAAAATGAGGTTGAAAGTTGAAACTAAATGAGGCAAAGTGGAGAAATCCGAGTTTTAAAATGAAAAAACACGGTATTCCTGAAAAAACCTTTAAAAAATCATGTCTCGAGTACGGATTGAGATAAAAATATGCGGTTGGCGGCATTTTACTCCATTTTTGATGTAGTTTCACCCAATTTTTTTTTTTTTTTTTTTTTTTTTTTTTTTTTTTTTTTTTTTTTTTGCATCTGCGAGAGAATCACCCTGTATATTGTTATGATTTACACGAACACGATAAGACAATTAGAACAAGCTTAGAATATATCAAGTCCATACACGAACTGCCAATTCTATTAGTTACCAATAACCATACAACAAATGCCATTAGTAACAAAAAGGTAACTGTATCCTAAAGTCCCAACTCTATCCTCTATCTTTTCCTTCTGAGGAAGAAATCTAGTTCTGAATTCCATGTCTCTTCTGAGATAACTCTTGCATGAGGTTGGAAGAGATACTGCTCAAGTTGAATATGAACCACAAGTCATTCCCTGAATCCTTTTAAATTCGTCGTTACCAACCAACAAACATAACAACACATTTAGCTTCCAAAATAAAAACCAACACCACTGTTTTATAATTTATTTATTTATTTATTTATTTGTTTATTTATTTTATTTTTTATTTATTTTTTTAATTCGTGAAGCTCAGTTTATTTTTATGCTCGTTGCATAGGAGATCCTAACTAACACCCTCAGTCTCATCAAGAACCTCTCTATACATAAACGCCCTCTTCACAAGCTACCATCCATTTTTCTTTAGCGTCCGGAAGCAAGGGTCCTAGGCGAAATCTTCCAAGACTTGCTGGTCTGGTATTCGTGCGTTCCCCGATCTGGGCTACGTTCTTATCTTTAGATAGTTTTTCCTGGACGAGATGGCTCCCAGCAACGGCTGTGATATTTTCAACAAGAATATCACCTTTTAATTGAACATGAGTTATCCTGGAATTTAAGGGGTTTTTCCAAAAATGCAGGTGCCGTACCTCAATAATTAGACGTCTGCGTGAAAAACGGACTTGGGATTCGGATTCAGCACCCTTGAAAGCCCCTAGGACTAGTACCAGTTTTTGATCTTTGGGGGGGGGAGGGGGGGGGGGGCTGTGTAATTAACCGAAATGAAGTGGAGTGCTCCCATTATCTGGAATTGAGACGGTTTAACCCGATATAGTCCTGCGATCTCAAACTGCACAACCTTGGGGGAGAGGTTCAGCTTGGAGGAAAATCCTCATGAAATTCGTTTGATGGTCTTCATTGGGATTCAGTCCAGAAAAAAAGAAAAAGAAAACACTATGTATTGAATGGTGTTTAATGACCTCTAATTTCAGCCGTTCCTAGTCTTTTATCTGGGTTCCTCCAGGCGTGTAATAACACCTTCGAGAGAACTCTTAAGTCATAATGATATAATGGCGAAACCTCTATGGAATTCGGCGTATTCAGATCGACTTTGGTAAGCGAATTAGAAAACAAAAAACCCTCGCAGTACTCGTAATTCTCTTGATTTTCAGTCAATCCCAATCAATATTTAACGGTAAGTGGACAACGGTTAGTTCGCCCTCCTTTTTTCCCTCACATTTTTTGAAGTACCGAAGTGAAACTTTGAGAGAATTTATTGGGTGCCAGATATCAACTTTTAGACTGCAAATAATTTCAAAAATAAATCCAAAGGTTTTGGGCTGCTGAAAAGAAGAATAAACTGGAGCTAAATTTTGTGTTTCAATACTTTTATCAAATGTCACCTTATATTTAAGATTTTTTTTCTTTTAAGCGCTGAACACGATGGTGAACACAGCTGAACACAGTTGTATCTCATTTCTTTAAACACTGGTAATGATTCGGTGTCAAGCGCTCTTTGGTCAGGCTCTTCATTATTATTATTGTAATCAAATGAAACCCAATAAAAATAAAATAAAATAATAAAAATAAAATAAAATAATAAAAATATTGTTCACATCCCCAAAATTTGAGCAATCAAATCGAGGTATCGTCCTTTTGGCCGGATTGTTCAGTCAACATTGCGCAGGCGCTCATCTTTAAGAAAAAACACTTTGAACCCTTGAAGAGGATCAATTAATATACTATAGCAGTAATAGCCCCTGCATTTGCATATGACAAGAGTGGTCAAGCTTTGAGGTGGTTGTTATACCATACGGAATGTTATGGAATGATATATGGCATTACCACATGGAAGTAGGTTTGCACCTATGCACAAAAATAGATCTTCGACGAGCAGCTCAGGATTCGGGTGGATATCAGCAGATAAAATGTTCGTTGTTGAAGGCTTCTTTCGCTGTCCTGGATTATTATTATTATTGCTGTTTTCTGGGTCAGAGGGATCGGTCTCCCCTCCGCCGCATCGAAATCTTTTCCCTCTAATACCTCCTAGCCTTTCAAATTGATTATTAATTCTATTGAATTTCAAAAATACGTTCCAATTCGCATGAGTAAGATTAACAACAAAAGTTGGCGGGACGTCTAGCTCATCAGGCAATGAAATAGTAAATCTTTGTTTTATGAATTTCAGATCAACCACGGTCTTTTCTTTAAGAAAAAAAAAACACTTTCGATTTTGCATCTGGGAGCTTTTTTTCAATCTATCTATGTGTGTCCAAAAATTCTTACTACATCTGTGCTGGATCCTGCACGGATCCCATAGTGTAAAGGCTACTAAAATGGTCTTCCATGAATTTGATTGCGTTCCAGTCAATGGGAGTAAGTGTGAAACCCCTATACACGCAAAAAAATTAAATTTTCTCAGAATTTTGTGAAATTTTTCGGGATAGCGAGGCTTGTGCTGGTAGAAAAAAATCCGTTGTTGACATGGATCTGTCAACACTGCATCTGACAACTCTGGGGGTCAGCAAAACATTTGTAAGACCACTTGACCTGTAAAGGAAGAGATTGCAAATGATTTCCGCTTACAACGGTGCCGTTCCTTGGGAAATGTTAATCCGTCAGTTTTCATCGGAAGGAATTGGTTTACCACTCGTTAAAAGATTTCAATTTATGCTAATATCTTAGCTACCTAATTTAAATTATTCGCAAATTTAAATTCTTACTCATAGCTGACGGGCTCAATGAATTCTTCACCTCAGTACGCCAAAACCTGAATAACATATTCTCCAATTATGATTCTAATTGTAGCTTAACTACTAGTACTAATTACAAGATGTTAACTACTCCTGAGGAAGTATTCAGAACTATACAGTCAATTTTCAATGCGGTGGTGGGGGGGGGGGGGGGCTTTTTTCTTTTTTTTTGGGCGAATTTAAAAAAAAATTAGCTAATTTAGATGACTCCAAAATTTTAAATTTATTATTTAAAATTTTGAAGTCATCAAAAATTGGCTAATTTTTTTTTAAATTCGCCCCAAAAAACTCAAAAACTCTTCAATCTTACTAATTTATTTATTAGTTAATAACACACATTATGTTGTTTATAGATAAATTTATAGTGTGTATTTCCAGTCGATAATTCCCTTAAAATACGGGGATAAAATTTCGTCCATGTAGAAAAATCCTTCTTGGCAAAAGACAGGTCGTGTTCGCTGGCCAGCTCGACCGCTCCAGAATTTTAGGTTCAAATTTACAATTCAGTTGCCCAAGAAATGCTTTTAATCTTTTTTTTTCTCTTTTTTTTACAATAGGGCATATAGGTTGTCACACTTGTAATTTGTCGTCAGGCGACCACTCCCAGATCCGTAAGATTCATAAGTGAGTGAGAAAAATCGATTTTTAGGCGAAAAATTCCCATAATTGACTTAAATTTTGTATTTTTATCTTGGCTGCGTATCCTAAAATTTTCTTTGCGATCTCGTCACACGGCTGTCCCCTCAGTTTTATTCTGGACATGGTTGGCCTCAATGATCAGAATTTAAGTGCCTAATTTAATTTTATCCACAACTTTTCCTTGAAAATTCGCTCTATTATCCATGTTGCATAACTGAGTACTTATCTATGTTCTTAATACAAATAAGGTTTTGCTCAGTTAGGGAAACTGTTGGAACAGTCAGGGCAAAATCGTGGAAAAGTCAGAGAATTTTGAAATGTTAATTTGGCAGCCATCCTGCTTCCAAAACATATCCATGATCTCCTCCACTACATCTCACAAAGGTAGCTGTTTTCAATAATTTATTGCTTTCATTTTCTTCTACCAACAAGAAATATTTTTGACGTGCAAAACTCGCAATTTTCAGCGTATTCCGTTCGAAATCGGATGTTAGACGGGAACAGTGGAGTCGCCCTTGAGTGTTGTTCGGGGTCGCATCGCTTCGGTATCGTGACCGGTAGTTGTGCCACGTGAATTCCTGAGTTTGTCCGCTGTCTCGTCATCGCGTTGTCGGTAGGCGACGTTTTTCTTTTCACTTTTGCTGGAAAATATTACTGACGTTTCAAAAGAACATGGAAATAAAGGTATCATACCTACCTACAGATATAAAACTACGGATAACCAAGGGATGCCTCATTCTATCTATCGCACAGTAACCTAGAATGAAAAATTAGCGCGAAACAATTCGAAAACCATTTTGCATCGGATCTTATTTAAAATGTTCAGCGATTTTTCCGATGTCAAATGACGCCACCGAAGCCGTTTAAACCCTTAGTTTTTTTTTTTAGATAAACTTGAACTTACGTTAAAACTTTCAGTTTGACTGAATGTTTTTTTTTTTTTTTTTTTTCTCCAAATTTTGGTGTATTTTGGATTATTTCTTAGGTTGTGAATGTAATAAATCACATAAAACCCTGGGTATATCAATTATTAAATTGTAAATTTTAAATTTCTGATATATATATGTGTATAAATAAATTTATGTATGTATGTTTTGTTTTGTAAAAAAAAAAATGTGTGTGTGAGTGTGTCATTGCCTTCGTAAGGGAAACCATTTCTTGTGCCTGTAAGATAAGGACGGCTAAAACAGCCGAAATGCTCAGTTTAAAAATTCCCCTAATAATGGATGATGGTAGCGAGGTTTCAATTCTTCTGGTGTACCGTTCCCATCAGAGCTCAACTCTAGATTTCCTTAAAGATTTGGAACCAATTGCTGCATCCTCGGGAAACAACGCGATTTTAGTGGGGGGATTCAATATTAATATCCTGGATGTGATCATTAGAATTCAAATGCTCAGAAATATTTGGAAATCATTAGGAGGGAAGGATTTGAGAGCATGGTGAACGAGGTAACCCGTGAACTAAGCGGTACTAGCCTTGACCACATTATCCTAAAGACTCGTCAAATGAATAAATTCAAGATTAGGACTTTTAATTCAACTGTTACAGATCACCATAGCCAACTGATTGAGATAAATCGAAAGAATGGTGCAAAAAACACCAGGGATTTCGATTCTACAAACATAGGCTACCTCAAGGAGTTGGTAGGATCAGTGAATTGGGATCCAATTGAGAGTAATCCACCCATCGAGGAGAAATTTATACATTTATTTCAAGAACTTACTAAATCTAAGAAACGAGCTACACGAAGGATCCACATCTCATCATAATTAAAAAGAGGGAAACCATGGATCGCAGATGAATAGATAAAACTTGTAAACCGAAAAAATTGAACTACACAAGAAAATAACAAAAATGAAAAAAGCAAAGCGACCTGAACAAGAAATAACTGTATACAAAACCAAATATGAATAAATATCAGCAGAAACAACTGTAGAACTAAGGAAAGCAAAAAAGTTATACTACCGGGAAAATACTACAGCAACAAAGAATGACATAAAAGGATTCTGGAAGATGATTAACTCTTTGAACAAAAAGGACAAACATTCAAAAATCAGTTCTATCCTGGAAGATGAGCATAAAGTAGAAGTCGAGGGAAACGAATTAAGAGTTGCGAATAACTTCAATAAACATTATTTAGGAGTAGCCAATACGCTGCGGATCTCAATCCTGAGGTAGTAGCATGGGAGCCAGATGCCATGAAATGGCAAAATGTAACTGAGCAAGATGTTTCAAAAATAATAAAAAACCTAGCGGACAAGAATAGCACTGGTATTGATAAATGGACTACACAAGATTTTAAAGCACTCGATGAAGTAATCTCTAAACCATCAGCAATTTTAATTAATTAATCTGTAGCTGAAGGGTACTTCCTGGAAGAACAAAAAACTGCTGTAGTCATTCCCATTTGGAAGTCAGGCTCAAGGGCCGAAATGAAAAATTATCGACCGATCAGCTTCTTGAGCGTCTTTTCAAAAATACTGGAAATGTGCGTTAAGGTACAGCTCACCCGATACCAAACTGATAAGAATTTCTTCACCCCTCACCAGTATGGATTCCTAAGAAACAAATCGACGGACTCGGCAATATACGATCAAATACATTATATATGTCTAGGACTAGAGAACGCTAGGAAGGTCGGAGGATTGTACCTCGACCTGCGAAGGCGTTCGACCTTGTGAATCCTGATCTCCTCCTTAGTAAATTGTTGAATGCCGCGGTGCGAGATGGTGTGTTAGGGTGGCTGAGGAGCTTCTTGGTTGGAAGGAGAAAAAGAGTCAAGATTGGGGATGTTCTGAGGGAAACAGAGGAGTTGAATCTCGTTCTAAAGTTAAAGCTCAATCTCTCCAACACTCTTCCTTGTCTTTGTGAACGATCTGGCAAACGTAGCGATGAGAGGTCGCCTTTTTGCCTTTGCTGATGGCACTGCTGTCATATAGAAAGCGGCGACACCCGACATACTAAAGTCAATGATGGAACAGGACATGAGGATATTAGGACAGTGGTTTCGGAAGAATGGACTAGTGTTGAACGCAGATAAGTTTAAATTGCTGCTCTACAGAATTACTTCACATGCTTGGAAAGTTTGAAGTTAGGTTCCACCATGGGAGTTGTGGTTCTAATTATGGCTGCAGCTGTCCGACGGTCACTGAGTCCCAAGAGGTAAAATACCTAGGCATGACCATTGATCATACATCATACCTAAGAAAATTATCCAAAATTTTGTACGGCCTATGGCTGTTGAAACAAGCATTGCCTCCTGAAGCCCTTGTTACAGTGTATGAGTGTACATTCGTGACTACGCTACAATATGGTATTATCCATTTCGGGGGAACATTCCAATCATACATGAGAATTTTGGACGGAGTTGTTAACTACGCCAGGAAACTACTGGCCAGAAGTTCGTGGATGTCTACGGAATTTAGTGTTTCGTCTGGGTCCCCAAATATAAGGACCGATTTGAGATAGAGAAAACCCGGAAAAACACGAGGCGAGGCAGACAAGTAAAACTCCGCCTACCAAACATCCGACCCGACCACGGAAGAATCCAAGCTTTTTATAAAGTGGTGGAAGGGTTTAATGAAATTATTCCCTGTATTCTAAAAGAGGGTGAAGAAATAAAATACATATCGGACAGCACGCTAAAGAAAAGACTGAAAGACTACTATGGCAATACCTCTTAGGTAACTCCTAACACCATAGAACAAATACCTATAAACAAATTGATAAATCGATCACCTGATAGTATCTACAGCTATATAATATAAATGAAAATCGCAAACGGTGAAATAATTCAAACGTAAGTCCAAAGTATAAAATTACATGTATGTATTCAATTTATTATATATTATTGGCTATAAAACTCGGAAATAATATTGTGGATGCCACTAATTGATTATTGACGAATTTATTGGAAAATAGGTAAGAATTGATCTGTCATAATTGAGAAAGGTAATTGATAATGGTTGTGTGATATATGGTGTCGTTTGTTGTATTAATTGTCTATAGTGTATATACTGCTTGAAAAACGGATAGATACATTGTGCGCTAATGCATCATTATTGGTTCCTATCTACGTACACTTACCATTCAGTTACTAGCAAAAATGTTTACCAAAATCTAAAATGTTACTCAAATACCTACTCGAATTATCATAACTACCATATAATCATTTTCTTAATCGCTTATATTCTTAAAAATAATATTAAATTATCTTGTAGAAATGTTGTATTGTCTACCGCATTATCTAGCATACATTTGAAATGTCTGTATTTGCCATGTATTGTAATTTCAATTTTGAAATTCCACACCCCACCCAGCACGACTCTTGAGTCCTGGGGTTGAAGTATTATCCTGTAAAAATGTTGTTTGTTCTCAATAAATATATCTCGTATCGTATCTTGTGTGTGTGTTTATGTGCGCGCGTGTGTGTGTGTGTTTTGTCAATTAATTATTCCGTATGTTTCTAGGATGACAGTTCAGTGCATTATAATTCGCAGTCGCTTTCTGCCCTAAATAGTTGTGTTGTTTTAGGAGTGTGAAAACATCAGGCAATAGTCGTAGCTTTTACAGTAGTTTCAGTCGATTGTGTGGCAAAAACTATAACAAATGTTTGATGATTATACAATTACTGATGTTCAGTGAAACTGAAATGATAAACAGGTATGTCGAAGATAGCCAGAGATTTGACTTAGTCAGACTTTAATCGGGCCATTATGTGATTGATAAACTGGCCCTAGTTTTCATTTCAAAGTACACAATTATGCTGATAACCCCTAATTTTCGCTCGAATAACCTCATTGGGGTTCTATTTTGCCTAACAACTCCCTTGATCGTTGCCTGCTATGCAGATTGCACTGCTATGCACATTCACTGCGGTCGACCCACTTGTTAGCCACCTTCTATCGTATAGTAAGAGTAAATGGCTTGTAAGAAGCTCACGCGTATCTTTCATCAACTTTTCTTTCATTTACAGTTTGGTTGGAGGGTATCTGAACTGTAAATATAACCTCAGAAACAACCTAAAACTGTTGTTTGTGTTACTTTTGAGATTATAGGGTTCAAAGCTTACCCTCCCGCTTGGTAGCAAGAACTCTAATAAAGGTTAGCTACAACTTTATTAGGTATATGGTTAGCAGTGAATCTGCTGGAGAGGTTAATCGATTTGTCGGCTAATGTTTATTGATGAAACCTACCTTTTGTTTTTGTTGCAATGACAGCATTCCAAGAGATATAATTTATTATATGTATACTAGTTAGCCTAGCATGCTTGGCAACGTTCTCAAAGGACCATCTCAATTTTGAGGTATACTTTTCCAATTTAGAAAAGACTGGGGGTGCTCCATTTAAAAAGAAGCATCAGCTAACAAAATAATTTAGTTATTAGGGGTCAATCAGCGTTACCCATGGGTGCGAAAAAGGTATTTTTACTATTTTTAAATTGAAGAAGATTCCATCCTAAGAGGTTTGGCATCAACCGTACTCTCCTACGTTGAGTAGTTTTCTTCCTATGATTTTTTAAAGTTTCGCACTCTGGTGACGTCAAAGCACCCCTCCCGCCTGGGCGGGACCCCCTTGCCACCAAGTGTGACGTCACCAGTGCAAACTTTGAAAAGTCGCAGAAAGAACTACGTAGGAGAGTGCGGACGGGATTACATTTCTTGGAATGGAATATATTTTAATTTAAAAATATAAAATGAATTGACGCTCCTTGGCACTAACGTGAGCCTAGCCTGTTCTTAATTGGCCACTGATTGAGATTAAGTAGATTGGTACTTGATTTTCTACTGCTCTTGATGCTAATGACAATTATTATGTAACAAACTAATCTGGTTTGTTAAGGTGATTCCATTCCAGGGGTGCAATCTTGTGCCTTGTAGGTATTTGCAATGATCCAAGATGATCCATGCAATGATACTCACAAGTGTACAATGGTACTTCTTTGCAACGTTCTGCCACTATTAGAGCTAAAAGTGATTTTATAGAAATAGAACAGGTGTGTAAACCCACCCAGACCACGCATTTATGTCGTTTATGACGACGATAATCACAAGGAAGCTGCGTAAATCGATTTCTTAAATCGAGCAAACCTAGATGATTAAAGACCGATGTCAAGGATGAATCAGGTTTTCTTTGGACAGGAAAGTAGATGAATTCGAATGGGGAATTCGGGGAAAAAACAGGCAAATAATAAATGCATTCACCAGGAGCAGTATAATGAGACTAACAAAAATGTTTGCTATCATCTGATTCATAAAGGGACTGGAAGGGCTGCCAAACGGATAACATGGAAAACCCAAATGTTGTATTGTGTACCCTAATGTACGAAGCGATGGGAGACACTAAAATTGAAAATAAAGGCATATCGGCTATAATTAAATTAATTATATGACAAATTTAAACAAATGGATGGTAAAGAGTCTGCTCAATAATATCCTGATAATATAACCGGCCATGGAAAATATACCTAGCGGGCATCTAAAAACTACTCTATTATGATTAGAGAGAACAAGAAATGGTTCATTTTCGCTGTGAAATAAAACATGGATGAAAACAGCAAATGTTAACAAAAGGTTATTGGAAAATACATTTTGTGAGTTGTTTTACCAGGCTGGCAAATGTTCGAAAGGGGAAATTGGCTCGGGAACGCAACACGTTAGGGGAAACGGACAACACTAGGGAAAGAATTCCAGTTCCGTCCGAGAACATGTTCGGGTAAATGAAAACGAGCCCGAAATGGGAAAAGGAACCGCCTTTAATTTGAACCGTCGAAGATAATAATAAAAATAGTTACAATACACTTCAGTTCGAATCGTCAAAGATAATTATAATATAATGACAATAAATAATAAATGAGTTCGTTACACGTGTTCTTCGTTGACTTGTTTGTCTCTTCTCCCGATTTTCAAAATGTAGTCAGTGGCGTTCTTATCCACTTCATATTGTTCCCATGCAGCAACTAGTTAGTTGAAATCCTGCATTGGATGGTGTTGGAGATTAATCGATTGTTTTTCCTGCACTACTCTTACAATTGAAGTGAGAAACGAAACAAATCCGTCGGCGGGGCTTCGTAAATTGTTAAAATTATTAACAATTACAAACCCAAAGAGGGGTCAAACATGGCCTCAGATGACACTCGAAATTTAGTAAAAAGTAAAATGGATCCTATAAAATGGGTACGGAATTACTGGAGTAAAGGCAGCGCGTAATGGTGGGATTGTTATTCAAAGTTTTGATAAGAAGGACACGAGTAAACTTTGTACGGAAATTGGAAAACAATGCACAGAGTTGGTGGCTAACGTAGGAGATAAATACAAACCGCGACTAATTGCATTCAATGTACCTGAAGTTGTAAACAAAGAAAATGCAGCGGAGTTAATTCGACAGCAGAATGGCGAATGCTTTAAAAACGACTGCTTTATTAAATCTGTTACAATTCTAACTAATCGTGTCGATTCTAGACGTCGTAATTTGATTGTCGAGGTCGATCTCCAACTCAGGAAGAGTTTTATTACGGAAAAATTCGAGATCGAGTGGAATGTGATGATTACCAGTACATACGGCGTTCCGCGGCTCCGTGGCAGCGGTGCTCCGGATATCATGGTGTGGCACTTCTAGACATTGTGAAAGGACTGTGGCTTGTCCGGCAAGGATCGTGCGTTGAAAGATTGTAACGAAAAAGAGGAGTTTAAATGTATAAACAGCATTAATTTTAACAAACGCGCAACGGAGCCGAACCGGATGGATTACAATCTCAAAGCAATGAGTTATTAGTGTTCGTCTTATCAAACTAGATTACTGCGGTTGCGTGAGTTCATTGACTATGACTGCTGACAACAGAATACACAGAGGAGGTTTTCACTACTTGATGTTGAACATGCAGCACTCTACGCAAGGCTGCCATGTCAAATTAGTAACAAAATGTAAATCCAGAGTAACCCTGATAGTATTTTTTCTCCATTTATCCCGCTCAATTTCCCAAAGTTGCTATATTAATTTTGTGCTCAACTTTCTCAATAGTTCATCTATCCAGTTTATTTACTATTTTTTCAATAAGGAATATCTGGACAGTTTTATTTTTGAGTTGAGGGTTTATCCTTTTAGTTACTTAGAATACAAATTAGTTACTTAGATGACTTCAAAATTTAGAAAGTGGGCTGGAGGGGGCGGATACCCCCCTACAAATCCGTTTCATACATTAAAGACCACAGTCCTTATATATATATATATATATATATATATATATATATATATATATATATATATATATATATATATATATTTATTTATACGATATATATATATATTTATACGAATATTTATATTTATTTATTTATTTATTTATAGGATGTATTTCCTGACGATAACTCTTCTTAAAATACGGCGTACAAAATTCGTTCCAACGCAGAAAAATACGTTTTGGCAAAAGACAGGTCTAGTTCGTAAGCCAGCCCGCTTGGCTACAAAATTCCAGGTTCAAATTTACAATTTAGTGTCCCAAAAAACGTAAAAAAAATCGGTTTTCAACTATAGGGCATGTGGAATATCACAGTCGAAGTATTTTTTAGTGCTGAGTAGTTTGCGCCCACTCCAAGATCTCTAAGATTAGAAGAAGAAGATTTATTTGGCAAACAAAATGCATACACATAAGCCTCGTGGGCCTTTCAATAGTGTAAAAAGTAAAATGACAATAAAATAAAAATCAGCTTTTTTAGACTAATTAGGTAATAAGATAGTTAGGTATTTGTAGTAAAAATATGTAGATGATTAAAAACAAAAATAAAGTATGCTAAAACATAATTATCAAAATATTGTGGTGGGTGAAAATTAATAAGTCAAGCTTCAAAATGTTTCTCAGCCAGCAAAAGGAAGGCAGAAAAGTCAGGGTAACGACGGATGGCAATGGGAAGGGCGCTCCATATCCTTGCACCAGCGATACGAAGGAAATTACACAAGGAGACCGTTCGATGATGGGGTGAAGCATTCAAGACATGGAGCCTCCCAGAACGCCCATAGGCAAACATGCCCTCTCGGTATTCCGGTGTGGCAGGGCCCTCACCATACAAAAGCTTAAATATGAATATAAATAAGTGAGCAAATCGATTTTTAGGTGAAAACCCGCCCATAATTGACCAAATTTTCGAGTTCGGCTGCGTGTTATAAAATTTTCTTTGCGATGTTGTCACACGTCTGTCCCCTCAGTTTTATTCACAACTTTTCTTTGAAAATCCGCTCTATTAGCAAAAACCCGCCCATAATTGACCAAATTTTCGAGTTCGGCTGCGTGTTATAAAATTTTCTTTGCGATGTTGTCACACGTCTGTCCCCTCAGTTTTATTCACAACTTTTCTTTGAAAATCCGCTCTATTACAATGCCATATGACTGAGCACTTTTTTTCATTGTATCCTTATTATCCTCTCAAACTTCTGATTAAATTCAACTATATTAATGTGCTAAGTTGAATGGGTTTTTTTCCGTATTAATAAATGAGTTGGTTGGAGAATGAGATACTCGAGTTTCCTATAAATCGTATTGCCTTCGAATCAACAGTGGCAGCTACGCTCGCACATTCGAGCTTTTCCATACCCACTCCCCCATAATACATACGTAACTCTTCTTTTTCTTTATAGACGCTCTTGTTCTGTTCTTATACAATCTAATGATACATTTAACAAATTTTTCAAAAAACCCCCCCCCCCCCCCCCCCCCCAATATTGAAACCTTTCCGTATGTAGATCATAGCCAAAATGTTTCGGGGGTCGTTTCGGTATCGACTGTACGTGAAACAAGCAAACCCAGGCACCTCCTCACCCTTTTTAACGCCAGCGATCCATATGAGCCTCCAAAGGTTTCAAGATGGCGATTGCCCAGAGCGGAGGGTGACGGTCTAGTACTCCTTAGAAACAGGAAACCCTCCTAACAGCTTAGTGTTACCTACTGTGGAGAATCGTCTTACAAGTCGGTAGGAACGCCGACGGTGTGCGATACCTTTAAAACAATGGCCGGCTGGACAATAGTTGAATTGAACCGAACAGCTCCATTCTTTCGGCGGGTGGGCGGGAGCGTAGTCGTGACTCGGGGAATAACTGGGGTCGGTCGAATGGAAAAGTGGAGTCCGAAGGTCCCCATGTGGAAGAGCTCAGTCGAAGTCGGAGAACTACTTGTGAATAGTTGGAAGTGATTCTTGCAAATGGACAACTTTCGTGTTTTGGAATTAGTCGTATATAGTCATGGAATTAGTCATATCAGTTTTGATCTTAGAATCGGAGTCGGCCCCCCAAAAAAAATTTCAAACAACTCCAAAAAACACCCGACTAAAACTCGAAAGGAAACCCCGACTAAATAGAGAGAAATTGTTCGGCGCTTTCAGCTTTCTTTACTTTGCTGTTTTTATAACTCCCAATCATCCTATACCCCCCATATTATTGAACCCTTTAGCAAATTTTCCAAGAAAATGAAACTTTTGCAATGACTCCAAAAATTCGCCACTTTTCTTCATGGAAATCTGATCCTCTGGGGACCGGATTTTAACGCTTTATCATACGGTTTTCATATGAAGGAAAGGGGAGGGGAAGCTGTGTATATATATATATATATATATATATATATATATATATATATATATAATAATTTGAAGTTCAGTCAGTACAAGATCCCCCAACATATGTGTGTGTGTGTGTGCGTGTAAATGCGTAATGTGTGTATGTCATTCCAGACGATAACTCTGCTTAAAATTGAGATTAACAATCCGTTCTTTCGCTAAAAAAAATCCAGAATTTCAGAAGATGGAATGACTTCGTTGGGCAGCAGTTTTTTAGTATGTTAAATTTGCCAAATTTCAAAAAGTTCCAGTCGTGCAGCATGATCATATGAGCGAGTTTTCGTAAATTATCGTACTAAATCATGTTACATTGTTTTGAAAATTAAAGATCGGTAACTACCAATTTTATGGTAAAAAATTCGTTCTAAATGATATTCTGCGATTCGTGAAGAGATTTTAGATTTTAAACTTTTTTGCAGTTTGTATAGATTTGTTAGCACATTCTTCAGCATAATTTTGTACATAAAAGTTTTAATCTTCTATTATACAGGGTGATTCCCTCGCAGATGCAAAAAAACATTTGGGTGAAACTACATCAAAAATGGAGTAAAATGCCGCCAACCGCATATTTTTATCTCAATCCGTACTCGAGATATGATTTTTAAAGGTTTTTTCAGGAATACCGTGTTTTTTCATTTTAAACTCGGATTTCTCCACTTTGCCTCATTTAATTTTAACTTTCAACCTCATTTTCGGTATCAGCATTAAATTTCCTATAAGAATAGTGTACTTGGGTTCTTAAAAAGTACCATCCAAAGACCCTCACATCAGCTCAAACATTGACGATTTTGAAAAAATAATATTTCTGAAAATCTTTAAAACTTTACTACTCTTTTAAAAAGAATCCTGGAAACTGGCAAATCTCATGAAAACTGCTTCGTCTAATACTCTTTCCAACGGTATAATCAAGTTTACTTTTATTTTGTTATTTAGTGGAGAAAATTATGTTTTAATGTTAAAAAATGTGGGTTTTTCAATGAAATTGTTGGTTTTCTCGAAAGATGACCCTCCACGAACCTACGAGTATGGGGTCGGTTTCTATGTATTTTTTCTCGCTGGATCAAATGGAAACTCTTGCAGATCTCTCAACTACGTTATAATCGAGTTTTACACTTTAATTAACTAGTTTTACCCCATAACACACATACATTTAATCGTAACAAACAAACTAAACATTTGCGATTTTAAGTGTAAAACTCGGTTATAACGGAGTTGGAGAGATCTACAAATGTTTCCATTCGATACAGCGTGAAAAAATACATAGAAACCGACCCCGTACTCGTAGGTTCATGGCGGGTCATCTTTCGAGAAAACCAACAATTTCATTGAAAAACCCACATTTTTTAACATTAAAACATAATTTTCTCCACTAAATAACAAAATAAAAGTAAACTTGATTATACCGTTGGAAAGAGTATTAGACGAAGCAGTTTTCATGAGATTTGCCAGTTTCCAGGATTCGTTTTGGAAGAGTAGTAAAGTTTTAAAGATTTTCAGAAATATTATTTTTTCAAAATCGTCAATGTTTGAGCTGATGTGAGGGCCTATAGATGGTACTTTTAAGAACCCAAGTACACTATTTAATGCTGATTCCGAATATGTAGTCAAAAGTTAAGATTGAATGAAGTAAAGTGGAGATGTTTGAGTTTAAAAGGAAAAAAACACGGTTTTCCTGAAAAAAACCTTTTAAAAATCATATCTCGAGAACGGATTGAGATAAAAATATGCAGTTGGCGGCATTTTACTCCATTTTTGATGTAGTTTAACCGAAATTTTTTTTTGCATCTACGAGGGAATCACCCTGTATAGTTAATAAACTTTATTTCAGTAATATTCTGCTAAAAAAATAAAAATTTAGCGATTTCTAGCCGTTTTTTGCTACTTTTATAGTGATTTTTTCTGGTCTTTTTTGAAATTTTACCAATTTAATGTGCTCAAAAATTGCTGGCCAACGAACTCTTCCTTTCGTTCGGAAAGCTTGATTCTTTGGCGCAAGAACGGAGTTTTTATCTCAACCCTGAGAAGATTCGGAATGACACATATATACCTACATATATATATATATATAAAGTTCGTATAAAATACGAGTTAATGTAATTTTACGTGCGCAATATATATAGGATTCTAAAGAACATAAGAATAGAATATATATCATATAACGATATATATATGACATTATAATGAAAATATCATATTTTATATATTAACATATTCGCATTTTTACCATTTCTGAATATCGAGATCGCTTATAAATATAAAATTATATATATATATATATATATATATATATATATATATATATATATATATATATATATATATATATATATATATATATATATATGAAAACGGATTTCAATGAAGACAATTTTGATTTTAAAATTTTTGGAGCCATTGCAATAGCTTCATTTTCTACGAAAATTCGCTAAACCATTTTCGAATAAATCAATAATTAAAAGTTCCAGTCATGCAGCATGATCGTATGAGCGGATTTTCGTAAATTATCGTATTGTATTAACTTATTAACTCGTATTGTATTAACTCGTATAATGTTAACTTATTTGAAATTTGAGCTTTTTGAGTGCAAGGAAACTGTTAACTATTAATTTTATGGCAAACAACTTATTTTAAATAATATTTTCTATTCAAATAGAGGTTTTGAATTGTTGGTTTTTTTTGTAGTTTTTATAGTTTTTTTAGCAAATTTTAATGCAATTTAAGTACATTTTTCAGCATAATTTTGTACATAAATTTTTAATTTAATTTAATTAAATTATTTTATTTTATTTTATTTAAGTTATATATAAACATGAAAAGTGTTCATGAAAAGTGTTAAACTCTGGGAAGCGTTTCAGTATGCCTCAAAACGGAATTCAATGGAAAAAAATTTCGAAAATTTTGATTTTAAAATTTTCAGAATCATTGGAATGGGTTTATTTTCTACAAAAATGCATTTTTTCACATAAAATGTACTTAAATTTCATTAATATTTCCATTAAAAAATGGGGAAACCCTAAAAATGCTAAAAATAAATATTTTAATCGCAGAATATTATTTAGAAGTAGTATTTTTTACCATAAATTTGGTAGTGAACAATTTTCTTGCGTTAAAGTTGCTTCAAATTTCAAAACAATGTTACATAGTATATAGTACGACAACTTACGAAAATTCGCTCAAACGATCATGCTGCAATGCTGGCACATTTCAGTCGTCTGGTGATATCACTTGTTGTGTTGAGGAGGCAGAGGGAGAACTTCTAAATTGTCGTGAGATCATTGTCAATGAAGGTGACTCACCCGGCCTGTTGCTTTATTGCCTTGCTCATGGGTTCTTTGGGCATTGACTTCGATTTGCACAGTTCTTAGCAGAATATTCTAGAAACGTTGAATGGTTCTAGTTTTTTAGGACGTCCCTCAAAAGGTACGCAGGGGGTAGTGGGACAACCCAAGCATGAGAAAAATAAATGAATAATATAACCTAATATTCGTCAATATACGTCTTATTCGTACTCAAATATGATAAATAGAAAGCACTGCAATATTATACCACTATGTATGTATGATATTATATCATGGATGTATTATTATACTTACCCCTACGCGCAGTCCATTCTGCCAAAATGAAGTAGAATGTTGACTCGCCTTCGCATGGACCTCGGCATTTGGAGGTTGTGAATGTCCAAAAACTCGGGCACCGACCTGCTTAGGGCCAGAGGTTCATTTCATTGTTTTAAGCTTCATTCAACGCTTACGCTGCAAAACGGAAGTTAGTGAAAAACGTTGTCTATTTCCACGAAAAATAAAGAGTTACAATGTTAAATCGATTTCGACGGTTAGACCATCATCAGTGACAAACAATAACGCTGCAGTTTAAGCGGAAAATATAGTTTTGGCCTAGTGTACAAGTTCTGGAACCAACACATTTTTTGTGATGTACCCAGCTTATTTGAACTTTGTGTGACTAGTATGTGGTGTTGGTTGGATTTTGAACCATCCGTACTACTATGATTGGATTGCCTTTTAGGATTTTTTGAAGTTTCGGTGACATGTGACATCACACTAGTCTTGTAGGTCCCGCCCAAGGGAGAGGTGCGTTGACGTAGTTTGTCACGAATCTATGAAAACAACAGAAATCTACGTATCGTAGAAGAGTGCGGTTGGTGTCTGTATTCTTGGAATTTTGTCTGCCTTCAACATAAAACTTATTAGAACCCTCATTAAAAGTTTGTAACGCCTTGTAATGTAGTTGACACCTTGTTGAGAATGAGACAAACAATGACACACGTGACAAGGTCATCTTATCTGAAGCTGATTGTAAGTTGTAAGAATTTCCGTCCGAGTGAACTCATCTTTCATAAACGCGGCTCCTAATGGGAGAAGTTCTAGATAGAGCGCAGCTCTGACAAACGTCCTAAACTTAGGTTTGAAATACCTACTGCTCTACTTCGAAAAACGAAGTACTGTTTGTCACTAATGGAGTCCTCACCGTCGAAACCGATTCAACACTCTAACTCTTTCTTTTTCGTGGAAATAGACAACTTTCTTCACTAATTTCCGTTAGCTACTTTCTGCGTCATAAAGCTCAAGTTACCAACTTTATTTGTAGTAAACAATTTAGACAAACCAAAATTTAGACAAACCAAGACAAAATTTAGACAAAAAGTATAGGTATCGACGCAAATGTTCATTCATTTGTCAATATTACGCTTAAACTTGAAATTCCACTAATTTTATTTAGATTAAATTATTGTATGGCAAATGATAACGAGCTCAACCGCCCCACAACTACGTGCCGAACCAAACTCTCCAAACAAATGGAATGATTTGTTACAACAATCAAATATACAATGATTATCGGTGATATGAATGCTATTTTAGATTTCTGACCCAGTTTTCCATAAACTTCGGCCTTTAGTTTTGGAGAAAGGCTCCGAGCAGCGTTCGGTTGATTCTACCCATATTGAACGTGTACCGTCAAATTTTGAGGAGGATTACAATTTTTTTCTTGGTCGCTTACAAAGGTTCAATATTGAAAATAATAAACCAAAAGCTGGATGGTATGGTCAAATTATATTAGCTACCCGATACTTTACAGGTCAGTCTCTCAGTGGTTTGACCTCGAAAGGGCATACCAGGCATAGGTTTTGGAGGACCCCACGCAGGCCAATGACCTCGCCCTGCCATTTCATTATTAATGCTATATTATTAGAGTCGTAATTGTGTTCATTTTGATTGTTCTCAGAGACGTGAGTCACAGGGACAAGGTGATCACGATGAAGCTGCCCAAAGGCCCGAAGGAGCCCCTGGACTTGGGGACGCCACCACGGCTTTGCTACCCTTTAGTCATATTCCTCGTTCGAGAACCCAAAGACACATTGCACCCTGACGAAACGGTAAGTCACTCCATCATTACGCAAGATATCACTTGAATAAAAATAAATACATACCGTAAAATTAGGTTATATACGAATCAACCCACATCTACATCATTTACTACATTTCCGATTTTCCGATCTCCCTGCGCTTTGATGGGCTTTTGAACCGTTCGAGGCAGGAATGAATGAATAGGTTTTATTGTAATAACTCTTGGTTATAACAAGATAGGAATAACATTCAATATTGCCAAACAATAAAGATAGGTACACCTCTGTACGTTATACCAACTCACAATAAGACTAAAAAAATACGCTACCGAAATGCATAATCAAAACTTTGCACTGAACTCACACTGAATACTTACACATTTTGACAGCTACCTAGGTTACTTAATATTAACTTATAGACAAATTATATTGTAATAGGTAGTTCTTTGGATATAAATAGCAGCAATCAAAACTACCTACCTACCTTCGGTCAAGATACAGGAGCGTTGGCGGAGGGTTGTTTTTAAAAAGAAAAATACTTTACGACTAATTTGAAAATTATTTAGCTTCATAAGATTTTGCAAAGAGCCCACCCATAGAAATCTATTTCTTTTGGCTTGAAATGTAAGACAACCTGACAGCAGATGAAAAATACTGTCGAAATCTCCGGAGTTACACAAAGGGCATGGTTCATCTCCATAAAATTTTTATAATAGGCGAGGGAAGTATAATCTTCTAACTCTATTCCCGGAAACCCGAACTTGGCAAAGAGGCTGTTTCATATACAAAGATAGATCTGATAAAAGATACCCAGAGGTGCTCAAGGCAGGAATGTATTCAAATACATGAATAAAATACGTGAAATACGTGAATAAAAATAAATGCATACAGTAAAACGAGGTGATACGAATCAACCCACATCTACATCATATACAACATTTCCAATGGCCCAACTAGCGCTTTTTTGGGCTTTCGAACCGAAGCCAGGAATTTGTTCTTCAGAGTCTCGTCTTGATTTATATTTCAGCCCTCAAGTTCTACTCTATAGGGTTGATCGAAGTTGATGCCGAGCTTTGAAGACAAACTAGACACCAAACGCGCTTTATGACCCACATTTCATAATATTTGGTCCTGTAGTTTCCTGGATGTTTTTCTTTCGATTTTTGGATTCTACGCATCTTGAAAAACGAATTTTTAAATTTGAGGGATGGAGGGGGTGGGGGGTAAAAACTTTTTCTTTTTTTTTTTTAAGTGGTTGATTGCAAATGTTCATTATCGAAATTATATATATATATATATATATATATATATATATATTCTCAGCGAAAGTTTTCAGAAAGTGAAGCGATTGCAATGGCTCCAAAAATTGTAAAATAATACGTGTCCAAAATTTTTTTCATGGAAATGGTGTCCCAAAAAATGTCTCCCCCCCCCCCCCCCCCCCCATGCTAAAATCGTTAATAATGAGTCACAAAAATGAATAAATTCTTTTTCATTCTTAATGTTCTTTTCGTTAGAATCCTAAAAATGATAAAATTGCGCCTTGCGCACGTGCGAAAATTACATTAACTTCGTTATTTTAAATACGAACCCCCATTTTTTTATTGCAGATTTGAATTCTGCGTGAAATTTCATGAGGAAATGACCCATTACTCGATTTTTTTAGTGCGCGCAAACTAGCGCGATGCCGCTCCAAAAGTGCTCAATCCCGCTCTAAAAGTGCAATAAATGTGAAATACTGAGTTTTTGTAGGTACTCAATTGCTGCTCCGTGTAATACATGATTTTGGAATTTTTTCGTGCTGAACCTCGTAATGATGTTCATTTATTGATATTTACAACACCAACTTGGGAAAACACAGAAAAATTGACCAGAATCGCCCTTTTTTTTCTTACACATTTCCCCAAAGCACAAAGTGTACTAAAATGAAGTTTTTTCGGTGTTTTCCCAAGTTGGTGTTGCAAATATCAATAAATGAACATCATTACGAGGTTCAGCACGAAAAAAACAACACAATAATGTATTACAAGTGACAATTGAGTACCTTCAAAAACTCAGTATTTCCCCTTTATTGCACTTTTGGAGCAGACACCTTACTCTAGTGCTCCTAAAGTCTTTGCTTCCGTCCTACTTACCGATAAACTGAGGAAGCTCTGTGAGTGAGGCAGATGGTAATGTGTTATTATTACCTTAGCCCATCAGTAAGGGCTGTGACAGTTCGGTAATAAGTTCTGAAGGTGTTGAGTGATTTCTCTTGGAATCAATTTTGTAAAATAAGCTTGTGAAAAACGTTATATGTAAATATATATATTTATTTCCAATTAGCAAATTTTTGTAGAAAATGAAGCTCTTGCAACAGCTCCAAAAATTTCTTTATTGAAATTAGTTTTGTTCCTAGTTTTCACGCGTTTTTGCGTGTATACAGGATGTTAACACTTACTGTTTAGAACCCTCTAGGGATCGATTCTACCACTAATTTCAAACAAAAAGTTCGTCATAGAGATTTTTTTCAAGCGCTTTGATTTTGAGTAATTTCACTTTTAAGATTTATCCCTGTGTTTTTTACTGTGTGACATAAAAATGGTGATAACTCCCCTTAGGTTCGCTGTAGAATCAAATTAAGCATGAAAGTTTATTTCAGAATATTACCCTTTTATGTCGTTTCAAGCATATTCAGTGGAATTCAGTGGAGACTTAGGTCTGAATTGATGACTTTGTCACATTTTCGTGCATTCTTCAAATGACTGTACACCATTTGGAAAAATTATTTTTTCCGTTTTGTAACAGGATCAACTTTCTCAAAACTTTCCAACGGTATAGTCAACGTTACTTTTACTTTGCTAGTTAGGGGAGATAATTATGTGGTTTTCAGATGAATCGAGAGTTTTCTTGAAAAATGACCCTTTATAAAAAAAGAAATGGTTGCCTACGTTCTAAAGTTCCAATCATGCAGCATGATCGTATGAGCGAGTTTTCGTAAATTATCGTATTGTGTAATGGTGAATTGTTTTGAAATTAGAGCTTTTTGAGTGCAAGGAAATTGTTAACTATTAATTTTATGACAAAAAACTTATTCTAAATAATAATCTCCTATTCAAATAAGGGTTTTGAATTTTTGGCTTTTTTGTAGTTTTTATCGATTTTTTAGCAAATTTTAATAAAATTTTAGCACATTTTTCAGCATAATTTTCTACATAAATTTTTGAATGCTCTATTTTATAGTTAATAAACTTTATTTGAGAAATATTCTGTCAAAAAATATAAATTTAACAATTTTTAGCCGTTTTGAGCCATTTCAAGTGATTTTTTTACGTAGGTAATTTTTTGAATTGTGGCCAATTTTATGTGCTCAAAAGTGCTGGCCAACGAATTCATCCTTTCGTTTGGAAAGCTTGATTCTTTGGGGCAAGAACGGAATTATTATCTCAATCTTGAGGAGAGTTATCGTCGGGAATGGCATATATATATTTATGAAAAAGCGTTAAACTCTGGGATTCGTTTCAGAGTGCCTCAAAACGGATTTCAATGAAGAAATTTTTCTAAAATTTTGATGTTGAAATTTTCTTTTGTTCATTTTCTTCGAAAATTCGCTAGTACGAGTAAAAAAATCTACTCAATAACATATACATCTACGGTCTGATTCTTTAAAAGTGAGGCTGATACCCACTAGACATCTAGTGACAACCAGAACAGATCCTCGACTGTCTAATGAGATCATTCTCCATGTTTCAGGTGGCTCTCATCAATGTCGTTCACATAAAAGACTCAGTTTGCACACTGCCCACCAGCATACTCGCACAGTATCTCAAACAAGCGAATGGGCAATTATCGTGTCTCAAGGTACTTGATGAATATTATTTAATACTCTTAATGAATTTATAACTGTATAATCACAAGTGCATGAATGAATTACTAACATGTTTATTAAATCTATAATAACATAACATAATAATTAAAGGAGAAACATCGTAGCTTTGGTCCTGAGGAGTGTCTGCGGTAGTTCCGTTGTTACTACAACTCAACAATAATATCATATTTACAAACATATCCTTAGGAAGGGACAAAAGGACCAACACTAGAGATAGTTGTGCATTTCAATATTTATATAAACATAATTTGTAATTATAATTTAATTGACCCCACAAGATATATTTTATAGCTCTCCGCTTCTCGGTAATATCTGCACAGCGTCGACCGATCGGTGCGTTTTAAAATTGAGTTGAATTCAAGTCCCGATAACCTACCCCTACCGAAGCGTCTCAGTCTCGCATACTCCAGAACAGGACTCACTACTATAAAAGGCTCCTTCGTACAATCTTACGACATAAATACAAGTATACCGCACCTAAAATTCATTAAACGAAAATCCTGGCTTGATATCTCTCCCACGAAGTTCCGTGATATAGCAGTATGCCGCCTAATTAAACATTTTCCCTTCCATTGAACCTAATTCCCTTCTAATTTAACTTTTTTATTAATTTGAACTTCTAAAAAATGGAATCTGTATGTACTCATAGAACATTGTGTTATCATTGCGTCAGTTACAAAATTATTCTGAACATGAAATACCCGAAGCTTTTTCTAAATAATATTATGCTTTACAAACAATTTTATGGGGTTTTATTTTTTTAGGTTTATCTATTTCCAAGCATGTTTCGACGAAATTTAAGTACGATTTGCAGCAAAATTGCTTGCGTATTTTTGACAGTTCTATTCCACATTTGATATACTTACTTGCAATCAGTAGTATTCTTCTAAAAATGTAAAATTAAACAATTTTTAGCAGTGTTCTATCATTTTTAGTTATTATTATTATTATTATTAAGCTCATTCTTTGAAATGTTAACAATGTGTGTTTAAAAAAAGCTCTCCATGTTTTCTAAGAAGAGTTATCGTCTAGAATGACACACCCACACAGAAGCACTTTGTCTCTCCTCAAAGGCGGAGGGATTAAATTGAAAAATGAACAAATAAATTTTAAAAAGTGGGGATGACGCCCAGGCATACCTGACGTCCGCTTTAGGGATGATGGAAGTTGCAGAAGGATGAGGAAGTAGAGTGGGATGAAAGGAAGTGCCCCTATAAAATGACCTCCAGTCATCAGGACGCGGGTGGTGATAACACGGAACACTCCCGCCGAGATGCCCAGCTCGAGTAACTCTGTGGCGCTTTTCCCGCACCACACCCCGCGCCATGACACGGTCTGGGCCATGACCTTGATGTTATTGGTCGCCACTCCTTTTAGCTCGGAAATCGCTTGCTACAGATTATTTCTATCGTTCTTATTAATTTTAGCCCGCCAGGTCAGCTCCATGTCCACTCTGCACTGACAACCTGGACATCCAGGATTATAGATGACCCATCGGGCTTCGTGGCTACGATATTCGCCCTCTTGCCCCGGTCACTCGGCATGTGATACAGTCCCTTTCAACATCCCAACCACTAGATGACAAAGCACCTGCAATGTGTTTGGCTACCACATTGTGAACGTAGAATGCGACCACCGTGAGTACGTGGACACTGCTGCACCACATGATACAGGCTCTAATTTTTACCCTGATAGGCATGGCAAAGGGTGTCTACGGTCGCGCGACTACTCCTTGAACACCTCACCGAGGTGGCTAATGTAGCCACCCAGATGGCGTGAAAATGGAGATAGCCGCGGGCCACAATGGCCTCTGAAGCCCATTCCACCCACTGGGAAGAAATGGGGGATTCAGAGCACTGTCGGAGTTCTTTACCATCTGCTAACTGGTGCAGTGCAGCAGCGAACTAAGCACATGAGCTGGGTTTTGGAACAGTTGGTGTTGCTAGGTCGCACCACATCAGCTGCTGCCTGACAAAGTCCAGGTCAGCAGCAGTGCGGGTGACCTCCCAGCTCGAGCCCCTAAGGGTGAGCAGGCGCTGGCGGCGTAAAGATGGGATGTGGCTGAGAAAGAGACAATACCGAGCCCACCGGCCTTGACTGGTGCATGGATGTAGGCACTTGGGACACCAGGTGGGAAACCTACTCAAGGGCGTACAGCAGAGCGAACTTCACGGTCTAACTCAAGCAGTATCCCCGCAATAAGCCTACCAAAGACTAGCCCATAGGTTAGCTTTGGCAGTGAGTACGTGCGGAGGAAGCGCACAATTGTAGCGCGAATTGTAGTGAACGAAAATGTAGACGAAAACGTTGGTTTTCGAGCCGCTCTTCCTTATTCCGTCGAAACGTAGTTACTCTGAACTTAGTATTCCAACATCTTGAAAAGATAGCCCTTCTACGCAGATAAAATAATGGCGTACCTTTAGAAAAATAGACGGGGAAAACAAATACGTACAAACATCCGACAGTTCTGTTAGTACTGAAATGTTCTTAAAACTAAATTTTTCATGGTTCCACATAAGGTGCCGCGTTTGATATTTGGCGGAGAGGGGAAAAACCGTCTGCCAAGTTGGGAAGGCTGTATAAATGCCTTACACATTGTAACATGGACATATAGAAGTAGAAGAACAAAGTACGAGCTACAATGATTGATAAGTCGGCGTATAAGAAATTAATGATTGCGCATGCCCAAAGACTACTATAAATCTAACGGCAATATACATTAGATATTGCATAGATATAACCTTTAATGAGATGGGTGGGCAGTATAACCTCCTCACATACTGTAACATGGACGTATAGAATTAGTTGAAGAATTGAAATGTTCTTAAAACTAAACTTTTCGTGGTTCAACATAATCTTTATTGGATAGCCCTTCTACGCAGATAAATGGCCTATCTTTATTACCTAAACCTAATGAACTTTTCGTGCCATTATACAATTCAACATAAATGATGAACTAAAGATTTGTGAGTTAAAGTGAAAAACTCGGTTATAACGGAGTAGGAGAGACTCCAAGTGTAAACCTTCGACTCAGCGTGAAAAAATACATAGAAACCAACCCCAAACTCGTAGGTTCAATGAGGGTAACTTTTATAGAAAATCCATGGTTTTATTTTTTTTAAACCACATTTTTCAACATTAAAACATAGTTTTCTCCTCAATTTAGCAAAGTAAAAGTAAGGTTGATTATACCATTGGAAAGAGTATTAAATGAAGCTGTTTTTGTGAAAGTTGGCAGTCTCTCAAGTTTATTTTTGTGGGAGTTGCTAATTTTTAAATTTTTTTTTTTTTTTTCAAAAATTGCTATTTCTAAGAGATTAAACGTTTGTTTTGCAATAAATGAGTTTGAATGGTGTTAGATAAATATCAAAACCATTTGTTATCAAAGAAAATTTAACGCTGTTTCCGAAAATGCGGTCAAAAGTTGAGAAAAATTGATTTAAAGAGGAGAAAGGTGGGTTTTTATGTTTAAAAAAAAAAGTGGTTTTCTTGGGAGGAAAAAAAGAAATAAAACCTTCAGAAAATCTCATCGAAGGAGGGTTTTGGAACGGGTTGAGATAGAAAAGTGCGGTAGGCGGCGTCAAAAAATTGTTTATACCAAGAGCGGGACACCCAGTATAATCAGCAAAGTGAAATGAAACTATGACAACATGCTTACACGTACATCACAGATCACATATCCCAGTTTTTAGTAGAGCCCAGCGGCTCTCCAGAACAATAGCAGGGACTGTACCTTGTCTGGTCCAGATAGAATGTCCAGGCCTATGCTGGACTGTGAGGTACAAGCGGTCTAGCAGCTCTCCAAGGAATGGTGGATGGATAGAACCCCCTCACCTCCCACATACAACATCGTAGCTATCTGATTGACCAATATTACTTCCCTCCTTGGATGTTGGGTTACGAAAGGACCTACCAAGTACAAGTCCTGAAGGGCACCACGCAGACCAGTGACTTCACCAGCTCATGCCTGATAGAATTAGCTTTATGTTCCATGTAGAAAATTTTATACTCAATGCGTATTGGCAACATATTAATGGATTCGTCACCAATGACTCTTCTCGCAAAGGTGTCAGTACACCCACTGCCATGAATGCCCAAATGGATCAGCACCCACGTAAAAGTTATGGTTGAGCCCAATGTTGTGGCATGGTCTAACATGGTCTAAAAGTAGGCTTTGTATTATTAGAGGATCATCAGAATATGTGTCCCTAATCGCCTCGATGTTCTAAGTGAATCGCTACAGATCACAAAATTCCCAACTCCCGACAACTGGCAGTGTTGAACAGGTAGTAAGCGTCAAGTGACTTGGAAGTTGGGGCTTCATAGAGGAAGGCCAACACCATCAGAGTCTTTGAGCAGTAGGTGAAATTATCTCATAATGCGTGTTCGTGATGATTTAGTGCGGGACATGTCAAATTGTGAATTGACTTTACTATTGACGTAATGCACTTAATCAAGAAGTTTTGTTAAATCAATCAGAAATCGGAATTTTAGAACAGACTGGATGTTTGTCAGATAAAAATTAATTAATTGATGAAATTAAACGTGTTGGCATAAAAATAATCAGTCGTGAATAATTTATGTATTTTGACACTAGAACCGAAAAATTAACGTTGATGATAAATAAAATTTTGAGCACAAAAATAAATAAAAATCGTTCTCCAACCAACAATTAGCGCTAACATGGCAATATATTTGGGCTTAATCCAACATAAAGCGATTGTTCTTTCACCAACACCCATTGTAGGTTAAATTCATGGTCAAAACTTTAGCTACGTTCTGATCTTCAGATTCGAAAACTGATCAGATTTATTGCCCGATGACTATTACGGATGATTATCATAATGTCAATTGATGGAACCTTCAATTTCCCTATTTTCAGGTCCAATTATTGTAGTATATGATGATTTTGAAAATTTAAAACGGCCTCGAGTCATAAGAATCAAATAATTTTCATAGACACATACACCACCCCAACGAGCGTAACGGGAATGTTTTCCACCAAGACACAACTCCTCAAATTTCCCCGTATACTAGATTGTTACTCATAAATTCCAAAGTAGCATGAAACGCAATGTAGAATTCCAGCTAGCACTACCTTAATTGATAAAGTAAACAATTCATCAGGAATTGCCAACACATGACTTGTTGTTGGGCTCTGTCTTGTTTTGTTCGATGATTTGGAATGTTATTCAAGTGACAATATTGATGTTTAATAGTGACGCCTGGTCGTAGGGGAAAGAATTATCCACGACAGCTAGATGATAACCGGCGTTGCCAAACTGCTTTTGACTCATCCAGTATAAATTAGTCACTACCCAAGTTTGATGACCTCCTTCCTTTTCCTTTTCTGTTGAGACACCGTATGTATGTAGGCTCATGTGAGTATCGGATGGACTATCCATGGGTTTCTGTGAGGCCACCCTTCCATATTCTCCTACACACGAATTTCTTGGAATGAGGAGGCAAGAGTACCCCGTCTAGTAGCAGACCCTGTGTGCGGCCTTGCAGCTTCTGCTCAGGCAGTCAAGGGACTAGAAAGATATTTCTGTACTTCATTTCACTTCTCTTCACATCTCGGGGTTCCCATTTGAAATACTCTCTCTCATATAGAGACCCTTTATATTGACGATTTATGTTTGCACTTCTACGAAATCAATTAATCGCAATAAGAACTAGATAAGAAACCGCTGTTGTTGTTGTTTAGACGAAGTTTCCATTCCCTGTGGAAGCCACCATTTTGTCACATTGGTCATGATTGTTGGACACAATGATACATTTCTGCGTGAACTTAACCAAACCTTAACGATCTCTTGGGGGAAAGAATATTGACGTCTGATGTGGTGAAAGATAAATTCTTAACGCTACTCTTTACCCCCCCCCCCCCCCCTCCCCGAAGCTAAAGCCGAAAACAAGTAGTAATTTCAGGAGAATTTGAAATTATATTTTAAAGAAAATTTGTCCATTCTAAGGTAATCTTTGGCTGTCATGTCGAAATTCGTGGAATACGAAATGGCGGCCTCCTAAGAATGACCAAATGTGCAATTTTAAATTTGTTCTCTTATTATACCTAAACCATGGATTCTACAATATGTTTTTGAGTAGCATAGTTGTAGAGCATAAAACTATGAAAAATGGCATAAAAACTAATAATTATCTTCTAAAATAAGAGAATTGCGAGCAATCGAAAATCGGACTCATTGTGGGTGAGCCCCTCCCCCTAGTGACCTTCGTATTGGTCTGATTTCAGTTTGTCAAAGGTCATTCGACTCATGGTCATTCCGAAAGCGCAAATCGAGCATATTTTAGCTTAGGCCTTTCTTTATTGAATTACCGTATTACTCGTAAATTTAGTGTCATTTAGCGAATTTTCGTAGAAAATATTAAAATAAAAAATTTTGGAAATTTTCTTTATTGAAATCAGTTTTGAGGCATCCTGAAACGAATCATAGAGTTTAACGCTCTTTCATGTCATAGATAGGGTGTCCGGAAAGTAACACCCCTCTCCCCCTCAGCCGTAACTTTTTCCACTATTTATAAAATATCAAAGTGAAATTAGGAGAGCGTTTTTTGTTTGGGTGCCTTATACTAAATTTTAAGCAAATAAAAATCAGAAAAATATTAAAAGTTTTTGTATTACCAATAAGGTCAATAAGGGGGAGTATTGGGAGCGCCATTTTTTTCTTTTTAAGCTAATTATCGTAAAAAATGAAGCTATTGCAATGGCTCAAAAAATTTTAAAGTCAACATTTTTGGAAAATTTCTTCATTCAAATCCGTTTTGAGACATTCTGAAACGAATCCTAGAGTTTACCGCTTTTTCATATGTATTTAAAGGAATTACACACTTCATGTTTTCGTATCAATTTACTCTTGTTTTTTCGTATTATTGAACTTGGTCTTTCTTATTCACTTGTTCTTTCGTTCTATTTATTGTTTGATTATAGTTGTTTCTTTAATTTTTATGAAAAATTGATTTGACTCATCAAATTGATTAACTGCGGGATTTAGTCGCGCAAATATTTGATTTTTGCTGTATCAAACCGTCCAAGCCCCACCAAGCAATTATTTAAGTTCAGTTCGTAACATTCCCATCATTCATACAAATTTCCTTTCCTTTTTGAAGTCGAACCCTCGTTTTCTCTCCCATTACGTTCAACGATGGAGATTGAATCCGCAAACTACGATTTTGGAAAGGCTGTGGACAGCTTGAAAAGAAAAATAACTTCTTACTCAAAAGAAATTAAAGCGATTTATGATCACGGTGTTGTCGCCAATGAAGATACATCCAATATCGACTTATTTTACGGAGAGTATGGGGCACTTGAAAAATATTACTCAAAATTTGGAACGGCCAGGGAAGAAACTCTCGATATTTATGCAAATGCGAGAAAAGAAAATAGTTTCCCCAAACCCAGTGAACTGTCGTATTGGACTGCCGTCCGAAAATTATATTATAACTGCAATCACCTCTATGAATCATTATAACGTGCTCATTCTAGACATTTGCGTATTTCTTCCGAGCCTAACATTTCACGTCATGAATCAAGGATTTCAAGAACATTACCACGTACCTATACCTATTCCGACTTTCGACGGCTACATTCTGAAATTCCTGAAATTTCGTGATATCTTCAATTCTTTGGTTCACATTGATCCGTCATTGCTTCCCATTGATAAATTTCATTATCTAGTGTCTGCAATGGAAGGACCAGCGGCTTCAATTATTGGTCAATATTCGCTAGATGGGGATAATTATGAGATAGCATGGAAGGCTATTCTTGACGCTTATGATAATAAGAGAATTTTGGCGTCAGCATATTTGCCTAAAATTTTCAATTTCACGCCTCATCAGGGAAAGCCCTCCGTCGACTCGCTGAGGTCATATCTCATTTCAGTAGCAGATAGTGTATCTGCATACAAATTGTTGAAAATTACCAATGTTGAGGACTTCATTTGGTTTTTTATGGCGATAAAATGCCTAGATCTTGTGACTCGCGAACAATTCGAGATTGAACATAATAATACCACTTTTCCTTCCGTGGACACTTTAATTTCTTTTGTTCGTGAACGATCACTGGCAATGAAGTTAGCCGGGAATAATGAGACATCGTTTTCAAAGAAATCTGAGATACAGTTGGGAGATACTCTTGATAATACAGTTGGGACTATTAAGAAATATGCCAACAAATTTTCATTCTCTAAGCCCAAAACCTCATTGCTTACTAATAATTCACCCTCTTGGAAATCAAAAGGGCGAAGTAGTTACTCTTAGGACTATACTCATAATTCTACCGTTTGCCCGGCATGTACGTTTTTGCGTAAAATATGAGCAGGTGACTGATCAGCGATTGGCCATGTTGAAAAACTGGAAAGGATGTAGAAACTGTTTAAATTCTTCACATATTACTATGATTGCCCATCAAAGTGGCATCGTCGCTTTGCAAATACAAACACCACTCCAGTGTTCATAAATTTGAATCTAATCCTAAAGTTCCGCCTCCAACCAATAACCCTATGGTTAAATCATCTGATCACTCATCGGGTGCTAAATTGAGTTCTATTTCCGCACATCATACTCAAGTAGTACTGGGAACAATTTTGGCTGAAGTTCTTGATACAAATGGTACGTTTCACCTCGTTAGAATGGTACTTGACTGTGGAAGTCAATTTTCCTTCATGACCACAAAATGCATGAAAAGATTAGGCCTTTCGATGTCCAAATGTCCTCAGAAGATTTCAGGCATAACCTTGACCCCGTTTGAAAGGGCTAAAGGAAAAACGTCTTATCTTATTCGGCCACAAAAGAAGCACTCGCCGAATTTGACCGTTGATACTGTTGTGGTTTCTAGTAGTTCCGACTATCCCATCTAACATCAGCTTGAAATATTCAGCTTGCGAGCTCGCATACCCCACGTTTTGAAAACCAGAACCAGTAGATGTGTTTCTGGGTGCTGATTGTTTCGTAGATATTTTCACGGGAACTACCTTTATCTTTTAAATAAAAGTAAACCTGTATCATTAAATACCTAAACCTTTCAAATCTTTAAATTCACATTTCTTTGCAGATTATTACTAAAACATTAAACAATTTATGCTGACAAATGTACCTTATTTACATTAACATACGTGCTAAAAAGTTCCAGTCATGCAGCATGATCGTATGAGCGAATTTTCGTAAATTATCGTACTATATACCTAATGTTAAATTGTTTTGAAATTTGAGCTTTTTGATTGTAAAGAAATTGTTAACTATTAATTGTATGCAAAAAAACGTATTCTAAATAATAATCTGACACTCAAAAAGAGATTTAGAATTGTTTGCTATTTTGCAGTTTTTATCAGTTTTAAGCAAATTTTAATGAAGTTCAAGTAGATTTCCCAGCACAATTTTGTACATCAGTTTTTGAATGTTCTGTTTTTTAGTTAATAAACTTTATTTGAGCAATATTCTGCTAAAAAAAATATACGTTTAATAAATTTTAGTCGTTTTTAGTCATTTTTGGTGATTTTTTTTCAGCACATTTTTTAAATTTGACAAATTTAATGCGCTCAAAAATGCTGGCCAACGGATTCATCCTTTCATTTGGAAAGCTTGATTTTTGGCGCAAGAACGGAATTTTTATCTCAATCCTAAGGAGAGTTATCGTCTGGAATGACATATATATAAATAAATAAATACATATATATGAAAGAGCGTTACACTCTAGATTTTTTTCAGAATGCCTCAAAACGGATTTCAATGAAGAAAACTTCCGGAAATTTTGATTTTCAAAATTTTTGAGTCATTGCAATAGCTTCATTTTTTACGAAAATTCGCTAAAAGTCGATTAAAAGTTTTTTTTATAGCAAAATTTTACTGTCATTAAATTATTAGGTAACAATGTCATTGCACTCGAATTACTCAAATTTCAAAAAAATTCAACATAAATATAGTACGATAATTTACGAAAATTCGCTCATGTGTCCATGCTGCATGACGGACGTTTTCTATGTAAATCCTGTTGAAAATTATCTAAGTTGAAGGTGCCATAGTTACGTTACCTACGTATCTTACTAAAATTAGGTTTCCTTTTCACAACCAATCATTCTTTTCCCTGCTTCTTTTTTCGGATTTAGAAAATGTCGAATTTGACTAGCAAATACTTAATACCCCTGTTACATAAAATTAAGGAATCCATCAACGATTACATTTTATTAATACACTGATGAATTTTTGTTGCAGCAATTGTACCTTGCAACGGGGAACCCGGTGAGCTACGACTCTGGGTTGGAGTTTGTAGAAGGAGTTGACCAGCTCTGCGTGGTCTGTCAGTATTATCCTCTGTCCCGAGCCCTCCTTCCCTGTCGACATACCTGCATTTGTGCATCTTGCTTCAACAAGCTGGATACGTGTCCTATGTGCAGGTAACCCTTTAAGCATGAAAGGTACTTGAGCAGCTCGTGTTTGAAAGAACGGTTGTTACCAGAAAAACGTTGTGGAAAGAACTGTACCGTTCCTTTAATCTTAATTTGTGTGGAATAGTGTTCAATTCCTAAACTCTAGTTTCCCTACTATGTTCCTTCAGTTTTCGCTCAGAAAATGGACACCAAATGAAGAACAGCATCTGCGAGGACTAGGCAAAACTGTGTCAACTGAGCGATTAATTAAGAGCAGTTTATCGGTACAAGCAGAACCAGTGCACAATGGGACGAAATCCTGAAAACCTCGGAAATCAAACGGAAATGTCCCGGGTTTTTTTTTTTTTTTTTTTTTTTTTTTTTTTTTTTTTTTTTTTTTTTTTTTTTTTTTTTTTTTTAATGTAAACTTCCTTTAGGTTATTTTCCCGAGCATAAAAGGTATAATGTGATGTGGGTGGGTGTGTGTGTGCGCGCATGTGCGCGCGCGTGCGTGCGTGCGTGCGTGTGTGTGTGTGTGCGTGTGTGTGTGTGTAGGTATAATGTTAGTATCTGAAAGTGGTGATTTATTTTCGTCAAATTCGCTTGATTCATTCTAAAGAAAATTCCAAAAACCAAACCTCAAAGTGTACCTAGCAAACTTTTTATCCTCTGAAACTGATTTTGACGTATTTTCCCGTGCATAAAGGGTATTCCTTGATCCATTTTGCTTTGATATTCAAACTGGAATATACTATGGTTGGGCTTAACACAGTGCTGTTCGCCTGTATACCACAAAAATTAACCATGAGAGCTATTAAAGACCCCATTTTTCTTCCATATCGTCTTCTTATTGGACCCCCACATCTAATTTGCACGGTCTCTCGATATTAAAACATCTGACCCAATCGGACCTTCAGAACATCCACATTTAATTCTGTTGAGTCTCATCACACGCATTTTTCTAACAAGTTGAGTCCTAACAATTACCTATTTCAGTCGCAGTTTTATTTTCAAGTTAGACTGGCATCAGTGGATTTTATTATTAGAATAATTATTGTTTATCAACTGTTTGAGAGCCGTTATTCAACGAGATTCAATAGATCGTTGAATTAATTTTTGAATATCTCAATTTTACCGGTTACTTCAGCCAATAATTACGAAATAAATTATTGTTTGCACATAGTTTGTTGCTTCCCTCTGATATCTCCATAAATGGGCGATTGATGATCTTTTTTCATTTGGTCACGAAAATAAGACTGAACAAATAGATGTTCTCGGTCTCCCTCAAAACAGGTTGAACAGTGAGCGCAGAGTGAGTGTTCTAAAACCCACTCCATCCATATTTTAAAACTAAAGATTAAACCTTTGAAATCCCCAAATATTAGAAGATCCTGAAAACTTTATCCCAGCCTACCCCTTAGTAACACCAGTCCATATTCAACCAGAATGGCTGAACTTGATTTTGGTCTGGACTTAAATAATAGGTACCTCTGAATGTCATGGATTCCGCGCTTTATGCTCCTACATACTCCCTTTCAAACGGACCCGTTGAAACCAAACTTGAAATCCGTCCTACTTTGCTCAACATGGTTTAGCTTCATGCGATCTGATTGGAATTTTACCCTCACCTCAATCCATGCTCCATAGATATGGATTTCATCCATACAATAATCTCGTAAAAACTAAGAACAATATATGTCACAGAAGTTTGCAGACATTTTTAAATTTCGAATTTATTATATTAATTTGCAATTTGTATTAAGGTGAATAAGAATACTTACGAATACTGGTTCGTTGGGTTTTGCATTTCACCCAATAATGTGTACCCATCAATTTACGGTCTTTGTATAATGTATTATTTACTTAATGTGTTCATTGTTTTTTTCAGGAGCCCTATTAAATCGTATTTCTGTATCAGAAATGAAGAATACTTGCCAGAATGTGACCGACCAGGGGCGCCTCCCACGAAACCCGAGCCCATCGCTCAGTGGCTGCAAGACCGACTTACTGATTTTCTAGGCTTTCATCGGTGAATGAATCACTAAACGTCATTTAATTTAAACATTAAGACGACAATAAATGGAAATTCTCAGCGTTAACGCTTTTGGACAGTTGGTTTAGTTTATTTTGAATTAAAAAAAAGGACTGATAACGTTGATCTTGCTCTGATAATTTCATTTTCGGGAGGATTAAGGATGTTGCCATTTTCATAATCCTTGTATGCTGGAATCTAGGATTAAACCAGGACGTTGTAGGTAATAGTTAAGTTTAAGAACTGAACTGTAAGCTCTATTTTCAGTGTTATTTGGTCAATTTCATGGCTTCGTAATTCGACTCATCCCAGCGAGTTGTTGATAAGAAAAATTAATTAAAAAAGAAGAGAAAAAATGTATAAGTATTGCAGAATCCTTGTATGAAACTCATAGTGCATTCTTTGTTCATGAGTTGTTAGTTTCAGTTATAATTTTTTCATTTAGAGATGATGTTTGAAAGTCATGAAGGTTAAATAAAGTATTCTTGTGACAATTTTTTTAACGTTTTTGACTTTTTCGTTTGTTTCTTTTCCTTTTTTCTATTCCAATATACTTATGAGTATGTACTTTCCTTAGTTTGTACGCTTCTTGTTATTATGTGGTACCTACTGTTTCAAATCTGGTCACATCCTACCTATTGAAAATTGCAAGATGCGTTTGCTAAGTTTTCCGAGTCAAATGTTTGCACTTAATTAGGAGGAAAGTGATTGTGCATAGGTATTTAGTGATGTGTTGGTCCATTCTGATGTTCCATCAACGTTTTATGCAGGGTTGGGCCCAATCTCAAAAACCCTAACTTTCCCAGGTGAATTTAGTGAATGATGGTGGGAACGCGATAGTGTGTTATGCGTTATTTTTGAGTTCCGTCTCATGATGAACCCCTTTTTTTTTGTATATATGTCATAATTTGCGTTGTAATTTTGTTAATCTTGATGCAAATGGCTGAAAGCCTAGCAATTAGTCCCTCCAAGTGAAAAACCTGAAAATGATGATGCAAGGCTTTAAACCAATTTAATTGGAAAAAAACTATTACATGTATGTATTGAACTTTTTCCTAATAAACTCTGGTTAACTGTAGATTTATCATTCATTTCCAAAGGACTTTGGATAAGAATGCTACCAATTGATTAAACGTGTAGTACCTATTGACAGATGACTAGTAGATTAGTGACGAGTAAAGCTTGAATTAGTTGATCGATTTCGTTTTCCACAACTTTGTAATCTACTTCTAATGTAGTGGATTCATGTTACCATGGAAACCTTTATTATTAACATTATGGATGCCCAGTACCAATGAAAACTTCGTGGTTACTATATCTCGAGTTCACTCTCATTATTGTCAGTCTGCTGTTTTGTCATTCGTCAATTTTAGTTACATAATGGCTGTCGAATTGAAATACTTCATCTACCTGTAAATAAAAATGTCAAATTAGACTACTGTTTGCTGATTACCTTTTCCTTTTTTACTATTTTCAATTCATGTAGCTCATCAACATAATTAATAGTAAGGATTACCCAACCACAAGTCTGAAATACGTGCTAGATATAGGAAGTATTTTAAATTATACTATATTTAATTCAAAAAATGTTCTTTCTTCTTCGTCACGGTTAGTATGGGGGGGGGGTTCTGCTGTGAAAGTATGAGATGACGTAATTTATATTCTAACCCAACTTGGAGGGTAAGAGATGAAGGCCCCATTAGTCCTTCCTTATCTTCATCCAGCATCCTACTGAGAGGAGTGCCTCAGCGTAGTTTGCTTGGCCCTATTCTACTTTTGATCCTCGTGCAAGTGGTTAATTCCCTTAACATATTAGTAAGAAGCTAAGGAAGTAAGCTAACATATATTAGGTAAGAAGAGAAAATTTGTTCCAGTGTATTGACTCTGTTTGATCTACATTGGTTGATCTGACAGGTGGATCATTCAAAACGTTATACTTCTAAACATGAACAAAAAATACCTATGGCCAAAATACTTATGGCTCAGACCACGAAATATCGATGTATCGATTCCGTCCATTTCTGGTAGTGGCCCTCCGTTAAAATTGGTCCTCTACCAATTTTTTGGGTGTTCAGGTATTTCAATTCTCATACCATGGTCTTCTGATCAAGACTAAGCCGCTCGTGTCTAAAGAAACTGTTGTCATGGAGTACCAAAGAACGTTTCTATCAAGGGCCCGTTTCGGAATACTATTTTGGGCGACTAAAACCAATATGGAAAAAATCTTCAAAATCCAAAAACGCGCCTTCAAATTAATAGTGGGAATTCCTCCACTGGTTTCGTGTCATGGTTTGTTCCATAGAGGTGGTTTTCTCTCCTTACCTTCATTATTCATTTATGCAGCCCTTTGTTTTACTATTAAAAGGCTGTATCTGTTCATTCACTCCAATATCAGCTCATGTTCAACTCATTAACACACCAGATTTGGCACTGCACTGCTCAGAGTACCTCAGCATCATTTAAAATTCTTTAAATGGAGCTTTGAATACTATCCTGTTATAATTTGCAGTCATTATGTTCAACAACTCACTCGTTAAATAGGCCCACCTAATGTTCCTGTAAACGATTTTCCATGGAAAAGGAAGTTTATTGCACTAAACAATATTTTTATTGTAAAAAAAAAAAGAAATTAGTTGATTTTGAATCTCATTCACTTTTTATTGAAAAATATAGAACAAACCTCATAGTGTTGGTAGAAATTTCTCATCATCTCCTGAATTTGCAGATCAACTCATCTGCAAGGTGTTGCTTGGATTTGCTTGAGGGCGAATGGTGGACGCCCATGCAACTATACGAAATCTATCATCTATGCAAACAGTCAAACAAGTTCACCACTCATCTGTTCTCTAGTTGTTATATTACAAGTCGAAATCAGCAAAATAATGTCAGATAGTCTATTGTTTCCATGGAAGCAATGTTTTCACTTTCTTTGAGATGAAACTCCCCCCCCCCCCCCCCCCCCCCCCCCCCCCCCAAATTAAAACTTCCTCTCGCACTTTACGATTTCTTTAATCGAATCATTGTTCTTGTTCAAATTTCGTTGAACTACCATTTTTAAAACCTAATTTTGCTTCCAAGAATGTGTGGTGTGAGTGTCTGTTTGTGCCTGTCTGTCGTGTATCCGCAAATCCTTGTAACAAGCTTAATTTTCAACTGATTTTGATGGATGATGCGGGTAAGGGTGTAGATGACCTCTATCAGTTTCGGTGTTACCACATCTCTGCGCATGCTCAATCGTAAATTGCATCAAGCATAATTTTCTCACGCCCCAGTCGTCTGATCTCGCTCAAATTTGGAGGACAGTTGGGAGAAGATGATTCAATCCATCCGAAGTTAAATCCATATGAGCCCTTAGATTGATCTTACCTGACGGAAACACTCTGTACTAACCTAATATTTAATAATATTGACTACTAATATTTAAAACAAGAGGATAAATTTGTATCGACGCAATTTTTTATGAAGCATCGACCAAAGAGCCACGAAAAACTATAGTTTTCCCATCATCGCCCTGTGTTTGCAATTTTTATTTTATTATTAACTTAACATCAACATGCTTCACACACACGATCTACTTATTATAGAATGCTTTCCTAAAACCGAATGCATGAAATATGATAGAAGGAAGAACAAAATAAAGTAAATAAATGATTTCACCAGAAACAATACAGCTAAATCAAATAAAGTTCATTTGGTATTTCCAAATAATCCAAATACACCGCAGTGATGTCATTTGCTGCGATATTAAATGTCAATCCGATGGAGACCTCACCCCACCCATGTTGACGACTTCTCTGATAATGGGTGCCCGATGCTGCTTCAAAAGACTGAACATTCAAAGAGGAGATGGTGAAAATTTTGTGGACTAGTCGTCACACAATCATGTTGACGTTGAAATAATTACAAAACGATGGACGTAATGTCAATTTCAGTACTTGTATCAGTCTAAAACCATCAGGGATGACCACTTGCTGCAAAATCGTTTGGTGTATTCACCCAGTGTAGTTGCACTCCAGAGCATCTGCCTCCTCCTCATACCCTCACCAACAAAGAACGCCAAAGTCAAAAGCGGCTCTAGGAAAAAGGCAGTTGGTATGAGCAGACCCTAACTAGCTTAAACAACGCCTCCTTTGCCTATTTGTCCGCCTGCTCATTTCCTACATCACCCGCGTGCACTAATCCATTTCTTGCTTAAAGGCAACGGCTTTCCATGGAGCTCTGACATGAGCAGCCTTCCCGCTAAGTCATTTGGCCATGGAGTAGTTGCCTAGGTGGAGGAGTAGGTACTAAACTTTTTCAACAGAACTTTTTTTTTTTTTTTTAGACCTAAACTATTTATTGACAAGTTAATCTTCTTTTTCGTTCGCTAAGGCACTGGGTGGTGATCGGTTGGTTTTTTTTCTCTCTCTTTCCCCTGCTAGGCTTGTTCAGTTGTGTTCATTTCTTCTTTTTTTTATGTACGAGATGAAGGTCCCAAACCCATTGTTATCGCTGCTCCATCACGAAAGCCTATCAGGTCCTCTGCAGTTCTCCACTTCTTCCTAGTTCCTCTAATGCTTATGGACGTTTCACGCAAAATGGCAAAGGAAACCCGCGCTCCTAACCACCCGGTAACATGACTTTGCGGTTTATACCATCTGTCTGCCAACCGTTCTGCCATTACCTTGATACAGTTCGCCATTTGAGGAGCGAATATTGCGTCTGTCGTGCAAACCATTGGGGTGAAGGAGGATCGTCTTTGAATACATGCGTCATTATATTTCCTTTTCTTTTCTTCCTCTGCAGACTTCAGAATTGCTGAGACTGGACGGGAAATATGAGAGGGCGCATCAGTGTCAGTGACACGAATATCAAAGATGGCTTCTCTCTGCCTTTCCCATACACCTCTGCACGCCAGATCGCCCCTGAGCCCTGCTGAGGTATTGGACGCTTCCATTATGACGGGTTCTTTAACAACATTTCCCCAGGCTTCAAACATGAGTTGGCCCAATACATCTCGTACTTCGTTATGGCGTCTGGATATTAAGCCTCCTGTTTTGCATGTTAGAGCGTGCTCAACGTTGAACGTGCTTGCACCACATCCGTCACAGGATTCTGGCATATTTAGTGGGTTTCGTTTGTACCGTACTGTTATCGCAGCTCTGAACTCACTGGCTGACAAATCAAAGTTGTGTCTTTCCAATGGTAGTGCTGACAACCATCCCGACGAACTTTGTGCTGACGCTTCTACTGCACGATTAATTGCCCTTTGACGATCAACAGGGAATTCTCTCTTGATTCTTTCCAATTCTTCTGTTTCGTCTTGTGTTTTTCTCAAAATTTTCTCTTTTCTTCTTATTCTCTGCTCGTTTGTATGTGCTATTAGACTCAAAGTTACTCCATTTTCTGAAAGTCGTTGATAAATATTTCTAATGTGTGTATCCTGTTTCTCAAAGTATTATTCTGCTAAGGTAAGATTTCCGTTAATTAATACTAAGTGAAATAACCTAGGTACCTACTTCTTCCCCTAATAAGCAAATTAAAATTGACATACCTTTGGAGAGCTGAGGTTCCGAAGAATTGTTCTCGTGGAGGGCCTCGTAAAAAGTGTATGTACCTAAAAAGAGCAGATAAACAAATGGAAATACATCAAGTTTTGGAATATTTTCCATAATTTGCAATTAAGGCCTGTTTTTACATATATTAAGTCTGCTAAAAAAATCAAGTTTTGGAATATTTTCCATAATTTGCAATTAAGGCCTGTTTTTACGCTAAAAAAATATTGATTCAAAATCTTTGTTGAAGGAAATTTAGCGCTCTTTCCAACGGTGTCCTATTATAATCCTGACTTCTTTCATGTTTTTAGGATGAGTAAACGTATTCATTGTAGTAATATGTGGGTGGTTAATAACATGTGGTGGAGAGACTTTCAAATAATTACCTAATTTGGAATAATTGAAGTTTCTATTGTCATCTGAGTGAGCGCCAGAGCGAATTCCTTGGCTATTTAGCCTATGAAGCTGGAATTTTGTAAGCATGAAAGATGGTCCTTTTTTTTAAACTATTATTATTATTTTTGACAGTTATGCTAAAAGGAGTCATAAAGTACTAGTCACAGGAAAAAATATTAAACTATCATTAAAATAGAACATTTTTAGAAATGGTTTAGATAAACCAATTCAAAACAACTTCAAATACTTCACCCTACCTTACCTGTGAATCCCTAATGAGGCCCATAACGGGTGAAAGCACTTAGAAATTACAAATTTAGAAACATGAGGAGTGGCCATATATATTTATACTGCCCTCACAACCTACCTATCAGAGCAATTGGATGGCGTAACCCAAACTTAATCGTACTAAACAATTAGCGATTCAGATTTAAAAATATTGGTAAGTAATGCATGCATTACAGGGACGTCACTATGAATGGATTGTGTATAATTAGGTAGTTGAACAAAAAAAAGAACCACAACAATCTGACGAAATTAGTTAAAACATCATGATTTATCAGTATTACCCCCTCCATTCACCCCCTTCCATAATGAAATTTGAAACTCCTAATATGCGATCTAAAACTAGACCGAATTTATTGTTGAACAAAATAAGAATCACGGAAATCCGACGAGAATTCTTAAGAGGCGATTCTCAGTAGAAGGGCAAATTTCATGAAACTGGTACGATACCACTACGATTTTAGGTCTGGAACGAATCTGTTTTTCCTCGATCATCCTTCATCATCTAGGCTTTAAGCACACACATTCTAAACCCTTGTGAAAATATGTGAAATGTCAAATTTTTCATGTTGAACATGAAATATTTCAGTCCCGTAGGTGAATCCAGTTCTGATTTACTATACTCAACTTTGAAAACTTGGCCAAAAAACATGAATCGAAGGAAAAAATCCTTTGAATCCAGTTTTTGGATACTTCCATCGATTGTTTATATAGTTACCAAGATTTTAAAAACACTATTGTGTTACTGTACAACGTTATAAACTTTGAAACCTGAAAAACATTCTGTACCATGAGTCTATTGACCTAATAACCCACAGTCTAGCATTTTAGCAAATACAGACTTTTTTTTTGGTGTCGTTTTCTATAGGCAACAATGGCGTATTAGGCTGTCGCATTTTTCGGAACAGTTTTGACGTCAGTTCTTGCCCACCGGTAATGGAGTGCATTAGGTCGGGGAGTATTTTTATTCAGGTCAGTACCATGCTTCAATGTTTCTGTGATTGTGGTTTACATTAAAAATCTTATTTTTGTGTTTCTTATAGCAGTTTTCATGCTGATAACAAGGACGATTTACTTTATTTAGTTGGCTTAAGTAACTGATCGATAATAGGGTTAGAAGTTCATGAAATCAGTCCCATGGTCCAATGCCAGTCAGTTCCATGGATGAATCATTCATGCATGGGATGGAAAATTTTTAGTAAAGCAGCCGAATTCGTTTCTCAAAACTGCACCTTATGATCTTTATCTTTTCATTTGCTATGATAAATCATCACAAACACTTCTAATGATTGTTTGGTTGAAAAAAAAAATTGCTTCAGAGCTTTGTTGTACTGCTTACATATCTTTGGACATGTTGGCAATAACAGTAACATGTTTCTCTATAATAAAGGCCCTGTCAAATGGGATCATGGAAAGAAGAAAGCGAGGGAAAGATGACCAGTGCAATCTAGTTCGGTTTTCTTTTCGTCACATTCTGTAATGAATCCAAAAATCACAAAACCTGTTATGATCACTTTCAAGTTAAGTACCTGAGGAGCCATCCCGAGAAAATGCAATGTCGTCTCTTTATTTTCTGATTGGAGTGAATCAATCGTGTTTCTCAGGAATATAAAATGGTGCAAGCAAAGAAATTTACGGCTGAAAGAGCGGAAACGTTTAGCAGAGCAAAGGAGGGGAGATTTGTTGCTTGGGCAGCGCTTGAAAGAATCGGTAGTAATCCCCCCACCCCCCACCACAACAGCAAATCCGAAATTTCCAAGGTTTGTTGCACAACTACGTAGAACTCCAATTATCCGAACTCCGACTATCCGAATCGCCAATTATCCGAATCCGAAATGATTGTAAAAATTCCTGGTTGTACAGAAGTAAGTGCTGAAGATGTAGGAGAGTGGATGGCTTGTGACACGTCTGACCCTGGTTTTCAAATTCTCAATGACGATGAAATTGTTGAAAGTGTGAGAGAAGATGTTGAAGTGGAAGTGGAAGAAGAACTTTCTGCTGATGTTGAAGTAGACGCTGGACCATCAGCTAGTGAAGCATTTGCCGGCCTCGAGACTGCTTTGAAGTGGATGGAGCGTCAGCCCGAGTGTGACCACTTGCAACTGCTCACCGTCAAGCGAATGCGTGACCTGGCTGCCCGAAAACGGATGAAGTCCGCAAAACAGCTTACATTGACGGAGATGTTTGAAAAACAATGATTTTTATTTCTAAACTTGTACATAAGTACATTTTATTTATATTTAAAACATGTGAAAATATCATGTTTCTTTCATTTAATTCAATAAAAAAATAGTGCAATATCAAAACGTAGCTTTTTTTCTCTCCAATGGCAATTTAAAAAAAAAAAAAACAATCCGATTATCCGAATATTTGATTATCCGAATGGGTCCCGGTCCCCATTAATTCGGACTGTAGACTAAAATTGGAATCAAACCAAATAAGAATCACGAAAATCTTGAGAATTATAATCCGAGTGGCGTCGACAAAATTTGCAGAAAAAAAAAACCACGTTTTTTCGGCATTACTCCCTCTATTCTCTCTCTTTCATCATGGAATTCAAAACTTCCGAGGTTTGTTGCACAACTAGACCGAAATTGGGACCGAACAAAGGAAGAATCTCGAAAATCGGTTGAGAATTGTGGCCTGGGCAGCGTCGACTAAATTTGTCACACACACTCACAGACATACACACCTACGTTTTTTTTGTTTTTTTTTTTTTTCACGGATTCGGTCTCAGAATGGTCTGAAACGGATTCGTATGCGGTTATTTTTTTCTCATGCTTGGCTTGTCCCCCACCCCCCTGGATCAATTCCAATAGGTGTCCCTCACTACTCTCTGAGGGACGACCTATAAACGGTTCCTACTAAGGAATGTACCTAGGTTTTTATTTAGATACCTACCTACTTAAACATACCTACCAACTCGTTGATCTTCGTTGACTGTTAATTAAGGGTATTTATGTGCTGAGAAACGCATGATATCTTCTATTCTATTAGTTTAAAGATAAAATTCAACGACCACAAGGTTCAGAATTATCACCTAAAATTTGGTGAATCGACTCGGGAAAAGCATGACTTGGTAGTGCTAACGGTGCAACGTATTTGATAAAGGCGATCGGTGAAGAAACCAAAATGCCTTGAGAGATAATGATTCGCTTCAAAGCAGTAGGAATTCTAGTACGAGTATATTAACTTCTAAAAATCACAACCACCTGAAAAAGGGGTCCACCTGCTAAAAAGATTGGGAAGCCCTGATCATAGCTGTCCAATGCTAATTTTCAATGGGATCCCGCTACCCTCTCGACGAAGATGACCAATCCTAATAAAATGCCCATCTCTTTCCCTTTACAGCTGTATTGTTTCAAGGTTAGTGTATCCTCTCCAGGATGGTCCATCTCGTACAGTCTCATAAATTCTTCGTAAGATTGTTCTCTAAAATCTTAGCAATCCTTTCTCATCATGAACGGAGAGTGTCAAGCACTCAGACCCTAAAAACGGAAGTTAGTGAAAAACGTTGTGAAAGATATTGAGGTATATCCTCATTTAAACATTTACCAGACCTGTCACTTTTGATAATTTCGAATTTTTCAAGTACATTCAACATACCTCCCTTTGGGCAAAAATGAAGAAATTCTACAAACTGTCTGTCTGTCAAATCAAAATTGTAACTATGATTAGATTCCTTAAGATGTTTTGCAAATGTAGACTTACCCTTATTTTCCCTGAAATCCTCCATATGCTCGTCTATTCTTTCCCTAAATTTCCTACCAGTCTGACCGCAATATTCGTAGCCACAAGAACATTTTAATTTATAAACTCCACTTTTATCCTGCACACTAATTTTGTCCTTAACGGATCCTAGTAATGCTTTAAGACTATTTTTATTTTTAAAACCTACTTTATAACCTCTCGATGATAGAATTTTGCCAATTTTATCAGAAATTTTCCCATAATAAGGTAAACTTATCCATTGCTTTTCTTCTAAAGTTACATCTTCCCGAGCCAGATTGGAAACTTTTTCCCTACTCTTTTTCCTAAGAACCTTATCCCATATGGTATCAACGAGATCTCCTCCATATCCGTTACTAGCCGCTATGCTTTTGATAATGGATTTTTCTTTTGATAAATTTTGTTCACTCATTGGAATAGATAGTGCTCGGTTGATCATACTATGGAAGGCTGCATGTTTAAAGGGTGATTTGAACTACTATGGATCGTTATATCGCTATATGTATCTTTTCTATAGATTGAAAAATCATGCTTCTCATTTACTAAAGAGATGGACAGATCAAGAAAATTTAGTTTATTCCCGCCGAATTCGAGGGTGAATTTGATATAGGGATCTAATTTATTGATTTTTTCGTGAAAAGAATTTAGTTGTCTTTCTGTGCCCTTCCATAGAATGATGATGTCATCGACATATCTATACCAATAGAGAAGATTATTTGTGTTAAAAGTTGTAAATATTTGTTGCTCAAGATAATCCATGTAAATATCTGCAAGCAGAGGAGATAACGGAGAACCCATAGCAACCCCTGGCTGTGTATAGCATTTCCCCTCGAATAAAAAGTAATTTTGATCCATACAGACAGACATCAAATTAAACAATTCATCCTTTTCGAAAATATTAAGTTTAGAGCCGTGAATCAGCCTGCATACCACATCTTTGCAGCTAGCTACATCGATATTGGTGAACAGACTAACCACATCAAAAGAGGCGAGTTTAGCATTTGGAGGCATCTGAATGTCCTTAATTTTGGAGACCAAATCATAAGAATTTAGTACAGTATGTTGAGGCCGAAAGTTGATTTTGTTTCTAAATAAAATATTGAGTTTTTTAGCCAATTTGTAGGCAGGAGCACCAATATAAGACACTACCGGTCTCATCGGCGCTCCTTCCTTATGAATTTTAGGGAGACAGGATAACCTGGGCGCATGAGGGTTCATTTCTACAAAACTTGGAATGTACATATTTTTTAGTAGGCTATCTTCTGATTGTTTAACTACTTTTCGAACTAATCTTTGAAATTTTGAAGTTGGGTCAGATGGGAGATTTGAACAATTATTATCTTCTAGAAATTTTACAGTTTTCGAAACATAATCTTGCTTATTTAAAATGACAGTTGTATTACCTTTATCTGCTTTGAGGGCAACAATATTTTTCTGGGCAAACTTCTTCTTTAGAACAGCTGCAATAGTCTCCTCCTTCCCGGGTGGTGGTCCTAGTGATCTTGATGAGGACTGGATCTCTTCAGCACAAAGTGTTTTGGTGGCTGATGGTCCATTCGAAGCCTCGACGGAAAATGCCAAATCCCGAATCGCTGAAGCTCCAAGGGAGAAAGATGGGTTGTGCTTCAACCCTTTCTCAAGAAGAGATACTTCTGCCGGAGAAAATGTGACATCCGACAGGTTCTCCACTTTCTTGAAGAATGGGCAGGATACTGTTGATGGAGATGGAGTCTTAGGGACTGGCTTTTTAGACTTCAAAAGTTGTAATAATTTACCTTCCAGAATCTTCTTTTTCGTCAATCCTTTCTTCCATGCGGTTTCAACTGCGTGTTGCTCGATAAGTTCCCATTCACAGGAGGTGTAGCGGGTGGTGAGTTCTTGGAACATATAGTAAAGTTTTTCCCGAGCAATATCACGAACACTATACCATCGATGGAGTTCACTTTTTACAAGTTTAATTTGAGCCTCATTGATGATTCGGACCGTAGCACCTGAAGGGTGCTTACATTGAATTTTCACAAAATTTGGAAATTTTGAAATTGAAATTTTGGAAACATTGAAATTTTTTTCCTGTGCGTGACGAATCGCTCTGAAACAGCGGTCACACAAGTCACCGGATCTGAACACAAGTAATTTTCTTCGTCGTAATTCTAATTAGGCGTATGAGTTTAGGGGTTGCATTCATTTCCATGAGACCCTTAGAGAGCTCATCACTATAGTAGATACATTATCGTACGCAGAACGGAAGTCGATAAACAGGTGGTGGGTTTTGAGACAGAATTCTCTGGCCGAAATCGCTGTTGGAAAGAGCGGTAAATTTCCAATCTCCCTAGTGTAGGTATAATCAATTTTTGTAAATGTTATTCAAGGGTGAACAATCATCCTAAACAGTAAAACTTTAAAAAAAAGTGTCGCTTTCTTTTAACGCAAAATCCGAATGATTCAGATTTTTCCATGCTGTAATGCCTTAAGTTGCCCCTAACACACACCTTTCCAACGGCATAGTTGATTTTACTTTTTCTATGCTATTTATGGGAGAAAACTCTATTTTCGTATTGAAAAACATGTTTTTATTCCAATGAAATGTAGGGTCTTTTTGACAAATGCTTCTTTGACCCATTCCCAAGACAAATGATGGATGAGCGATACCCATGGGTGTGAAAAAGGTACTTTAACTATTTTTAAATGGAAGAAGATCCCATCTTAAGAAATTTGAAACCATCCGCACTCCCCTGCGATGAGTAATTTTTTTTTACATGATTTTTCAGTTTCGCACACTGGTGACGTCAAATCATCCCTCCCGCATAGGCGGGGCCTTCCTACCCAACGTGACGTCACCAGTCACCAGTCCTACTCATAGAAAGGAAACTACTCACCATATGAGAGTGCGGATGGTTTTAAATTTCTCAGAATTGAATCTATTCCCATTTAAAAATATAAAATGGAATACGTATCTATGTAATTTTTCACGCTGAATTGTTTGGTAACACTAACTCCGTTATAAACGAGTTTTACGCCTGAAAACTGAAAAATCGAGCTTAAAAATATGTTAGTTATAGTGTAAAACGAACGTGCTAGGTGTGCTTACATCAGCACGAAAATTTACATCAACAATTTTTCGAGAGACAATACGGGGACGTCCCTATGAATGAATTGTATATAATTTTGGTGAGAATTAAATATAAGAGAGAAAAAAGTACCATGATTTCTCGGATTCCCCCCTCCCCTCACACCATTTCACCCCTTCACCGACGGTAAATTCGAAATTTCCGAGGTTGCATAACTGGACTAAAATTTGGATCGAACAAACAATAAAACAGTCACGAAAAGTCTGATGAATATAATAAAAATATCATGATTTATCGTTATTACCCCCTCTATTCACTCCCTTCCATCACGAAATTTGAATATCCTGTTACATATTCCAAAACTAGACCAAATTCAAAACAAAAAATAATCATGAAAATCGTACGAGAATAGTTGAAACATCATGATTTATCAGTATTACCCCCTCTATTCACCCTCTTCCATCATGAAATTTGAAACTCCTGTTACATTTTCCATAACTAGACCAAATTCTAAGTTGAACAAACAAGAACCACTAAAATCGGACGAGAATAGTGAAAACATCATGGTTTGTCAATATTACCCCCTCCATTCACCCCCTCTCTTGATGAAATATGAAAATCCTGACAAACTTTCAAAAACTCAATCAAATTCATAATGGAACAAAATAAGTATCACGAAAATCGGTAGAGATTTGTAGCTTGGGCAGCGCTTGACAAAATCGGTAAAATTTCCCCTCCACCCACTCCCTCGACAGCAAATCCGAAATTTCTTAGGTTCGCTGAACAGCTAGGCTGAAATTTGAATCCAAAAAAATGAGAATCACGAAAATCGATTGAAAATCGTAACCTAGGTAGCGGCGACAAAATTTGTCGAAAAAAACACGTTTTTTCTACTTTACCCCCTCCATTTCCCCTCTTCTATCTTGAATTTCAAAATTCCCGAGGTTTTTTAATTAGGCTTTAATTGGAATCGAACAAAGAAAGAATCTCGAAAAACGGTTGAGAATTGTGGTCCCCAGTGGTTGACGCTGCCCAGTCGTCAAAATTTGTCACACACACACACACACACACACACACACACACACACACACACACACACACACACACACACACACACACACATACAACTATAGTTTTTTTACGAATTCGGTCAGAATGGTCTGAAAAGGATTTGTGTGCGGTTTTTTCTCGTGCTTGGGTTGTCCCCCATCCCCCTGGATCAATTCCAATAGGCTCTTATTAACGAAGCCTTGCTTGTTGCTTTTAAGACATAGCTTCAGAGGGACGTCCTAAAAAGTGAATATAAGAAGAAATATGTTAATTAAAAAAGGTCAGAATACGTAAGTTGTAAATCGAACTCTGGCCGGTGGTGCACCCAATATATATATATACAATTTTTTAAAGCCCTTTTTGTGCGCTGTCGTTTTTTTCCTTACTCTACCCTGTGAGCCACATGGAACTAAGGTTTTTTGTTAATACGATCATAATATCAACAATTTTTCAGTTATTAATCATACGATTGTGATAAAAGTTGTAAAGAGTAATCAAATTTTAACTTTCATTAATTAAGCCTCACATTTTCAAACTCAACTTAGAAGTGGTATGATCAGTCTTGTGCGAGAGCTCGTTGGAATAACATCGGAGCGACCTCCCGCGATAAAGGTTTATTACACTGATGTTTCGCTTCGCGTTTGGGAATGTTTATTTAGTGGGATGACTGACAAGGCGGACGCTGCTGGCGAGCAGACGACGCTCCAGGACATTGTTGATCAAACCAAGCAAGAGTTATTGCAACATCGCATAACAACAAGAGCCTTCGCTGACCCCAATGTAAGTGATGCTTTTAATCATCTGTACTCTATTATAACTGACTTATGCGATTACCTCAGTCAAGCTAACGATCATATTGTTAAATTAAATGAAAATCAAAAGGAAAAACAAAGGACATCGGAATTAACTCAACCCAACGTCCCTACATCCTACAGTACGGGCGAAGACGAATTGTCTCGAGAAGCTGACTGGATCTTAAAAAGGGCCCGCAAAAAGCGTAAGGCTCGGCGTTCTCCGGAGGTTGAATGGCCTACCAACACGACTAAGACTGACAAGGACGTAACCAAGGTAACCAAGGTAGAAACGATTAAGCCTAAAAAGGACCCTCCTCCACCACCCATAAATGTTGTAGGGCTAAAGAGCTACGCAGCCCTCAAAGATATGTTACTGAATATCCCTAGAGAGCAATACAAGGTCACTGCTCTCAATAATAACGTTTGGAAAATAAACGTAGATACAAGAACCAATTGGAAACTGATTACAGACAAACTACGTTCAGATAAAAAACAGTGGTTCACATATCAAGACAAAGCAGACAGACCTATTAAGGTCATGGTTAGAGGATTACATGAAACATGTGAGAAAACTGACATTATTGGAGACCTTAAGGAGCAAGGTCTTGCCATCCTGGATGTTACCAACATTCTCAAGAAAGAGAAAAGGAAAAATGACAGTGGTGAAATTGTAACCATTCATAAACCTCTTCCTCTCTTTATGTTAACCTTCGACAAAAATGAGGATGTAAATAAAATCTATAGTATTAAGGCCATTCTCAACATAATTGTGAAGATTGAGCCGGTGAAAAAAACTTCTAAACTCATTCCCCAATGTAAGAATTGCCAGTCATACATGCATACCCAATCCTACTGCGGGAAGGAATCTGCTTGTGTGAAATGTGCTGGAAAGCATAAAACTTCTGAATGTACCCTGAACAAAGCGGACTCCCCCAAATGTGTCAACTGCAAAGGGAATCATCCAGCAAATTATCGAGGATGCGAGGTAGCTAAGGAGCTACAAAGAATGAGAAACAAAATTACTAAACCCCAACTGAAAGAACAGACCAAGCGTGATGCTTCAGTTGGGAGGAATTTTAATAGGCGGAAATCGCTTACTTCAACCATTACAGGAGCAACTACTTCAAAGGTTTCATATGCTACCGTTGCTAAAAAAGAGGTTAATGTGTCGAACACAGAAAAAATGCTGGCACAGATACTGGAAAGACTGGATGAACAAAAACATACCAATAAACAGTTATTTGAAAGAATAACTAAGCTAGAAAAAGGACTTACTAGCCATGGACTGATTTAATGGGACCGACTTTAAGAATAGCAACATGGAATGCGAACGGATTGCTAAATCACATTAAGGAAGTCGAATTATTTCTCCACTCCAACAAGATAGACATCTTACTTATTTCTGAAACCCATTTCACTCGGACGTCATACATCAAAATAAGAGGATACACGTGTTATCATACGTTACACCCAAGTAATAAAGCTAGAGGAGGTTCGGCAATTCTCATTAAAGCTAACATCACTCACCATGAAGAACCAAAAATCGAAGAGGAAAAAATGCAGGTAACTTCGGTCAAGGTACAACTCAATAATAAAAGCTTTAGTATAGCCGCAATATACTGTCCCCCCAGGTTTAACTTAAAGAAAGATGATTATACGGTCCTTCTTAAATCGCTTGGTAACAACTTTATAATAGGAGGTGACTACAATGCCAAAAATACCTTCTGGGGTTCGCGATTAACCACGGCTAAAGGTAAAGAGTTGTATGAAGCAGCAGCTTCTTTCAAGTGCGACTTCCTCTCAACTGGAAGGCCTACATACTGGCCCACGGATGCTAACAAAACCCCAGACCTAATAGACTTCTTTATAAGCAAAGGTATCTCAAGTGGTTACATAAATCTAGAGGACAGCGATGACCTACCCTCTGACCACTCGCCTGTCATAATAACAATCAGTGAAAAAGTAATCATTAGTGAAAATTCTCCGAGTTTATTCAATAGAAATACTTGCTGGTCCTGTTTCCGGCAGCAATTGGAAACATCGATCGACCTTAAAGTTCCTCTGAAAACCCCTAAACAACTGGAAGACGAACTCGACTTATTCATCAATAACATACAACAAGCAGCCTGGTTATGTACCCCAATAAACCAAAACTGTAACTATGACACTAATTCGAAATCATATCCGTTAGAAGTAAGGGATCTCCTGTGCGCCAAACGTAAAGCCAGAAGGAAATGGAAGAATAACAGAACCCCTGAAAACAAAACTATTCTTAATAGACTCGGTAACAAACTTAAATATCTTATTAGATCAATAGATAACCAATCAGTTGAACATTTTTTGAGTAACCTAACTGCAGAGAAAGACACCGAATACTCCCTCTACAAGGTAACCAAAAATATAAATAGACCTAAAGTTCATTCTCCTCCAATCAAAAAGGATGACGGGACATGGGCCAGAAGTAACCGAGAGAAAGCTCAACTTTTTGCAGATCATCTCTATGAAACTTTTCAACCTCTTCCAGTGCAGACACCTGAAGAAAACGCAACACTGATAGAAAAAACGGATGAGCTTGATATTCGGCCCGTTACGTTAAAAGAACTCAAAGATGAAATTAAGGGCAACATTAATCCTAAAAAGACCCCAGGCTATGACCTGATAACCGGTCGAATTGTGAAAGAGCTCCCTGAAAAGGCTATAACAAAACTACTTCATATCATCAACGCCACGTTCAGGTTACGACATGTACCTTCCCAGTGGAAAGTAGCGGAAGTCATAATGATCTCCAAACCAGGAAAATCACCAAATGAGAAGACGGGGTACCGACCCATATCCCTCCTCCCTGTCTTATCAAAACTGTTCGAAAAATTGTTGCTCAAACGGCTTAAACCAATTATTGAAGACAGAAAATTGATACCAGACCACCAATTCGGTTTCAGGCAACGCCACTCTACGCTAGATCAAGTTCATAGAATCACTAACATAATAGAAAAGGCTCTAGAAGGTAAAAAAATATGTGCCAGTATCTTCCTGGACGTGGCCCAGGCATTTGACAAGGTCTGGCACAAGGGACTTGAGTATAAACTGCACAGGGATCTCCCAAAACAGTTTTACTTACTCCTAAAATCCTACCTAGCGAACAGACACTTCAGGGTAAAGCAGGGTGACCAGTACTCTGTCTTGAAGCCTATAAAAGCAGGGGTACCGCAAGGCAGTGTCCTGGGCCCAGTACTTTACCTGCTGTACACACGAGATCTTCCACAACAGGAAAACACAACTGTAGCTACTTTTGCAGATGATACTGCCATCCTCTCTGTTGGAGATGACGCTGAAACTGCAACTCGCAATCTACAGACGTCCACTAACAAGGTTGTCAATTGGACCAAGATGTGGAGAATGAAACTAAATGAAACAAAGTCAGTGCATATCAACTTTACTAATAGAAAAATCATAGCCCCAGAAGTTGAGATCAACTCAAATAAAATTCCATACTCTGACACTGTAAAATACTTAGGGATGCACCTTGATTCCAAACTTAACTGGAAATATCACATTGAAAAAAAGAATCAGGAACTAAAAATCAAGTTCAGAAAGATGTACTGGTTGATGGGAAGGAACTCCCATCTCTCACTACACAATAAATTACTCATATACAAACAGATACTGCGCCCTATCTGGACCTATGGGATTCAGCTTTGGGGTTGTGCGAAAAAATCAAATATTAAAACAATCCAAACCCGACAAAATATAATACTGAGAAGTATAGTTCAGGCCCCCTGGTTCATGCGGAATGATGATATTCATCGAGACTTGAGGGTAGAAACGGTCACCGAAATTATCGCCAAATATGCAAGGAAGCACGAACATCGCCTCCACAAACACGAGAACCTGGAGATGCTCAACGTTTTAAACAACGAAGGAGAACTTCGGCGACTCAAGAGAAATAAACCTCTGGACCTAACTGTGCTGTGCAAATAGTGCAAGTGTAATCCAGTGTTCTTTTAACTGTACTTGATACAAGTATGGGCCAGGTTTTGCTGTAAACCTCCCCCCTTAGTGAGCCTAACATGAAATGTAATATTGCTAGATGAGATGTATATGTTTCAGTTGCAATAAATAAATAAATCACGAAAAAAAAAAAAAAAAAAAATTACTATTCATTTTATTTTTCAAGAAAAACCATGGATGTTAACACGTGTTATTGTGAAGCATTTTTACCATGTAGGTACCTAATTTCAAGACGGTTTGACTCCACGAGGAACCGCAAGAAGACCCATAAGACCCTATAAATCCGTCGGCACATTATCGTAAACTAATTTTCATATTAATTTTGTGGAACCTACATAAGTGTTTTCTCTTTCATTGCGATTTCTTTTAAATTAACATTTCATCAATGTTTCGTGTTGTGTCAATAAACCAAAAAACAAAAGACTGCAGACTGTGTGGAATGAAGTATATACCTACGTTGACGTTATATACCTACTTGAAAAAGTGTGACACTCCAGGGACCATTTCAAAATGTCTCAAAATGGATTTGCATGGGGGGGAAATTAGAAAAATACAGTTTTTTAAATTTTTGGAGCCGTTGCTATTTTATTTTTAGCGAAAATTAGCTAAAACAATACATACGGCTAGGTGGTCAATATGGTGACCACGATGGGTTTGAAGGGATAAAGCATAAATAGTGATGTATTTGATCGAGTGCAGAATATCAGTTCCCGGAACTTCAGGAGCCATCGTGAATACGGACAGAAATATGGTCAGCAGTGCTGCCATCCCTATCCCTTATTGGTTTACATTCGTGAGCCATACAGCATAGCATATGTATTATTTTTATACAAATGTACGAATGCTATAGCAAACAGCTTGTTGTAATTGGCAAAAACATTTTACATGTCACTCAATACCTACACCAGCTACGAGTGAAGTATTATTCACTGCAATACTCCTCTGCCATACACCAATTTATTCGTGAAAAAAATAGTGGGTACTGAAATTTGAATTTTGTTTTTTTAGCGCAACTTCTTGTTGCTGCGTCCAATAATAGAAACAAATTTTTTGAACCCGAATGTTGAATTATCCAGGAATCTGAGTTTGTCGAATTTCTTGTTCTCTCAATCTAAGGTGATTCATTTGCAGTGTATCATTTATCTTAGCAGTTCGTTACTGTGAAATTTTATTGATGGTAAGGGGGTTTGAGGTGGCAGCAGCGTTTTGAAGGGAGGGACGCTCGGTCTAGCGTCGGTAGAAACGGTTCTTGGCACCAGGCGCATCTGTCTATTTTTATGAGTTTACAGTGTTCGTTGATAGCTTGACGCACGTCTTTGAAATCCTATCAGGTCTTTGATTGTTCTGTTGTTTATTTTTGTGGCGAACGAATCCAATATGCTGTGAAAACTGTCAGATGGAGTGCGCTGGAAGTGCCAAGTGACATTGATGGAAAGGGTGCTGCCACTGAGGTAGGTTCCGCTAGTGTATTTATTTACCTCGCGCGTCCTTCCGTCGCCATTTCAATTCATGATGTTAAGAGGAATAGTGTTGATTGCAGTTGTTGGGTAATTGATTAGATCTCTTTCACAACAAACATGTTGTTGAGTACCTATGTAATCCATGCATTACAGTGGATATCCCTCTGATTATTACCTATATAGAAATGCATTTTATTCTAGACAGTTCGTTCTTCAACACTATTCCCACCCCCTCTTACCGACAACGACGGAAATCGGGAACTTACTTCGGGCGGCATATGCAGGATTGGGTCGGTAAAAGTTCTACGGCTGTCTCCTCTGACTGTTGTGGATTTTCTAATTCCAGTACATGACAGATACCAGCAGAAAATTGGGGCCTGGGCAATACACCCAAGATTTGTAAAAAAAAAAAAAAAAAAAAAAAAAAAAAAAAAAAAATAAAAAAAAAGAAAATAAAATATATATAAACACTATACGAAGAAATTACACAAAGGTTTATTATTTCTGTATTATATAGGCAGATCTTAAACGCACATCACTGGCCTATACATTAGTTCAAAAGATTCCCAATTTCATACTTAGTTAATGATGTACCTACCTAACTATGAACTAATTTTTTAGCGAGTTTTCGTAGAAAATGAAGCTACTGCAGTGGCTCGGCAAATTTGAAAATCATAATTTATGAAATGATTCCTGAAGTTTGAGCTTATTCGTGCAAATATCGTAATAATCACTGTAGGTATTTTATTTAGTAGGTAAGAGTTTTTTGTTTGCCATACAATTGGTTTCAAACAATTTCTTTCTACTAAAATTGCTCAAATTTCAATACAATTTAACATAAATATTATAATTCGAAAGGTAATTTAAGAAAATTTGCTCATACGCTTATGTTGCATCACTGGAATGTTTATAGATTTTCCGCTAATATTGATATATTTCAAGAATGTTTTTGGTATAATTTTATGCAAATTTTTTTAACATCCTCTAATTGTCGATAATTTCGTTTTGACTAAAATTCTGCTAAAAATGGCAAATTCAAACAATTCAAAGGTTCAAAAAATTTGTTTCTATTATTGGACACAGCAACAAGAAGTTGCGCTAAAAAAACAAAATTCAAATTTCAGTACCCATTATTTTTTTCACAAATAAATTGGTGTATGACAGAGGAATATTGCAGTGCATAATATTTCCCTCGTAGCTGGTGTAGGTATTGCGTGATATGTAAAATGTATTTGCCAATTACAACAAGCTGTTCGTACATTTATATAAAACTAATACATATTTTATGCTATAGGGCTCACGAATGTAAACCAATAAGGGATAGGGATGGCAGCACTACTGACCATATTTCTGTCCGTATTCACGATGGCTCCTGAAGTTCCGGGAACTTATATTCTGCACTCGAGCAATATATGACGACCTCGTCGTATGTATTGTTTTAGCAAATTTTCGCTAAAAATAATATTGCAACGGCTCCAAAAATTAAAAAAAAAACTGTATTTTTCTAATTTTTCCCTCTATGGAAATCCATTTTGAGACATTTTGAAATGGTCCCTGGAGTGCCTCACTTTTTCAAGTAGGGATGTTTCATTCCACACAGCCTGCAGTCTGTTGTTTTGCGAAATAATCAAGCATTCCAAATCAATGAATGAGATCAATGGGCTACACTTTTTGAAGAATCATTCAGAAATCCTCCAGGAGTCAAGGGGCTTAAAAATTCACCCGAGCCAGTTTCATCTGCCCTTTTGGAAGTATATATATATATATATATATATATATATATATATATATATATATATATATATATATATATATATATATATATATATATATACATATATATATATATATATATATATATATAATGTAAGGATATATACTTTTGTCAAATTCACAAATGGATTGGGGGAGTTCTGGACGACCGCCCATCTTTTGCTATGTTGTCCCATGTAAACTACTGCCCGCTTGAAATTTCTCGTCCCACTAATTGAGTTTCCCCTTAATGAGGTGGCTCAATTGCTCTGCATTTTAAATTCAGCTTCAAAAAACACTGCATTTATTATTAATCAATATTTAGGGGAAGTCAGAAATGAGAGCGCTAATTCTTTCTGCATAATTCTGTTAATTTAGATTCATAATATACCTACGTTTTCAATGTGGTATAATACGAGTTTGTAATGTTTTCTCTTATTATTTTATTAACATCACTTATGATTGCTCAATTTTTTCACTTAGATTTGTTTGTTTTTCTATTAAAAAAGTACCTATATTGATATTGTAATAGTAGGCATATAATAATTATGTTCTTCTTCATTTTCCCTAGCGACTTGTACATTAATCGTATTGTAACATGTAGTTCAATCTAGCAGCAATTTTTCTTAACAGGCCATTTTTTCTTAAAATGTTTTTATGTAGAACTAGTTGGTTCACCCGTGCGTTTCACAGGTTGACTTGAATATAAGCAAGCCCCCCCCCCCCCTCACCCATCACATTTTGGGACACCCCAATGGATCTGAATCAAAAAAGTCCTTACTTAGAAGTACTTACTTATAAATTACCTATTAGGACCAAACTACTAGAGCAACCCCCACTCTCTCTCTAAAAACGACCCCCATATTACAGATTAAAAATATTCTTGATAGGTAACCCAAAAGAACGTTCAGACTAATCCAATTTAATTCGTCCGAACATCAGATCACCAGTTAGTTCGGTGATGACCAAATTATTCCATTTAACCACCCCCTCCCTTTTTTCTCCTTACCATAAACACCTCCCTATGGTTGGAGCTAGAAAATGTTTTTATAGCCTGTGATTGAGGTTGACGTAATCTAAACATATTCGCCCATTCAGATCTCCAGTTTGTTCAGTGATGTCAAAGATATCCCTCAAACTACCTGTTATGGTTCATATTTGAAAAATTTCAAGTAGCCTGTGATTTGAGTTAGTGTAATTCAAACATATTTTAGCAATCAGGTCTCCAGTTTATTCAGTGATATCCATGATACCCCCTCCCCCCTCTTCCCAAAACACCCCCTATGGCCTAGATTGGAAAACTTAAAGTAGCCTGTTATTCAAGTAAGAGTATTTTAAACATTTTTTACAATCAGCTCCAGTTCATTTAGTGATGTCTAAGATAACCCCATTTCACCCCCCCCCCCCTCCAACCCTTGTGATCGGGTTTGAAAATTTCATGTACCTAGTCTGCGATTCAAGTTGGAGTAACCCGAACATATTTCAACAATCACGTCTCCAGTTTATTTACTGATGTCCATGATACCCCATTTCACCCTCCTCCTCTCCCAAAACACTCCCTATGGATCAGATTTCGAAAATTTTAAGTAGCTTGTGGTTCAAGTTGGAGTAATCCAAACATATTCCCCCACTCAGATCTCCGGTTTGTTCAGTGACGACAAAGATACCCCATCCCACCCCCCCTCTCCCCTAAAACACCCCCTATTGGGCAGATTTGAAAATTTTCAAGTAGCCTGTGATTTAAGTTAAGTTAATCCAAACATATTCGACAATCAGATCCCCAGTTCGTTCAATGGTGTCCAAGTTACCCCATTTCATCCCCTCCCCCTCCCCTGAAACACCCCCTCTGACTCAAATTTTAAAAACTTCAAATAGCCTATAATTTAAGTTGGACTGATACAGACATTTCCCCCCACTCATATCAGTTGCCCAATGACCCCTGTATCCGTGAAAAGCGGACAAACATACGGACAGGCAGACAGACAGACCGTGGGAAATTGAGAAAATGGTACCAATCGTCTATAAATAGCATGAAACGGGAAAGAAACCCAAAATTTCATGATTCTGATCAATGTACAGACAGCCATACTTACGATTTTATTAATATATATTCAAAGTAAGATCTTCTGGGTTACCTCACTTTACGCAGATGGGATGTGACCCCCAGATGAGATTATGTTCGTTTTTTTCCTATATTTCTGTGGAATGGGTTGCGTTTTTCTTACAACAAGTTTATTTATGTACTGCATTGTGCTAAGGATCACAATGTAAATTGTTTGTCCATCCTTCTCTGCTCATGGACCAAGCTTATCCAGGAGAGTTGAATAAAATTTCTCTTTCTTTTTAATGAAATTGTATGGAGGCGTAGGTACTGATCGCAGCTAAGGGCCACCCAGGCTAATTCCTTTACTAATTAATGAACAATCTTCTTGATTGCCCAGCTTAGCTTTCGAAATTAAATCTTCCACCGGTTCTCAGTACTTTTCAACGTGCCTTTTTCGCTAATCAGCTACCTCAGAAATCGCCCGCCTCATCGTTTTCCTCGTACAGCTAATCTTTTTTCTAAATGTGAACCCCAGTCTTGACTTTTTCTCCCAATCCCTTACTAAGCTTCAGTCGTTTATTGCCCCCTGTTCTTATCATTTGTTTAATTAGTTCCTGTGAAATTATCTTTTCTTTGTTTTCTATTTTTTGTATCAAAAGCGTCATATTCCAGTTAATTTATTGAAGTGCCTTATTATTTTCGAAGCATATAATATACATAGGTATCATTATTCACTGACTCATATTTTGTAATTGTGTGTAATTGGGCTTGTCCGTAATAAATTAAAAATCGACATATATGTGTCTGAAATTTGAAATGGAGCTCCTTTGAGATATCTAGAATACAAGTAAAAAGTATGAAGGCACATTAACTAGGCCTCAGTAGACACTAAAGTTCCAATCATGCAGCATGATCGTATGAGCGAATTTTCGTAAATTATCACATGGTATAATGTTAAATTATTTTGAAATTTGAGCTTTTCGAGTGCAAGGAAATTGTTAACTATTAATTTTATGGCAAAACATATTGGTAAGTGATGCATGCTGCAGGGACGTTCCTATGAATGACTTTAATATAATTTTTGGGAGAGTTTAAATAAGAAAAAAACAAAAATATCAAGCCTGCTCGGACTTACCACCCCCCCCCCCCCCCCCCCCCACAATTAACTCCCCCCACCGACAGCAAATTCCTATCATAAGTATGAAATTTGAAACTCCAGACATAGAATTTAGCAATATTTCTTGGTAAAATATTACTGAAATAAAGTTTATTATCTATAAAACAGAACCTTCGAAAATTCATTTAAAAAATTTTGCTGAAAAATTAAATTAAAATTCATTAAAATTTGCTTAAAAACTGCAAAAATGGCTAAAAGTTCAAAACCTCTATTTGAATAGGAGATTATTATTTAGAAGACTTTTTTGCCATAAAATTAATAGTTAGCAATTTCCTTGCACGCAAAAAGCTCAAATTTCAAATCAATTTAACAGTACTTATACAATACGGTAATTTACGAAAAATCGCTCATACGTTCATGCTGCATGATGGGAACTTGTTATTTATTTTCGTTTTCAATACACGAAAGTAGAAAAGTTTACTTGGGAGAACGTATCCGACGTGTCTGCAATTTTAAACCTAAATTAATTTTGTTGTTTCGAGATAACTACCTACTTAAAACGAATTTACTTTTCTGGATTTGTAATTATTGGAAACTAAATTAAAAGAATGGGAAGGACACCCAGGTTTATCCTACGCCCGCCGGCTCTTGGGATTAAGGAAGCTGACGGAGGAGGAGGGAGAGTGGGATGAAAGGAAGTGCCCCTAGGTGCGTAAAGAATCCCAGGTGGAAGCTCGGGGTACCACCGGCTCTCCAGGGTTGTGGCTGGGAGCACTCAAGTTACTCCCGAAATTCCACAAACTCCTGGAGAGGGGACAAAACTTGTCCATCTCCAGCTCCCTCCCGTACCCCCGCAGCTGCATGAGCCGGAAGCTTCTTCCTACAACTTCTGAACTCGCTGGCATTCCCGCCTCCTTGCTTGCTCAGCTACTCTGCGACCTCCATGGAGCCCCAAAGACGGAGGATTTCCTCCCTGATGCCCCGCCACGGTCGCTTCCTCAACCTGTGGGAAGAACCTCTGCACATAGACCGCGACCTCGCTTCCAATTCTTGAGCAAAATTACCTGTGACCACTTGCGACCTTCAGAGCCAGAGCTCATCTAAAGGCCGCCATTCAGATGGAGCCAGATGGCCTGAGGCCGCTCGCTCGAGTCCATTTGGTCCCGGTCCAAATTAGGGGGGTCACACACGGGTAGACAACCAGTAGCGTTTCCTCGTTCTTCGGTCCTGGTGCTGTGCTCTTGAGCATCTGACCTCACCAATTCACTTCATCATCACTTTATCAATTGTACCTCTTCAATTTTACTTCAGTATGAACAACGAGGAACCAGTTAACTTAGCTACCGCTGCAGTTTGCATTTATATGAAGAAGAAGAAGAAACCAAAAAGGCAGTGGCAGGAAGAATGGTTTTCAGCTCGAAATAAATTAACCCATGTCAGGTTGACAGTCTCTCTATTAGCACTGGGGTCTACTGATCGGAAAAGTTCCAAAAAATCGTCAAGCGCGGCGTTGTTGGTGTTGTTGCGCGGCGTGTTTTGTCATGGTATGACTGGTGCGTCACTTGCCACAAGCATGGTCTCTCCCGGTATTTTTCAATCACCTCCAGGACGAAGTCACGGTCACTCACACTTGCCATCGTACACGTTGCTGTCACATCGACGTCTAGAAGTACACTGAAAGGATTTTGGCCCGGGGGATGACCCACACACGGAAGAGCCAGTCATTGGAGCCGGTCTATTTGGCGTGCCGATCCCCACTCACGGCAAGTCCACTCGACGGCTCCGTGGCTCGGCCGGAAATCCAGCAAGGCCACTAGGTGGCGCGGGGCCACTTGAAATTTCCCTACACACGGTGGAATATGGATCAGCCCAAGGCCGTTTGGCTCATTGGCTCCGTCGTGAATGGCGGCCTTTCAAGGAAAGCATGTACCAACTGAGTCGCTTTCTTGCTATGAAAACTATTAAAAAAGGTGTACTGCACTTCTATCTAGCGAGGCATAACACTTGTCGACATATAATGTTCATTCATAGTTTCTGCCGTGAGTGACAGCCGGTGAGATGTCGCATGTACAGGTAAAGCTGAAGACGCCGGACATGCACGATCAACTGAGGATGAAGTTCGGTATTCGGTCGTCGATGAAGGCAAAGATGAGATGCATTATGTCATGGGCATCGATTCAGTTGTTATTATTGTGAAGTTTACCTTTATTTATAACTTTATTTTACAAAAAAACGGATTATTTTATTAGGACTTATTTCCCCCTGTTGGGACCAGGCACACTTAAATATTTATGAACATGTACTCCATCATATGTATACACAAATTTTCCCGGAAATTAAATCCTAATTACAGAATACTGCTGCTTTAAAAATGTGTCTCTTATTTTTTCTTGGTTTTAAATATACCTATGTTTATGGGAAACAATTGAGTAAAACTTGTTTGAATAAGATTTATTTTGGTTCATCTTAGAGTACCAACATTACAGCAAACAACTAAGCAAAACAATTGCAAAAATCACTAGTTGAAATCAACTAAAACTTGAAAATTATCAATTTTTATCACTTGGTTATTGATAAAATCGTTTTCGGGCACAGTTAATAATTTTTTGGAACCAATTTAACATCTCTTAAATCAATTCAAACGAATAAAGTGATTTTCCAATGTTTGCCTACTATTAGTTACATTTTTACCAGAATAAATTATGATAACCTGGTAACTATTGATAAGAAAGCATGATTACTTGCATCCTTGTGTTAAGACTAATAAATATGCCAAATTCCAGCTTTTCAGCTCAACAACGTTGAAAGAAATGAGTTTTAAGCGTTTTTTGTCGATTTTGGACCACTGAGCCCCGGCACGGTACTTCCCCGCGTGCACAGCAGATATCAGCAATTCCGACTGGTTCCGCCAAGATCTGTGGTCATCAGTATTCCTATTGAATACAAATAATCATTCTTTCCTTCTATTTATGACGGATTTGGTGATGTTACCCAGCCCCTTCGTCTTAAATTCATACTTAGAATAGTTGTACTCCTTTCAGAGAATATTTCTACATTTCTAGTCTTTATATTACTAAAACATTTTGCAATTGTTTAATAATCACATGTGTTTTTCAATTGATTAAGATTGTGTGGCATATTTCATCTGTTACAGTTATGCTGCGCTTCGGAATACATTGCCTTCTGTAATTCCAAAAAGGCCTCACGGTTCTAATGAAATAAAGTGAAATTCCAATTCTCTCTTCGTTGGTTTGTGTGTCTGTCCTCTCGATGATCGTGTCGGCTAACTATTATTACCCAGTGAAGGGTGTGAAAGAGATCGCTCACAATCTCTATGGTAATACACTCTATCGTTCATTTGTGGCTTCAAATGTCTATAATTAGGTAGATAAGTACCATTTGTATGACCAGGAGGGAGAAGTGACTAGTTAGTAACTACCCTGCCATAACCCCCGTAGTAATGGACAATCCAGCAAAAGTCCTATCTACTAGTCATGTAACGTGATCATATGAGCAAATTTTCTTAAATTATCGTTTTACATTTTTGTTGAATTGATTTGAAATTTGAGCACCTAAAACACAAAGAAATGAATAGCAATAAATTTTGTGGAAAAAAGCTCTCAATAATAATCTGCTTTTTAAACATAGATATTGAATTTCAAGCTTTTTTTTTTGGTAGTTTTTAGGACGTCCTTCTGAAGCTATGTTTTATATCCAAGGGTTCATAAATAAAAGGGAAGCCTGCTATAATTGATCCGAGGGGGAGAAGGTATGGGAGAACCCAAGTATGAGAAAAAAAAGTAACCGAATTCAAATCCGTTGCAGAACATTCTAAAACCGAATCTTTGGGAAAAAAAACATAGGCTTATGTCTGGGAGTGTGTTGTGTGTGTGTTTGTGTGTGAGAGAAATTTTGTCGAGCCTCTGAGGCTAATTGTTGTCCTTATCGACAAACGGTGCGGTGTTGAGATTTGAAATGAAGCGCTTTCGGAGCACGTAGAATACTATTACAAGGTCTGGAGATGAACTGATCAGTTGATGGTCCTCACAGGCTAATTTCTTCTCTGATCGACCTAAGGCGGTTTGAAATCGAGCGCCTTTGCAACACCTTGAAAGCAGTTCCGCGAGATTTGAAAGACCACTTATCAGCCAAGGGTCCTCTGAGACTGATTTCTTATCCTGGTCATCCTAGTGAAATGCATTAGATAATTGTGAATAAGGATTTCATGTGCAAGAAACAAACATAGAATCAAATCGAATGGGTTATTTCCGCTATTATAGTAATAGTAAAATTAGCATTTACATACCTTTCGGAGGAATCCGTACGATTACTGTTTCGACGGCCGTATGATGATGCCTTTACACCAAAAGCGCTCGCCCCCCGGTATTCGACTTGCCAGCGACAACGGACTCATCCGAAAGGTATGTAAGTGTGTGTTGTCATAACTCGTAAAATTGTGGGGTTCTGGCGTTGTAAAGGTGTAAACCCATTTGCGAGGCCCAAAGCTCCGAGTTTCGATAATACACTGTATACGGGGTTCAATCATTGAAGACCAGTGAGCTTCGTACAAGGGCTATCTAATACATAAATAATAATCGTTCATGCAATAATTTGCAGCTTTCTTCTATAAGTTCTGATTCCGAATATATTGACTGCGTTTGATTTTTCTTCAGGATGGACCTCCCTATAGATCTCCGAAAGTTAAAAAAAAATCCTAAAAACGGCTAAAAATCGACTGCGTTTGATTTTTCTTCAGGATGGACCTCCCTATGGATCTCCGAAAGTTGAAAAAAAATCCTTAAAAACGGCTAAAAATCGTTAAATTTATATTTTTTGGTAGAATATTGCTCAAATAAAGTTTATTAACAATAAAATAGAACATTCAAAAATTTATGTACAAAATTATGCAGAAAAATGTACTTAAAATTCATTAAAATTTGCTACAAAATCGATAAAAACTGCAAAAACAAGCTAAAAATTCAAAACCTCTATTAGAATAGGAGATTATTATTTATAATACTTTTTTTCCATAAAATTAATAGTTTACAATATCCTTTCACTCAAAAAGCTCAAATTTCAAAACAATTTAACATTATACCATACGATAATTTACGAAAATTCGCTCATACGATCATGCTGCATGACTGGAACTTTTTAAAAGTACACCTAAACGTAGTTACGGCTGTTTTGAAGTCAAGGTCAGTCATGTAAGGTAGATAATGCGAAATACCTTGAATGTGGAAATTTCTGAAACAAAGCAAGAACAAAAATCTCAAAAAGCAGTAGAATTTCAGACTTGCATTTAATTGTATATATACTGTTATTATTATTTATTTCATTTTCTCATTTGCAGGATTTTGGCACAGCATTGAAAGTGAAGTGATGCGGTTTCTATGGAAATTTTATGAACCAGTCGATCGAGTGGAAAAGGCTTATTTCAAGTTGAAAAATCTGTGCGTCATGTTCAATCAGGTATAGCTAAAGAGCACCCAGGTGGCGAAGGCATGGTACCAAAACCTCCGGTGTGAAAAAAACACTTATATTAGGAAAAATTTAAGCTCTTTCAGTCTTCAATCAGTCTCAATCAGTTTTTTAATACTCTATTCTAATGTAGCTTTTTCAAATCGAAATCGATATTTTCCCAATCAAATTCAACACGTTTAAATATATTTTTTAAAAATGGAAAAAATATTGAATTGTTGAGGGAAATGAAAAAACAACTAGATAATGAATCAAAATTTGTACACAAAAGTTTATTATTTCTGTATTAGATAACCCTTCTAAGCTGATCATTTGTCTATAATTATATAACCCCATATCATCAAAACATGGCGCTTCGCTTCTCCCAAAAGGGTTCACACCTTTACAGCTCCTGAACCCCATAATTTTATAATTTTTAATAAATGTAGACAAATATAGGTTGAAATAAGCACCAATAGTAACAGTATCTCCTTAGTTGTAACTAGTCTAAAGTCTTGGAATTTTCTTTTATTCATCATTGAACGTCCAAGTACCGCAATATTAGCCAGCTTGCAGTAGTCCTTATGAAAAACAGACGTTTCATGGATTTGTTGTTGATTTTGTTCACCAGTTGATCTCCCACACCTCCATACTCACCACAATAGTCAGGTTTCCGATGTTGAAACTGTCGATGTCCTCAACCATTTAAAAGTACCCATAGGGGAGTGGCAATACCATAGAATAGGTACCTATTAGATCGCTTAAATTAACATAAATTATATAATTTTATGATTTGGATAAATCATACGTTTCAGGAATAAGATGCCCTTGCCTTGCCACAGCGTGCCCTTGTACACAATCAGACATCCCACTTTTGATTCCTGCTTAGATGAACTGAAGCATATCAATGTATTTTAATATTTCCAGTTTCACCCTAGTTTTCTGCAACATCGCCTCTCAGAAAAACCCGGGTGATGCGAAATGCGTTACTGGATCCAGTTGATACTGTTCTCTCCTTATCTTACGATACTGTTTAAACACGTCACAGAGAACTATATCAGACTTCAATAACACACTGAGTAATCCATCAAAGTTCCAATGTTAAAGTGTTTCCACACAGCACATGGATGCTTATCATCATGGGCGCCGACTTGTCCAAAACTTTGGTGGGGCCTTGACAAGGCGGGGGGGGGGGGGGGGTATGGAAATTGACGAATTTCATGCTAAAAGTAGCCATTTTTGGGCCCTTTTGGATGCTTAAAAAGAACACTATTCTATCCTGAAAGTGAAACACCAAAGTAAGTAAATTAATTACAAAAAATTAATGTTTTGTTTAAAAACCTTTTGGAAATTTGCTAAACAGCTTCTTTTTTAATTTGTGATGAGTAATAAACAACGTTAATAAATCAAAACTGGTATGAAGTTCAATGATACACCAAACAATGAGTACAATGAATAAATGAAACACCAAAGTATCATGGTCTAAAAAATTTATTTATAATTAATATAACTTCTACTTTAATGTATGACAAAATAAGAGTAAAAAGTACGTAAAACAATTTTGACTAAACTTAACTTAAGATTCTTTAGCTAATTACAAAAAATTAATGTTTTGTTTAAAAAGAACTAAATGTTGGCCTAATTAGGATGAAGGCACATAAAAAACATTCAAGTAACCTAACACTATATTTTATGAAAGGAAAAAACCGTAATTAACAAAGATAATAATATATTTAACTTAGAAATAAATTTAAATAAATGAATCGCGTTCACATAAGTAACGTTCTGAGGGTGTACATTAAAGTTAAATATTTCTGAAATATGAGAGTTAAAAGGTTAAAAAAATTTTATTAAACTTCAGATTTTTTTAGCTAATTACCGTACATTAACATTTAAATTAAATATTTCTGACATATGAAAAATATACATTAAGAAACTATAACAAAAGCAGTAAGCTTAGTTAAATTGTTGCTAAAACAAAGCAATACTTGCTCATGCGTCGCCACCCCGCCAAGCTTCCCGGCATAAACAAACAGCAAGGGCAACTTGCCTATTTATCAGCCACATTGCTGCCTACGCTGGGGATGTGTAGAGTATACCATTAAAATTTCAAGATTTTCAGCAAGAAAACTATTGGTGGGGCACAGCCCCACCACTCTCATTATTGGTGGGGCCCGGGCCCCACCATCTCTTATGAAGTCGGCGCCCATGCTTATCATCGTCATCAGATATACCCTCTAGAGTAAACTCTAAATAGAATGTCCGTTTTTAGAACCTCCCATTTGATACGCTCTAGTTCTTAATGTACTCGTATTGTCAAGGGTCCCTTGCGCAAGAGAAGACGGCTATCATTATTATGTGGGATTACCTGCTGAGCCATTTAAGAGAATCCCGTTATGGTCTCAACTAGTTTTGCGAGGCTAGTAGAGAGAAAACGAAAATAGTGTAAAAACCTAGCCTCGATCCTACATCCGGTGGGTTTACTGTTATAGATGTGCGTTACTAGTAATTGATTCGTCTTAGAAGTTATGATAATGTTAAGCCATTTTCTTATATTTTGTTTCAATTTTATTTGGTAAGTTAGGATAAGATAATACAGCCCTAATGATGCAATCATGAACTATAAACTTTTGGGAGACCTTGAAACTTTCAACTGAAAATCGTGTGAAGTAGATGAATCATGATAGTCAGCTTAGAGCATGTCTACACGATCCAATTGGCCGTAATTCATGAAACCTCACAACTCCAGTAAAAATTTATCAAAAGCAGAATGTAATATAGTATAGGTTTCTCCAATAAATTGTATAAGAAACCCAAAAAATAGCTATTTGAAATACTATTGCAGCGTCTTTTGTTGCAGATCTGTTTTTTCATGATTTGCGACAACGTTTTGGTACCAGGACAGAAGGTGACCTGCCTCTACACGCTCATGTTTTACAATGTACTAGCCTACTGCGTGGCTTACATCAAGGAGCTAGTGGAAAAAGAAGATTGGTCACCCTACGTGCACATCACCGAACGTAGCAACATCAGACATCTAGCCATGTCTGCCACTAAAATCGTCCTTGAGTGGACTAAAGCCGTCACCTTCATAATCACCATTGTCTTCATGCTCCTCGTTTTCGGGCTTGAGACGGGGCTGGAGAACTACAAGCCCAGTGTCTCGTACACAATAATCACATTCCTTTACTACCTTCTAACGGAAAAAGTATTTGTAGAGATGTTAACGTCGTTGATTAACTACATCCAGATCACAGTCCTGGAGAACATGGAAAGCTTATGGCTGCCTGTTCTGTTTCAACTGACCACAGCTGCAATCTCAAGCCTCCTTCTAGTGCCTCTTCTAATCTGGGGACCATACAGGCAGGCCTTAGTGGGATTTTACGTTAACATTTACTTGAGGCTTAAAGACAGCTATCTCTCAAATTTAAAAGAATTGATTGCAGAAAGAGCGTTAATTGCTCGATACAGATTCGCAACAACTGAAGAATTGACAAGTTTCGATGACGTCTGCGCAGTGTGTCTCAACCCAATGAAACTTGCTCGTATCACCCCCTGCCATCACATTTTCCATGGAGATTGCCTCCGGAAATGGGTGAAAACCTCAAATCATTGTCCGCTATGTAAAAGGGAGCTAAAGTTTGATTGATGTCGCATTACTTATGTATTTTAGAATATCTTATAGAAAAAATAATAAGTTCATTTCCGTTACTCAAGTACGGAGCTAAGATATTCATCCAAAATCCTGGGTGGTTACCTATAATAAAGAGTTATAACTAACGATACCTATTGTTCCTAAGATGAGGGCTCATTTTTTGATGATGTTATGAAATACAAACTATTATGTGCAATGCTATATGATTTTCCCAAATAATTATACCTAGTCACATCTTTCATTACTAAGCTGAATGTAGTTAACATATATGAAACTAAAAACTTCAGATTTCATAATACTCTTGGTAGCTCAGAAAATAACCACTGATGGTACCTATCGTAGGTCCGATTAGTACTTGGTTCAAGTTTATTGAAAGGGTAGATTCAGCAGTCATTAGGGAGGGGACTGAAATAAGAAATATGGGGTGGTTTATTAAAAAGGGAACCAATCTTCCAACAAATCGGCCCGAAATGGGCCTGTTCAACAAAGGCCAAGGTTCATCAACTTAACAGATTAGGTCAAGAACAGGTTGCAGAAAGTAGGAATGAAATTTCATACTAGTCTTTTTCTATCTTTTTCTATACAAGTCCTCAATAGGGATTAATCCCATTACTTAATCGATCCCCAATTTTGAAGACTTTTATTCTTAATCGATCTCACAAGTTAAAATTTGGCAATAATAAACCAAAACTAAATTAATTGTATTCTATTATTTTCAATAACGAACCTTTGTAATTGGCCAAGAAAAAATTCCCCCCCCCCCCTCCCCCTTTCCGTCATCAAAATTATGTGGTTTGCGCTTCATGATTCGTAGATTCCAGAAATCAAATTTAAAAAACGCTGCAATTTATTACATAAAGGTTTATTATTTCTGATTGAGATAATACCTTCTAGGTAACTAGGCGACACCCTCTGCAGGCTTCGCCTGCCAGCCCCTGCCATTTCGGCCTGACAGGCCGACCATTTGGGCGGTCGAAGCGTGGAGCACTGAGCGCCGCGCCGGGTGGCGGAGGAGGCGGGTGGAGAAGGTCGCGCGATTTTTGATCCTCATCATCATTCTCGTTGTTCAGTTTCATTATATAGAATTAAAGAGTCTATGGTACATTGGGTGGTATGCATAAAGGCGAAGCAAAAACTTTTACTCCGAAATGTGAAGAACATGCTTCGTTTCCTATGCATAATAAGCAAATGCTTTAGCACTTGCTATTCGAGGCGGTAGCACGACTCTCGCTACCCCCTTTTACTTCGTAGTAAAGTAAGTGAAGCTAATAATAAAATATATACTCCAAATCCTATGCATAAAACCCGGTTTTTGGCCCATTTTTGGCTCATAGCGTTGATGCGTGTGAAGCGATCGGGCTGGCTAGATTTTAGGACCAACTAGACCCCAAGTTGAGTCCATGTGCGAAAGAACGGATTTTTTTCATCGAGTTACAGGCCTCATATTACCCAGACGGCGAACGGACATTGCAGTTTTGGAATTTACGCACCTTGAAACGTAAAGTGAAAAAGTTTATTGTTCCTTGTCCTAGATTGACTTTAACCACTCACAGCCCACGTTACGTAATTTATATCATTCATAGAGCTCTAGATAGCTACTTGAAAATTCCTCAAAGCTTTTCGAGATCCAGATACAAGAAATACGTACTAACCTGGTTAATAACAACAGGATTTATGCAAATTGAATCATTATTAAATAGCTCATACGTTTAACAGAATATGTACCTATTTAATTGCTAGTAGTTTTCGTAATAAGCAGTTCAATAGTATTATGAATTTGTATGTAAATTAAAGTTAGGTACCTATATAAATACAATTAAAATTTAATTTATAAAATAATTTAGACACCTGTATACTTATAAATTAGCAGTTGACTCATCGCCTAACAACACTGGCCAAGCCTAGCGCCAGGCAGCACCTTCGTTTCAGGAGTCCGAATTAAAAATATATTTTGTATCTAGGTATGGTCCCCACATCAGCTTCAAACAAATAATGTGGGCCTTTCGAACTCTAAAAATTTGTAAATTGTTGATATTTTTCTGTCGATGAAATACACTGATTTTGGCTTTGTTGGTCAATTTTCACTAGCTATGAAGCGCACATCAAGTTCACATCGTCTGAAACTGTCTCGAGGTTGATCAAAATTAGCCTTGCCGAAAACCGACTGCTGTCCCACTCACCTCGTACGAGTATCATTCTCGCGAGTCAAGATTCGGGTCTAGGAAGGTTTAGACCGCCCGCATCTTTATGCGCGCTTCAAGCCTCGCGACGCAGATTCGCGAAGTGTAGATATATCCACCTCATGAAATTTGGCTCAAAAATCGAACACCGGCCGAATATGTGCTAGTTATTAAGAAATGGGCGATAGAGGAGTAATTACCAAGAAATGGGTGAAATTAAGGGTGAAATGTTGAAAAAAGCAATATCAAAAAACTTTTGGAATAAAAGGGTAATTTTTTGGCTGATTTCAATAGCAATTATATCTATGAATTGGATGGGAGCACCCGGGTTGCTGAACGTACATCCTTCCATCCGTTTTCTTCCCATTAGGAGATCTTTACTTGACCAGGAGTGTGGAAATGCCTAGAATGCTTTAGTTGTTCGCCTCGAATGCGTAGGTAGTGACTAAGATTCAGGACTGACACTCAGGTTCGGTTCGATTATCTATAGATCAGTGATCTGCGTAGAAGGGCTGCCTATGTTATAGTAGGTAATACATAAATTATAAACTTTGTGTAATAATTTACAAAGTTTAAAAAAGCAAAAGAGATTTCAAATCCGTGTCCGAAATGTAGAGTTAGGGATATTTTCAGCCCCGATGTGCTGTAAGTACCAACTGACCATAGGTACCCCGTTGTCGGGGGTATAAAAACCTCACGAAAGGTGAGACCTGGGCACATCAGATCTCTTGGTAATGTTGATGACCGAAACATCACCGTTATCCCAAGGGTTTGGAAACTGAAGTGTCGGAGAAAAGACTCAATCCCGTGGCAGCCTCACTTGGCTGCCGTAGCTTCTGGAAGATCCCCATAGATGTAATGTGATCAGTGCTGACATCTTTATTTTCTTCATATTGGAGGATTTCGCTTTATCGAAGTTGGAAAAAGCTGTTGGGAGTGGGGAGCAGTTGGATTCTTGCTTGGGACTTAGTGAGGATATGCAGAACTAGGTACTTACATATCACTTCGACAATTTTCGAAGTGCACTCATTTTTAAGGATCCGTCTTGTAAATGTGTCATTAGCATCGCCACACCTCCATGTATCGAACGCCTTTGCTACGGCCAATATGAAGGTTGTAAAACACAGCTAAGGCCACAGCAATGGGAACCAATCTTCCAACAAATCGGCCCAGTATGGTCTGTTGAACACAGGCACTCTGGTCCATAGCCCTTAAGTGCCCAAATCACACCCCTATTAACCACATCCCTCCGCACATCATCATTGCTGGTGCAGGAGTTCTGATGAATACAAATTGCAGCGTCGTTTTCAATGTACTGATGATGTATAGAAGGTTTATTGGAGAAACCCGCCTGAGAGGTGTCTTACAACCAATTCACCACCACCCATCACACCCAGACCTACTTGTTTGGAGGAGATCTAACAAATTTGGAGGAGTGGCTTGCTCTCCAAAGTAATAAAGAATCCTAAATTCAATTGTGGGAGCCTATCCAGGCAGGAACCAATGAATTACGTCTCTGTCTGAAAAGGCCTATGTCCAATGGAATAAAGAATCCTCAAAATCTGTAGAAGCATCACAACCTGATCTGGCTATGGAACAGAGATAGGTACCATTAAAAGTTTGCAAATAGAAGAAGAGCACATTAGCAGCAGAATTGGCGCCACCATTGGTCCCTGATAAAAACAGTTGTATCGATCGCACCTCTGCCGATGGCACTTGCTTAGGGAATAGAGTGCTGTCTCCTAGCAAGGGGATGATTACTAACTTAATCAACCCCATTATCAATAATCCCCTTTAACAGCAAATTGACTTTAATAATAATTACTCTTATTATTTTTATTTAATTTAATGATTTAAGCCGCATCTCAACCAAAATTGACATTGGTGGAAAATTATAATTCTAATCATTTTATACCCACCATATGAGGTTTGTTCGCTGAAGCCATCAAACCGTTTTGCATTCCACTTGAGGCATTTGCTGAGTTCTCTGATCATTTGAGCGCCCCCACACTCTGTCATGGTTTGTTCGCAGAGGTTTCCAAGTGGTTGGGGATAGTCATATCAGTCAGAACTTTTTCCAGCTGACCACTTTCTGACAGTTTGCCCCCTTCATTCCAAACTCACAGCAGCCAATGAAATCATTCAAATTTTAGCCTCTGTTTTCGCCTCAGTTTCACGCCTCTGAGTGTTTTGCTCGAACATTCAATCAAAATATGAATGGGCTCCAATCCCCAACCGGTTTGAAATCACATCGAAAGTTGGCAGAAATCGCAGATACGCAATCCCCAACCAGTTTGAAACGGTTTGCAAGTCACTGCGAAGTGCCTCTGTAAACAAACCTATTAAGTAGAGCAACTTCACATACAATTAAGTTGCTACTTATAATAATCCCCCCTCCCCTTCCTAAAATTATTTATTCATTGAATATAAAGTATTGTTTCAATTTCAGGTCCGATAGACAGGGAAAAAACTCAATAATCCGCAATAATCCATGTACTTAGGTATTCATCCAGTAATGCCCTCATGATCTCGTCTACCCATAAGCCTGGTCCTCCACTGGAAGTGACTTAAGCGACAAGGCTACTTCCGCGATGCGACTGGGACGCGACTGAGCTCCTCCAATGGAGGCGACTTAGTCGCGCGAAGTCTGTGGTGGTGTGTAGTAGACTGCATTTATTTTTGGTAAAATGGACGACATAGATAGTTACAGTGGAACCTGGATAATTCGAACTTCTTTAATCCGAAATCTTCTTTAATTTTCTTTAACGTTTCTCTTGGTCCCTAGCATTTCGTATTTAAACAATGCTAAAAAATCGTGGATAATTCGAATTTTATTTTGGATAATTCGAATTTTCGGTGTGCTTATTAAGGAATAAATTTTAAGCTGCGACTCAAAATAATTGCAAATAATACGGGAAATACGTTTTAGTAACAATATTCGGCAAAAGGTTTGCGTTAGACCAAGTGCATGCAAGTCAGTGCCATCATACAGTGTGATAACTCTCCTTCCCCTCCCACCCATCGACCGTCCCAAAACAGGACCACGCCAAGGCTCAGCAATTCGCCAAAGAATTGGGAAAGCGAAATTTCAACACGATTTTTACGAAATTTCATTACGTTTTTACTAGTAATTATTGTTGTTAATCATAATATGGGAATGTAATGAAAGTACAGAAACAAAACATGCAGCGTAACTCCTAAAAAAAAAAAATACGTTTTTGATAGTGAGTGTTAATTTTAACAAGATAATGTAATTGAGGCGCAAAATTGAAAAGTTCAACGTAACTCCTCTGGAAAATTACATAATAGTCCTGTGGATGTTGAGGTTCGCCGTTCACAGTCAAAGGGTGTGCCGAGAAAACATGGGAGGGGGAAGCCAGGTCGCTCGAAGACAAGCGGAGGAGCTCTAATACGTTTCAAGCTTATGGGATTAGTCGCTTATATAGTCGCATAGTCGCTTAGTCGCATAGTCGCTTCCAGTGGAGGACCACCCTAAAAATGTGGTCTTGGGAATCCCTATGAGGGGTTACGGTGCAATCAAAAAGAGGAGCTAATGCACAGATTTCAAATTCAAGTCACTTCATCTTATATCAGTTTACAGATAAGTGCCACCTTACAGAAATGTGCCTACCACAATATACTAGTATACCAATGTACCTACATGATTTGCATTATAACTCAATCACTGCCACCAAGTCACTGAGTCCTTAACCAACTCATTAGCGAATTTTCGTAGAAAATGAAGCTATATCAATGGCTCCAAAAATTTTAAAATCAAAATTTTCAAAAACTTTATTGAAATCCGTTTTGGGACATTCTGAAACGAATCCTAGAGTTTAACGCTTTTTCATATAGGTACCTATATGTCATTCCAGACGATAACTCTCCTTAGAATTGAGGTGAAAAATCCGTTCTTGCGTCAGAAAATCAAGCTCTCCAAACGAAAGGATGAGTTCGTTGGCCAGCACTTTTTGAGCACATTAAATTGGTAACATTTCAAAAAATGTAGGTACCTACTTTAAAAAATCACTAAAAATGGCTAAAGAACAGCTAAAAACCGTTAAATTTGTATTGCTTAGCTGAATATTACTCAAATAAAGTTTGTTAACTATAAAACAGAACATTCACAAATTTATGTACAACGTTACGCTGAAAAAAGTACTGACTTAAATTTCATCAAAATTTGCTTTGAAATAATCGATAAAAATTGCAAAAAAAGTTTAAAATTCAAAACCTCTTTTTGAATAGTAGATTATTATTTAGGATAGTTTTTTCGCCACAAAATTAATAGTTAAAAATTTCCTTGTACTCAAAACGCTCAAACTCTAAAACAAATTAACATAATACATTACGATAATTTACGAAAATGCGCTCATACGATCATACTGCTTGACTGGAACTTTTTTTTTTTAAATTGCGTTGAGGTGGGAGCCGTTGAACTGAGTCGCTCCCTGGTAATTATGGTAAAAATTAAATTAAAACTTCATTAGGATGGCAAAAAGACTGCTGTGTATTTTTTATTAATTACATAAACACTCATATATTTTGAGGGTGGTGGTTCCCAAACCTTGTTGTCCTAACCAAGCAAACATCTGTGTTGTTTAACATGCAACCCCCCCTTCTCAGCACAGATGGGGTAAATACAGAGGTAAATAAAAATTACACAAGAGAGAATGAGTTATTTTTTATTAAATGCACTCCTATACACAACGAATGAAGGAAGGGGAAGTGGCTTCGTTAAAATATCTGCTACTTGTTCAGCACTTTTTACATATTTAAGAACAATAAGATTGTTTGCAACACTTCACAAAAGAGTAGGTTGGTACTTGATCTCCGCATCCTTGGAACGTTTATTGATTTGATGAGACTTAACTATTGCAACTACACTCTTATTATCCTCCGAAACAGGAATAGGTTCATCAGCACACAATTTTTATCAATTTAATTCTTGATGACTTCAATTCATCAAGAATTAAATTGATAAAAATTGTCTTTTTGATGGTTTCACTTTGCAATATACCTACTCGCCTGAAAGGAAATTCCACAATCTACTGCTTCTTGGAAGTCCAGCTCACAGGATTAGGTAGCAAATACAAAGGCAGCATAGCCTGAAGTGGATTTTCTATCATCCAGGTCACTCCCCAGTCTGCATCAGTGAACATCTGAATTGGGGAACATTCTGCATTTCTCTTGTAATGCAAGCCAAGATTACTAGTTGACTTGGGACGCTTCAAGATTCTTAGAGCATGTTTATAATGAGTGTTATTGAAGCTGTTGCAAAATCTACTCATGTAATTGGTAGCATAACTAACATCTGGTCTTGTACCAGGCGAAATGTATATTAAGGTACCAATTAATTGGCGGAATGGTAAGTTTTCCTCACACTCTGTGGATTTTTCAAATTGAAGCTTGACCTCTATTGGTGTAAGAGTCTTTTTAGCATCTACTTGAGTGAATATAACTAAAGCTCTTTGAATCATTGAATGTTGAGATATTATCAACCTCTCAGGCAACAACTTAATTTCTAGACCAAGATATTTAAGATTGCTTAGGACATCGAGATTGGTACCTACCTACCTAATATCCAAATTTTGCCTCATTATTTCTCTGAAGTTATTCATGTGGTCTAAATCACTAAATGCCATTCAAATATTATCTACAAATAAAAGTACATACCTGCAGTTTTATCTCACCAGAAGTCTTTAGATAAAGGCAGGTATCTCCCTTCGAGAGACTCAATCCATTCCTCTTCATGAAGTTGTCAAAACAAACGTTCCAGTTTCATGGTGATTCATTTAATCAATAAAGGGAGTTCTTCAGCTTGCAAATGTTGACACTGTCTTGAAATCCTGGTGGCTGATTGACTTAAATGTCACCTTGAATAGGACTATTCAACAAAGCTGTTCGAATGTACATTTGTATAACATGAAATCCTTGTGTTGCTATAATTGACAGCATTATTTACACAGTTGTCATTTTTGCCACAGGGGCGTGAATATCCACATGCACTTCTGTCAGTTGGAACTCTCGAGCTACCAACCTTGCTTTGTAGAGGTTGGTACGTAGTAGGTACCTATACATGATACGTAGTACCCATTTAGTATCTATCACTGGGAAATTTGAAGATGGTTTGTCCAAAAGTTCCCACACTTCATTATTCTTCATAGAGGCCAACTCACTTTCCATGGTTTTCCAATGGTTTTTTCTTCTAATGACAGTGTCTCCAAGTCTTTGAATCTGATTTCATTTTGAATGTATGGATATAGTTCGTAGTCCTGGAATCGATGAGGCAGTTTTGTCAAGCGAGCGCGCTACTGGTCTTTGTGTGCAGATGCTGTGGTAAGTTGACTTTCAACAGAGTCTTCAACATACACTTTCTTAAGTTCAGAGATGATTGTTTTTGATAAATCTGAGTATAGTTTAGATTCATCAAAGATGAATTGCAAGCCGTAAATATCTCACCATCTTGCATAAGCTGAAAATCGTTGCTTGTGCAGCCAACCATGAAGCACTCTATTGCTTTTGAGTCAAATTTCGACCTCTTCTCTTTAGAAATGTGAGCGAGTGCGCAGCTTCCAAAAATCCTCAAATTCCCAAAATCAATGTATTTTCCATACCATAGCTTGGCAGGTAACTTTAAATCTTTAATATTCAACACTCCCACACAGCAGACAGCTCCCTTCACTACCCTGTAACTTTCTGTTGAGTCCAAGTAAAAGTTTAGAAAGCTCTCAAAATGGAGAAGTGGGCGGTGCCTACCCGGCGGTCGTCCCATAATGAGAAACCCAGGACGCCTCCATTAAAGTTTTAGATTCCTGGGGTTCCATGCACAGGAACGTCTCTGGAAAACCCGATCTACCGCAGTGGATGCCAACCAAACGGTTCTAGCATGTTCCTGCTCCGAAAACCAGTTCTTTATTCTCATGCTCTTGCTCAATGTAACAGCTACTATCCGTTGTCAAGAAGAGGTGGACTTCGGAAGTCTCATAGTCCCATTCCAGCCTGTATTCTGTGATTCCAGCATCCGTTGTTCGATTTACCCTGTTTTGCCCCTTATCCCTTATGGATAATTTCAAATTTCAGTGTTTTTATTGTGGGTTCTCCACCAAGTAGGTATAAATCCAGTTTGAGACCGTATGGGGAGAACCACTTTTAAATTCAAATAAAAGTCATCCATCAGAATTTAGTCCGTGTCGTTGCCTTATGCACTTGCACTTCAGGTGCATCAAACGGCAAAAGATGATCCATCATTATGCTGGATCTCACAATGCGCGATTTCACTAGGAAAATCAAGATTTTGATAGCGTGTAAAGACGAGAAGGAGAAGCTAGAGCTTGGTATGGCTGTCTTGGATCCGAAGGTCTTTACTGTTGAGTGGGGTATGTAGAATGATTGGGAACAGTGGATCACTAAGGGTGATTTGAAATATGTGAGGGATGTAGCACACTTCACTCGCTCTCTGTAGGATGTATAGATGCGATGGGATATAAATAGTTCATCCCGGGTTCGTAGGAAACACCCCGTTGAAATCCGACGTGTGTGGGTGATGTTGCTCGCTCCACTCGCTTGGGTTTTCTCGCTTGCTCAGTGTGGAATGTATAGATGTGAATGGATATAGACCCCATACCATCGAGACCTACAGTTCTGGGTTCGGGTGGTGGTGGAAAATTCAAACATTACAATCCCTTTCTATGGACAAATCCACAAGGGCAATGTAATAAAGACCCCCTGCAGTACAGACCCCATTCCATCGAGACCTACAGTTCTGGGTTCGGGTGGTGGTGGAAAATTCAAACATTACAATCCCTTTCTAAAATAATAGAAGGGGCAAAACGAAACTAATAAATTGCTGCGTAATAATTTGGCATGTTTTCTTTGTGAGGAAGGTAATGGTAGATAAATCTTCTAGAAGGGGCAAAACGAAACTAATAAATTGCTGCGTAATAATTTGTCATGTTTTCTTTGTGAGGAAGCTGTACCGCCCACCCAACATGGTAGACTTTTTTTCTGTTGAAAATGACTATTAAGCGGCACTTTATGTGGAACCACGAAAAGTTTAGTCTTAAGAACATTTCAGTACCTACTAACAGAAATGTCGGTTGGTAAATGTTTGTAGGTACGTATTTGTTTTCCCCGTCTAGGTAAAAACCATTATTTTATCTGCGTAGAAAGGCTATTCTTTTCAAGAGGTTGAAAATACAAAGTTTAGAGTAACTACGTTTTGAGCTAATAAGGAAGAGCGGCTCCGAAAACCAACGTTTTCATTTACATTTTCATTCACAACAATTGGAAAAAAAAATTTCACCTCTCGAAACTCGCATAGGATTAAATTGAAGCTTCAAAGAACATTTTAAGACCAACCTGAGCAAAAACCATCGAAATTTACTCGGTCTAAGGTGGAAAAAACCATAGCGGGGAACACATTTTTTGTGATCTCCCGCATTCTTTTGCTGATTTCTCCGGAAAGACAGCATCTTTCAGCAATTTTGACGGCACCATCGTGTTCTACGGGTCCTGAAACGTAACTACGTTGCTTACATTGAGTGTTCTCGATCAAATTTTAATGTAGCAGCATATAGAAGATCAAGTGCTCAGGCAAAAAACGCGCATTCAAAAGGGCCCCCCCCCCCCCCCCCATGGTTCAGGTGGTATTAGAAAATATTAAAATATCCTATATTCTGAGATTTCCAGTCACGATAAAAAAAAAACCCAGTTCGGATCCCTTTGTCCGTTCGGCCGTGAAAGCGACACAACTCACAGACTCACTCACAGACAGAGTTTCGTTTTTATAATATAATAAAGATAGAGATGAAGATATACCATAGGACCACTTGTTTTTACCTTAGGACACTGACGAACCTAATAACGTAAAGAACAACTAAATATGTATACATCCATCCAAAAATATCAAGTGGGAACCTATTGTTCCTCTTCCTCAAATACAAAAAAGTAACTCTCTCAAGTCGTTCTACAAAAAGATTGGATAACCTGCGCCACTGGCGGATTTTTCAGACAACAGCTCAAGAGCAGGTATTCGGAGCAGGATTAGGTATTCGGTTAGAACCGCTCGGTTGGCACCCACTGCGGTGGATCGCGTTTTCCGAAGACGCACCTTTCCATGCATTGTTCACTTCTTTGAAAGGAGAAGAATTGATAACGGCTTATCTATTAGTTTATTTGGAAATTAGCTTTTAAATGTAGTTTACGGTCTTCGTTACGTGCTTACCAGTGTTCTACTTTTAATTTTGTAGTGATAGATCGAGTGGTATATTTTTATTATATAATATAGGTTTCCACCATGCGCAGCTATGAAACAGTTTTCATGTGTGATGTTGATTTTGATAATTGTTGAAGGTACATATCTCCTATTGAATAATTGTAACTTGTCCCTGGGTTTACTAACGCTACACATATATTTTTTCTATATATCTTTGTCTAACGGTGTTGGTTTCTTATAATAAATTCTCTTTCTCTCGAAATGTTTTATTCGTTCTCTCTATCAAGCTATTCCTATACTCAACTGCTCTAATCACCTAATGACAGGATATCTTTCGGTTTTCATTCTATGGGCTTTATAATCTTAACGACTACTCTTCGCCTTTATTGTGAGATGTGTTCTTGTTAACTCTGCTTCATCAACTTCTGAAGGCAATGACTCACCTGCTTTAATCCTATTTCGTGGTGTAGGTAGGTAGTTTAGGATAATTCTTTTAATTTTGGGATATCCCCAGATCATAATAATTTACCTACCATGTACTACTTTTGTCATACTTCCAGTTGTATATCAACACAGGATTTACTTTTAAATTTGTAAGGAAAGAATTCAACAGGTTGCATTTGTTCGGTGTAGCTTCACATCTGTGCCAACCGAGCACCGGCGAACATGGTTCTCGTACCAGTGGTGTCACGATTGGCCATGATACAGTGACCAACTTCCTCTATCTAGGTGGAAATTTTCAAGTGAAAAATTCTGTGTTCAGTTCAATGAAGAGTATGAGAATTACCTTTGTACAGCAATGAAGATTCCTAACAGAATTTTCAATGATGGTCGCATTCTTTTAAATCAAAAAAGTAGGAAAGTGGTTGGACAAAAAAGGCTCTAAAGCCGGTTTCACATGGAGCGGTATGTCCGGAAGACGGAACGCAATCTGATTGGCTGTTGGGACAACAGTTGAGGATGGTGGCTGCCATGTTGCCGGAATGGACGGTCTACGGACGGCGGTAGAAATTTTTATACCGTTGCCGCGTTCCGTCGAGCGGAGCGCAATCTCATTGGACAGGAATGTTGATAACTGCAAGTAGAGGTTTCAGATCAGAGAGGGTTTCAGTAGGAAGGTTATGATTCCGTTCACCAAGGTTCCGCTTCATGTGAACACCCTGCCGCATTCCGCCGCCCCCTCCACTGGGTTTTTCGGCCTTCCGTCTTTCCGGTTGTTACGCTCGTACCGCTCCATGTGAAACCGGCTTAAGAATATAATTTACCCAAAGCGTGGAGGTGAGAAGTAAACTATATGATGCTGATGCCTGAAGGAACTTTGGCACGTTCTTTGATTGTTTTTGACCGTAAAAGAGTGCCATTTGCGAATTCAAAATCAGCCCCAAAAGGTTGGGGAATTGGTTGAAGTGACCGTAGATTGATCAATTTTCGAGTACCTGTGTAGCAAATGTGTTTACCTTGGCTCAAAGAAAATTAAATTCCACGTCCAGTTAGTTTTTTCACGCCAGCTACTTATCCTATAACATGAGCATTTTCTATTGTGAAAACGGTATTGCAACTTGACCGGATGATAAATTCACTGGATTCACAACCAGTCCAAGAGGAGTCAGGATTGAGGTCTACGTAGGGTCAGCTTTAAGATAAGGTGTCAGGTTTCCGTGGAATGGACCAAAATCTGCTTTTGAACAGGAAATCCCCTTAAGAGGTCAGCTTTTGGTGCTTTAACCTTATACATACTAAAGTTTCTCGTATGTTAGTTTCTTTAGTATAAGCCCCCATTCCTTAACTCTGCACTTTTAGATAGGAATTAAATGACATATTTTTGATGTTTTGTGTTGCAACCCAAAACTATTTGATACCTCGCACGTAGTTCGAACTCGTGTCCTTACTACTAAGGGGAAATTTCCCTTTAGTTGCAACAATCGAACGGGTTGAGCTATGAGGCCAATGTAATCAAACCTCTTAGACTTTGGGTTATTTTCCTTGATCATAACATTTCCCCGGATCAAATACCAGCTGTCTCGGCTGGTTTGGGGTCAGACGAACGACAAAGTGAAACTGCAGGCTGCTGGCGCAGCAGATGCTTGCTGTAAGATGTCCAGAAGTCGAGCGAGGTCGTTGTCACGGTGTGTTTTGACTCAAGTGAGTGAGGAAGTGAAAGATGCTACGTCAAGGAATGTGATGTTTACAGTCTTTTGGCTCGAGAGGGATTAAATTAATTATTAAAAAAAAAAAAAAAAAAAATATATATATATGTATCTTGCTTGTACCACTGCCTGTATTCTTCTCGGCATGCTGTTGATCAAATTTGAAACCCTTTCTTGTCTGATGAGGTCCCATTCTGCGAGGACCGCTGCCCTGAGGTCTTGGAGGTTTACAGGAGGGTTCGGTCGCTTTCGGATGCACCTCTCTAGCTCGTCCCATAGATGTTCTATGGGATTGAGTTCGGGCCTGCGTGCTGGCCATTGTAGGGTGCGCATGCCAACCTCTTCGAGGTAGTCAGTAACCACGTTTGCTACGTGTGACCGCTCGTTATCGTCCATAAAAATAAAATTATCGCCGGTGTAAGGGGCGAATGGCACTACATAATCTTCCAGGATGTCAGAAATGTACCTCAGTGTGGTTAGACTCCCTCGGGGATACACATGGAGTTCCGTTTTCTCCTCTGAAGTGATTCCACCTCAAACCATTTCAGACCCACTCCCGTAAGGCACCCTTTCAGCACTCTTAATGTTTTCCGATGAGTCCAGGTTCTCACTATTCGCTTCAGATTGTCGTATTAGAGGGTGGAGGAGACGAGGGCAGCGTTTCGCTCAGTACAATATTTCTGAAAGGGTGCCTTACGCGGGAGGTTCTGAAATGGTTTGGGGTGGAATCACTTCAGAGGCGAATACGGAACTCCATGTGTACCCCCGAGGGAGTCTAACCACACTGAGGTACATTTCTGACATCCTGGAAGATTATGTAGTGCCATTCGCCCCTTACACCGGCGATAATTTTATTTTTATGGACGATAACGCGCGGTCACTCGTAGCAAACGTGGTTACTGACCACCTCAAAGAGGTAGGCATGCGCACCCTACAATGGCCAGCTCGCAGCCCCTACCTCAATCCCATAGAACATCTATGGGACGAGCTAGAGAGGTGCATCCGAAAGCGACCGAACCCTCCTGTAAACCTCCAAGACCTCAGGACAGCGGTGGTCGCAGAATGGGACCTCATCAGGCAAGAAACGGTTTCAAATTTGATCAACAGCATGCCGAGAATATATATCCAAGCCGCGTCCCAATCGGAAGGGTCATTAGCGACAATCAAAAAGGGGGATGTCAAAAGGACACTGCAACGGGCAACAATAATTAATTATTGTTTCAAATTATTTCGGGTCTTTACTGACTACGTCAGCTCTTACAGCCCAACAATATTTGATACCTCGGACGGATTTCCTTACTGCTGAGAGGAAATTTCCCTTTGGTCGCAACACTTGAATGCACAGGTTGAGCTGTGAGGCCAATGTAATCAAACCTCTTCAACTGTGGGTTATTTCCCTTGATCATAGCAGGGGCTTATACTAAAGTTTCCCATATGTCAGTTTCTTTAGTATAAGCCCCCACTCCTTACTGCAGTAGTTTATGTACTTTTAGATAGGAATTTAAAACTAGAGAAAATGAACCCCCAATAATGCCATTCGATGTCAAGAAATCAGGATAGGGGTCAAAACTGATGAAACTACCTTATCGCCGAGCTTTCGGGATATTTAATAGATTCATCAGGGCCTACAACAAATAAAAATAATACAATTTTTGCACAGCACAGAAACATTGATGAATAATAACAAAAGCACAGGATGAACTCAAAATATTAGGCCAAAACACAGCAACTACTATTAACTATTTTAAAAAAGTTCCAGTCGTTCAGGATGATCGTGTGATAGAATTTTCCTAGATAATCGTATTATATTATGTTATTTTGTTTTGAAATTTGAGAGAAAATACATTGTTAATCACAAATTTTGTGGCAAATGAACTCGTTCTTAATCATATTCTACTATTCAAACAGGTTTTGGATGTTTAGGAATTTTTCAGTTTTTTAATTGGTTTTTCAGCTAATATTACTGAAATTTGAGTACATTTTCACCATAATTTTGTGAATAATTTTTTAATGTTCTAGTTCATCGTTGATGTACTTCTTCTGACTAAAATTCTGATAAAAATATAAATTTAACGATTTTTAGACGTTTTTAGTGATTTTTGGAGCCCATTTTTTTATAATTGACAATTTATGATCTATCAGGGAATAGGTAACAGAAGATTGGTCAGGGTTTTAAGAAGGACTGGAATATATTTTTTTTAATGATTAAGAATAATGGAGTTATAAATATTGGAAAATGTGGGATTATACTAAAGAACACCCCATTTTTCGTAACGCCCGATTGTTGCTGCTCAAGTGCATATGTGCACATGTGCATGTATGGTCTGTATAAGGAAATCTTGTTTTCAGGGACCCCAAAATATTCCTCAGTTCGTTGAATCACAAATCGTTTGTGAATGCTCACGAACATTTAAAAATAAAAATGTCTTAAAAATCTCATGAACTCGGAAGTTTACCATCTAGATTGGGAAAGTTAGCCACTTAATGAATAGGATGATGGAAGTTATTGGGCTTGACGTTTTCATAAAACTCTGAACAGTGCATACCTCCAGGATGATGTACGTAAAGACAACAGGGAGAGGTTATTTAGATATTATCAAGTACCTATTCTCTTAAAATAAATAATTAAACAAGGATAAAGTAAGCCAAAAGGTGTTAAAAGTTAGCTTTTTAGTTCACAAAATCGCTGATAATTTTATTAAAAAAACGCTATAAATTATGGAGAGTGGATTGATGATAGTCGTAATTCGCTCATTAGCTAAGCAAGACTGACACCTTGCTCATTATGCAAGTTAGCTGCGCCTAAAACCCAGTGAGGTAAAATCAATAAAGGTGGAGGAACTATGCTAAGGAAAGTTGGATCATTCACATTTTTCAAATAACGTAAAACTCGTATTTCTGCTTATTTTGAAGTAACTTGGACTTTCATAAATAAAAATTGAATTGGTACTACAGAAAGTAGCAGGATTTGGCCAATATTGGAGAAGATGAGTAAAGATGTATTCCCTCTCAGGTGTTGGCTGTGGATCTTCCTCTATGGTAGCGTTTCCTTGGAAGTGATGTGGAGGAGTGACCTGAAGAGTTACAATCTTCATAATAGCCAATCTACCATCTGCTAATAGCCCTACCGAGAGATGATTGTGGAAATGAGTTCATTGAGCTTGTTCTGGAGTATCGTATTCCACATTGATCATGCCATAATTCATCAGCAGGAAAGGGGTTGACGAGGGAGTTTTTAAAGAAGTTCGATTTTGTTTTCAAAATTCTTCCCAAAGATAGAATAATGAATTGAAGTGAATATTATGAAACCTCAGGAACCAACAGAAGTAGAGGCTTACTCCCAGGTCATTTATGGAAGTGATAGAACTGACAGGGGCATCTGGGCTTCAGAATAAAGGCCACATTTTCTGAAACCATTTGACAGTATGGTTGGGCTCAATACTCTTTTAGTATTTTCTCGCCAAGCACTTTTAACAGATCTAAATACAGCAACGCCCATTGATTAGATGAGGTGTGTGTCGGAAGGATACAATTGTAACAGAAGGCTATGAGTGGAAAATGAGGGTGGATTGGGGCTTTCCGGAATTCATAAATGTATGGTCATGTGTGTTATCGATCTCCATGATATTTTGGACACCCAATCTATAGGGATTGGTTGCAGACGTGTCTAAGTTCACTCGATGGAGAAAATATAATTTATACGTCGAAAAATGGCATCCTATGCCTCAAAATTGATCAATCCGAATTTGAGGTTTGCCCCCTGATCCGAGTGTGGGTTATGTTCAGAAATTGCAAAAAATGTATGAAATTTCCCACTTTTTTCAGTTTTTTGCTTATATCTTTAAAACTGCTATTTTCGAAAATTGCTACTATTGTAAGATTTAAAGTAGAAAAAATCGTCTACGAAATTCACTAATTAACTTTGAAATTCGCACCACCAGAATTGACACTACAGCTTGTTGAAAAAACGTAATTTTTTCTGTTTGGAGAAAAAGTTGAAAATTAAGATTTAGATGTTCGGTAGCACCCACAGGTAACGTTTGAGCCTAAAACTCATTATTCCTCTGATTTCTTCCACAAATAGTCCGCTGCAATGAATTAGCGAACGTCATTGGGGGACCATTACACTGCGTATGTACATACCATGTAACGAACTATTTAATTATCCTAATTCAGCTTAGGATTTAAGTAGCACAAAATAATAAAGGACTGCAAATTGATAATTTTATATTTTTTAGCAGACTGTCTCTCAGACAAAAGTAGTCAACTATGAGCTAGGAAATTCAGAAATTTGCTTACAAAATTGTAAATTACATTTTCCCTAATCGGATTCGCTTAGACAGGTTTGAAAACCACCACAGGTTTTTCTTAAGAAGGAGGGAGAGACTATGGTCCAGTATGTGATGCTGGGACAAACTAGGTTCCAAAATGTGTCTGCGTGCAAAATATCAGATTATTTTGTTCGACTTCAGGGCACAGAAGGCATTTTCCTCTTAGAAGTTATATTTTTTCTATCGAGTGCACTTAGATATGTTTAAAACCCTTATCAATTGATTTGGCATCCAAAATGTCATGGAAAACGATACTTAACACAGTAAGCGCCACGCCAAAAAAGTGGGATACACCACCAGGGCCAACCATTTTTTTTGTTTACCTTTCGTTTTCTGAATCACTTTTGAGTTATGCAGTAAATTTTTTGACTTATTTTGATCAAAAATGGCGTGTAACCCAAATAGGGACATGTGGCCTGTAGATGAGAAACTCTGTGCAATCTGTCAGCAGGGGACCACGTGTTCCACATGTGGGACACACTTAAGACAAGCAAGTTTTGACAGTAGGATTGAGTTGGCGCACGATAAGTTGGCCTTAAGTGTAAGTATTCTATGGTCTGCTGCAACTCATGTGTCAGGTATTTAAACCAGCTTATTGTGCGACAGGTCTACCAGTTCTTTCGGAAATACTACTATTGTAAAAAAAGTATCAGTGTTGTGAGCAGCACTCAAATTACAGAAGATGTGTATAAAGGCAACAATAAACGAGCCACCACATTGATTTAGGTTTTATTACCCAAAAAATGTAAACAAATATCAAAAACTAAACAAAAGCTGTAGAAAAATAGTAATAAAAAAAAAGATACTAAAATCACAACAATCTGTAAAACTTGAAAAATTGTGAATTATTCCGTTACAAACTGAGTCTTTTTCTTCTTGCTGTACCAAACAGCATGAACAGCCATGAGCCAGAAATCTGCCGAAACTGGGCCAAGTGTTTCTCATAACTGCCAGGTAAGGAATAAGTGTTCATCAAGTACTTACCACAAGTTGCTTGAGTTTGCAAATTTCAAATTACCGATTAAAAAACAAGTTGTAGTCGGAAGCTGAGGCCTTTTCAATTCCAACTCGAAAGCCATACATAGTAAGTAGAATGAATCAACTGTTTAGAAAGACAAATTATGCATCTCGAAAAACTAAACCTGTCGTAGTGGTGAAGTACAGATCAGTTGGACTTATATATAAGCGTTTTATGTGTATAGTTTGAAAGTCTGAATGCTTGCTATGTTAACATCCCTAGAAAAAATCCACCCTATTTTTTTTTTTTTTTTTTTTTAAGTAAAATATATTATTTGGATTAGGTAGTGGTTAGGATTGTGGTTAGAATCGAGAGAAAAACGTTTTTTCTTCTTCACCTGATTGGGATTCAAACATGAAAAATTTGTTTCACAATCCTATTGGTGCATATCCCCAGAGCCATTGGGAATAATTGCCAAACTATGATCAATGCTAAACCTGTGGGGTGTGTTGAGGTGGTAGTTTTGTCGAGCAGCCTTCAGAGGGCTCCATCAAGGTCAAAGGAAAGGTTGAGTTCTTCAAATTTCTCAGTTCTTCAAAGTTTCCAGAGTTAAGCTTGAAACAACTAATCCATCCGCCACCTGTAGCATAGCTCTTATGGTTCCAAGGGGTTCAAGTTTATAAACCCATTTGGCAACTAGAAAATTTCTTGAACTCAGTGCAAACAGTTCTTGAGCTAGTGGTGGTTGTAGGAAATTAATGAACTGCAGCTGTTTGGTACTGTTCCACGTGCAATGTTGGCATGCCTTATGCTCCAGTACATAACTTGGTACACTTTGAATAAAGCTGCTGATACTAAAGTTTAGAATGCCCACTTAGTGTTAAAAACTAAGCTGTGAGCTATCAAACTAAGTGAGATACCATCTGTGCAGGAAATTAAAATGGAGCACTGTGTAGGTGACTCAAGTTATATGTATCCTCAGTGTCATGGACTTACACTTAGTGGAACGGAACTTCTAATAAGGAACTTTAAAGATTTGAAAACAGGATTGTCTTCCAGTGAAACTTCGGTCTCCTATGGTTGTTTGGTCCATATTTAAACTGTAATGTAAATCTTAGCAGCTTTCTATATGCAGAATATGCCATACATTGGGGTCAATGAGCACCTCACAGGGCTTGCTCAGTGAGCCTGGATTGATGAGTAGGATCAACTTGCACTACTAATACGAGCACTACTACGTAACTGCATTATATCGTTTGAGCTATATGATGTCTGGCCCTACATTAAGCAAGCTTATAAGAGAAAAACTCTTAACCCTTTAGTGACGGGATCCGCATATATGCAGACCTACCAGGGTGCACCTCCCTGCTGGGCACCGCATATAAACAGACCTACTCAAGAGCACCTCTCTGCTGGGGCCTGCATTTATGCGGTTTATATTTTTTTTAGTTACTACGCCATCTTTCCTCAGTTCATTCATAGTTTCTTTGACTCAGAACGGTTTCACACTTCCCCTTCCTAGGCTCTCTCAAACCTTTGTCTTTTCGATTTTTATTTTGGGTAACTGGCCTTTGATTGGGTTGAATTGTGTTTTTTCAGTTTTTCCTATCGCTAAATAGGTATGTCTAGTAGAAGTTGTAGGCGGGAGTTTACTGATGAGGAAATAAGTTATAGAAATCATGACTGATCCTAATTGTGATGTTGAGTATAGTGATTTTGATGATGAGGATGACTGCATGCGAGTTGTGGAAGATTTTTTACAAAATCTTGAAACTGAATACAATATATCTGTGAGAAACACGAACCAACCTTCGACATCATCAGCACAACCTTCGTTTTCCTCAGCACTACCTATTTCGACGGATTACCTAGAAACATTTGATGATTTTCTTCCCTCATTTGATGACAGTGAGACCATTACGCCAAACGAGCCCACCCCTCTGTTCTCAAAAAGTGCATCACGAGTTTCTAGACCTTACCCACTAGTTTTTGAAAACCTCGAATGGAAAAATTGAAACCTAAAACCGAAGCTTCCTTCATTTGATGACACAAAGTTTTTACCTCATTTTTGTAATATAACTATCCAAGAAAAAAAAGGTAGAGGATTATAATAATATACCTCCCTAGATATTCTAACATTATCAGATATTATAGCATTTTTAACTAATAATTTCTCAACATGTGGGCAAATTTTGAACCTGTTATGCTTTTTTAAAGATAGGCAAGTCGAAAATGTGGAAAATAAGTCAGGTCTGGGGGGGGGGGGGGCTCGAGCGGTCTTTTAAACTCAGGAATAGGGATGCGCTCAGGCATTTAAATCCCAGACGCAAAAAGGTTAAAGAGCTTGGTTGAACTAAATCACTCGCAATGAAGAAAATGGAGAATGCGATGAAGAACCAATTTCAACGAAGAAAATGGAAGTCGATGAAGAACGTTTGTCCATTTCCACGAAAATGGAGAGTTACAATGTGAGATCGAGTTCGATGGTTAGGTCATCATCAGCATCAAACAATAACTAATAAGTCAATTTCGATATGACATTGTAACACTTTATTTTCAAGGAAATAAACTAGGTTATTCATTAACTTCTGATTTCTTCAATGAGCATAGTCAACTTGTTACCTCAACAGAGTGGTGCAGATTGTTTTGGCCCCACACATTGATTTGGGTATTGAGCGGTTCTCATACTGCTAACACTTCAGGGCAACTCATGAGGTTGATCTGGCCTGTGACCTGAGTATGTCTTGTAAGGAGCTGACATTGGTGAGTAGGTGAGGAAATTGAGTTAAAGGTTGTTGATGTGATCATATTCTATCATAACGGCTAGACAGTAGAGTGAAGTGCTCCCTCAGTCTATTTTTTGAAGTATGATTCACACAGAATTTCATTAATTTGCAAGATAAAAAACGACAAATTTGATTGTCTTTCATGAATTGTTAAGTCGAATGTTAACATATTTGATTCAATTATGACTGAGTTTCTTCAGCTGGATGTAGTTATTTAAAAGGTTATTCTACTTTAACACCTGGTTTGATTTTTTTATTTCTTCCGATTCTCTGAGAGGTGTACTTGTTTTTCTGAAATTGAAATTTACGCACACACAGTTTACGTTTTAGACGTTTGTAAACAATTTGTTGTCTACTTTTCTGTGTCCACATGTCCTTGTAGTGGGAAAAGCTGATTGAAGTTTGATTAAATTGTCAGGGATTGTGTGAGCTGGCGGTAGACAGTCCCCTGTGAGTCAATGGAGCCGCCAGAGCTAATGAAAAACATGAATGTACTATCATTGTGCAAACGTAAAATCCCTTTAGACATAACTTCTACGGTTTGCATCCATATTCGATGATATATTTACATTGTACGGTGTACAGTCTGAGAGTTAGACAGTCCCATATGGGTTTTGTCAATTCTGGAGCAAGTAGTGCACTCTGTGCATGCACAAATGTAAAATCCTTGTAGGGAACAATCGCAGCCCGAAAACCCCTACAGTTAGCATCCAAATTCAATTAAGTTTTCAGGAATTGTCACAGTTAGACATTCAGGACCCCTATAAAATTATTTGCTTTTGACGAAATTTTCCGGTATTGTGTTGGTTGGTTGTGTCTGTAATTTAATTTCATTAGTACCAGATAAAAGATGCGCAAATGTTTAAAAAAATAATAATCTCCTTCTACTTACAAGAAAAAGTTCAACCTCTAACAATTTCAACTAATATTTTCTAAATCCTCCCTGATACATTTGTATGATCTCAAGGTTTCAAGGCTTACTTATTGTAAGAGCCTGAAAGGTTTTACAATCGTCATAAGTAAATGTATAAAAACTATGAATAAAATCAAACAGACATAATCACACAACACATACTGGTAAATGTTACTGTGGGGGCGAATGAAGTATTGCGCGAACACGATTCACCCTTGGGTAAAGGTACTATGCTGGTTCACCACGAAACCCACTATAAAATAATATGAAGGACCACCGGACAGAAATATCTGGAAACTATAAAGAATTATGCTACACCTTACCTTGTAATTCGGCGATCTCCAACTCGTAGGTGGTAGCTAATAAGGAAGAAAGAGGATTTGGTATTAGGGCAATACAAGGAAGCCAGCTGAGGGTGAAAGGAAGGAGAAGCCCTACCTAAATTCGCTTTGAAATTATAGAAACTACCCTGAAATGGTCGGGGGCATGTGGCATGTGAAGAACTGCAATGACCGGGTGTGGAAGGCTGGGCTTCTTGAGTATAAACATGAAACGAGAGGCTTCAACGGACTAGACTCGACTGACTGGACCCGACTAACAGCACCACTCACCCCAACCAAGTGGACTTGGATACAGATAGATGATACAATGTCGAGGTTCAGGAGACAAACAGCCCTGATATCACCCTAAACGAATCATCCAATTCAAAGTGCTGGCCTCAACATACCCCCAGCCTGAAATATGAATTTCAGTCAACTTGGTAGCAGTTATTATTGCAGTTTTCTTTTTTTTTTACAAAATATAATAACGAGAATAATAAACATATTTAACGAAATTAGTATGAACAAACAAAGGGTTACCGAATACATATACACATTAAGGAAGGAAAGGATGGGCAGTCATTGTAATGGAAGTGGGCAGAGTTTGACCAGTGGACGCACCATGATGCTGGTAGCTATCCTGATTTTGGTGACCAGAGTTACCCCATCCCTTCCTGCACATATCTCCTCCATGATTCCCAGTGGCCAATGAAGAGGACAAGCGTTCTCTTTCATAGCAACGACCACTGCTTCTACATTTAATGAAGGGATGTCCTTTGTCCACTTAGCACGCTCCTGTCGAGTGTGTAGGTATTTGGTCTGTCATCTTCTCCAAAATCCTTGAACAATAGATGTGACACGTTGATGATGATCTAATCGAGATGCAGGGATATGAGTGACATCCGCAACGGGTAGATGATCTAGTGGTGGTACCAAGGTGAGAAAGTGAGCAGGTGTAAGAGCAGTTGGACCATTGGGGTCAGCTGATAGAACACAAAAGGGGCGACTATTGAGAAGTGCTTCAATCTGTGTGAGAACGGTGTTCAATTCCTCATACGTCAATAACGCATTCCCAATGAGTTAGTAAGATGTGTTTTGACGCTCCGTACACTCCTTTCCCAAATTTCACCAAAATTAGGCAATGATGGTGGGTTAAGTCTCCATTCGATGCCTCGGTTACTCAATGTATTTCTCACTGAGTCATTAAATGAACCAGAAGACACAAACTTGTAGAGTTTGTCCAATAAGTTCTTAGCTCCAATGAAATTGGTGCCTTGGTCGGAACAAAGAACCTGACATGGACCTCTTCTGGAGAGAAATCTCAAAAATGCTGCGAGGAAACACTGGGTTGATAAACTCGAAGCCAACTCCAGGTGGACCGCTTTGGTTGACAAACATGTAAACAAGCTATAAGCGGATGATTCCCTCTATGTCTAGCCATGGAAATAAGCAGAGTTTCTGCATAGTCGACACTACAGTTCACAAATGCCTTTCTCAATTGATACCGAACTGTTGATAATGGTTACATTTTAGGTTGCAAAGGTTTTGGCTTTGCTCGAAAACCTAAGTTACATCTATAAACTCTTTGCCTAACAAGATCTCTGGCTCTGAGTATCCAATATTTCAAATGCAACAGTGACAATAATAGATGTGGCCCAGTATCTAGATTTTCTACGTGGTACTGGTCAACTAAGAGTTCAGTGAATGCAGAATTCTTCGACCACCAACTCGAATTAATCCATCCTTTATAAAAAGGTCTAATCTTCCAATAAGTGAGTTTGGCTTCTCATGCTGCCGTTCCTTTTTTTGACTTGGCCTCCAAATATGCGAAGGTAGTAGAAAGTTGAAAGGTCCTGCAAGAAAAATGAGCCTAGATCCATTCCCAAACACGCAAACCTTTATCACCTCATGTTTAAACCTTCTCAAATTATTATACTCCACATCAAGTAACCCCGTGGATATTATTGTGAAATCCGACTTCAGGGCTGTTTTTGCGACAGTTTCCTGCAGCGCACCTGCAATTCTCATACTATTGATAGAGAATCGTTGCGGGAGCAATGCTCATTTCCTACCCCCCACGAGAAGGAGTCTCCGATTATCTGTACCGACCTCAAACTACCTTGAGACTGTGCAGATGAAACACTACTAATTGGTTTCTTTACAGGTGGTGAACCACATCTCTTACTACAGACTGTTATTCGCTCAATTCGACTGACCAACAGTGTGTTTTCCCTTTTAATCTCATTTAACGATTCATTTATGCGGGCGATTCCAGATTCTAAAACATCAAGCTTATTCATGTCAAGTAGCGGAATTTGTGTGACATTTACAGGTGAAGTACATGCATCCATTGAACAAATAGGCGGCATGTTAACTTGAACCTGAAAATCCCTCATCATGGAATCGGCTCCGGCTGAGGGTAACAATTCAACCATTGAATCCAGTGTTTGTTATATATCAGTCTGATCGTTGTTATCAAATATTTCAGACCTGGAAATAATCTTACTTCCCAACACTCTAACTTTTTTCTTCAAGTTTAATTTCTCATTTTGGAGGGCTTCTTTTTCATCTAACCATGTATCTTCGTAACGTAAATGATCTTGCATAGTATTATTCAGCACGTCTCGTGAGGACGTATATGCATGCTGAAATGTGCTGAACTCTCCTCTTAAACCATCCAACTCGTCAAGTTTTTCGTTTATTACCATGAATAATCACTCGATTACCTGGGCCAAGTGAATATTTCTGATATCATTATTAGCATCATTGTCGGAGCTTAAGCTGACTAATGAGAGTAACAGATTGTCTTTTATATCAGTCAATTCAGTGTCACCAATCGACATAGAATCTATCTTATCGAAACTCACTATAAAAGTCGAGACTACAAACAAAGTTTATGAAGAAAAGCAAGTCCAAGATAACTTGGTAGCTATTTTGACTCTATTCTCGGCAAGATCTTTTAGATTAGACAAGTCACAAATAGTGCATCAACAGTAGCTTACGTACTGTAGCGGTCCAGGGCCCACAAAGATAGGACATCAATCGGATCGGCAAACCAATGAGACGAGATAATGCAATAATAATGCTTTTGAGGTTTCTATCGAAGAGAGACCGAAAAACTAATGAAAAAATAAAGAAAACGTGACATAAGGGAGAGAAGAGGTGTTTTTCATTTGGAGACTGACCACTAAATGATTACGTCTATACTAACATGTTACGGGTATTAGGAAGCTAGGTGCCACACCCTACCTTACTGCAAATGAATTTTTGTTCTGCTACTAGGGATCACCTTAGCAAGGCTTCTACTCAAATCCCTAAAAAGCTGCTCAGGAATACCATCTCTCTTCAGAGCATCCATAGCTGCATTCAAGTCTAGACTGTCAAACGCCTGCCGATAATCTACCAATGATCATGCTTGATGCCAGTCTTGAAGAATTAATGGTATGTTGTTCCCCGCCCTGGTCAAGACCCATTGGTAATCATCAAGTTACTGAGTAGACCAAGTTACTCAAGCAGTGCCATGGAAAACACCTTATCACCCATAGTGAGTACAGGAATTCCTCTGTACAGATGGCAGTTCAGCTTGTCACTTTTTCAATGAATGAGGAGTATGAGGCTTGTCTCCAGTCCTTTGGCATTTCTTCTTCGTTCCAGATCATTACAGTAAGCTCATGAAGAGCCTTTGCCTTCCAAACCTCTGCTACAACAAAATCCTTCATGGGGCCTTATTATTCTTGAGCTTGTCTAGAGCATTCCACTTCTCATCCAATGAAAGTTCACCACAAATTATAATATCTTACTCTTTGGCAAGGCACAACCTACATCATCCTCACTAAAGAGCTCTTGTAAGTGTTTGGCCCATTTTTCTAGAACAGCATCTTCTTCGAATAGTGTGTTACATTCATTGTCTTTGCAACTTGCAAGTCGTGATCAAAACCCTTTTTTAATAACATTTCACATTCATTTAGAACTCTCTGCTCACATTCTTTTTAGAAAATGTTTCAGTTTCTTTCATCTTTGTCAATATGTGAATTTTCGGCTTTGCTCTTACTTGATTTGTGATTTCTCGTCTTTGCTCTTATTTGTGTCTTGATTTCTCGCATTTGCTCTCTATATTTGTTTCCTTTAATTCCTCTTTGCAATAGCTTCTGTATGACTTTATTGTTTTATTCTATACTTAGAATGCATTCATCAACCAACTCTTTCTGAACACGATCAATTTTCCCCAGCATGTGTCCTCAACCTTTTAATTTGATTGTTATCGAGATATTTTTAAATTTGATCGTTTTAATTAAACTCCCTGAAGAAGCCCCAGTTCCTGAGGAGAAACGTTGGAGATGAACATTAACTCTAATTCAAAAGACGGAAGGCTCATTTTTTCTTCAAAATATTTAAACTTCAATAAAATAAATTATAGTGAGCTCTCTCAACATCTGCTACGTACTATTCTGACTGTCCATTTGATTTGGGCTAAAATCCCCAAGGTGAAGCAATACACAATCCTGAAATACTTCCAGGGTGTTCTCATCTTTCAGATTCCCAGTACGCCACTTGGATATTTTCACAATTCCACCAATACTCAGATAGGAAATCCACTGTTGAAACAATAATTGTCCCTACTAGGGTGTCCCATATAAGATGGTCAGTTGTTAGGGGGTGATTCTTGTAGGGATTTTTCTTTAAACGCTTAGTTTCTGAGTAATAATTTAATTGTTAAGATTTTTTTCTCGTTATTCTGACCTTACATCACTAAATCGGTCATAACTCCCTTAATTTGCTGTGTAAATTCAAATTGGAGGATGCTGTTGGAAAAAACACTAAATTTACTATTAGAGTTTACTATTGGGTCCGACCATTTTTTAGAATTAGGATTTGAGACATGAAAAAGCCCTCTGAAAAACAAATTTTACCTAATATGGGAAACCTTGGTTTTTTTCTTTTTTTTTTTCAATTGGAAAATGAACTATAAGAACCAATATTTAACTGCAAGTACGGTACAAACTGTCTCTCCTTCCCTATGGTGTTGTCAATTTTATTTTTACTTTGTTAATTAGGGGAAAAAGCCGTTTTAATTTTGAAAAACATTGTTTTTTCAATGAAATTGAGGGTTTTCTGGAAAAATTTTTTAAAATGGAAATACTAGTTTGGGATCAATTTCCACGTATCTCTTCATGCTTCACGATTCGAATGGTAACACGTACATATCTCCCCAACCCCGTAATAACGAGTTTTACACTTTAGCCAACTAGTTTCACCTCTAAAAACATAAAATTTATCATACCAAATTAACTCAGATTTGTGAGTCAAAGTGTAAAACTCTGTTGTGATGGAGTTAGTGATATCTGAAAGCGTTACCATTTGATTCAGCGTTAAAAAAAAAAAAAAAAAAAAAAAAAAAAAAAAAACGTAAAAACCGATCCCAAACTTGTATTTTCATAGAAGGTCATTTCTTAAGAAAACCACAAATTCTCGAGATTGTTTTAATGATGATTAAAACATGGGCTTCTCCCCTAATTAGCAAAGTAAAAGTCAAATTGACCACCGTTGGAAAGGTGGGATCTTGGTGCATTTTTTATTGTTATTTTTTCTTGAAAAAATATTGGTTCTAATAGGTAGTTCAATTCCGATTGGGGGAAAAAACTCAAGGTTTTTTAAATTAGGTAAAATCTGCTTTTCAGAGAGCTTTTTCATGTCTCCAACCCTAATTCTAAAAAACCGGTCTGGCTTCTTATAGGGTGTCCCACAACTAGTTACCAAAACTCGATATAGACCTAGTTACCAAAAATATGGAATGTCTGAATACATTAATTGAAATGTTGTTGGGGAGTCCTTATAGGTGTTATTTAAATTACATCAAGTCCAGCACATTCTGCCTGTAACTCTTTTTCTAGCTCTGAATAGTGCTACTGAGTTTATTTTTAAGCTCTAGTCACAAATTTTATCAGACGACACTCTGCTTCCAACCCATGGAACAAGTTTTCACTCTCAAGTCCACGTTTATAAAAAATTCGTTCAATAATTGGTGGATGTTTTCCGAATCCCTAACTGATATATTTGAACCTATGAAGCTTGTAAGTAAAACTAATATTTAAAAAAGAATGCCATAAATTGCACTTACAAGCTGTAAGGAAGTGATGATATCTCAGAATACAGATGCGTTGAGACCCATATTTTTCTGCCACTGCAGTCATTGCCCAGTTGGCATCACCTTATTCAAATGACATCCAGTTCAAATGCAAGTCTAAAATTTTCCAAGTCAAATTCTAGTTTGACTTTACGAACAAGAAATTGTGAGGTTCCTCTGACTGGACAAACCACTGGCCTTGGATTGGAATCCAAAGGAATTTTGTCTTGGGTTTTTTTTTTCTTTTTTTGTCTTTTTTACAACTTGAAGGCCATCACCTCCAGAATTGAAAAATCACTATAACTGACGAATTCTCATTTTTGACTGACTTCATTTGAAAGATGAGTCATTACATGTAAAATTTGATTCAATATGTAGAGTATCAACGTTTCTATGTCAACAGGGATCAAGTCTAGTGAAAAGGACGAGACTGTAGTAATTTTGTCTTCCTCCCATGTATCTGAAAGTAACTACATAGTGAAAAATGTTGGTGAAGATTTGGAACTCACATGTTCAAGTAATAAGAATCAAAGCGTTGGATGGATGCTTCCAAAACATTTACGTGGCAGGTCAGTAGATATTGAAATTATACTTTAATTAATTTATACTTCTCTTGGAAAATCTTCCTATGTAATGTAACAAGTAATACACTAATTTCGTTGTTTCTTTCTATAGGTCAGAATTGATCAATAAATTGGAGGCCACAAATTTTATAGATAAATGCGTGTCCTCGTCGAAGTGGACTTTTTTTGTATTCATCCAGAATGTAGGGGACTTGGAGAGATGTGCACTACTAGCTACCTAGAAACATCATCAAATGATATCGCCACTCTCGCACAATTTCCTTAGGACAGGTGTATTGGGGTCTGAGTGGGCAGTCTAGGGGGTTGGGGTTATAGGGTGATTTCTCAGCAGCCTGAAAATGGTTCAATTCTACAATAATAGTAGTTTGTGGCCCAAATATAATATCACAGGTTTGATTTTTGAATTGGTTTTGCTCCTCTCTACCGAAGTTAGGAAAGCTTTGTGTTCCTGCAAGAGTAAAAAAAATGTGTCCTCCCAAATCAAAATTTATACTTGCTTTTTGAGTTTCAAAGCTTGCTGATCAATTTTGGTTCAGTGTCTATCTGACTATCTGATGTCTGTCAGTGTGTGGTAAATCCAGTCAACTTTTTGTCCAATTTTGATAAACTTTTCAGGGGTTGTGGGGGTTAGCTCCTAGATGGTTTCCTATCACATTCATTCCCGTTGAATTAATAGAAACTTGTGCGCATGCATAGACGTGAATTTCTTATAATGTTAATTTCTCATTATCTATTCGAGTTTGATTTTGTTCCATCTCTGGGAGTTAGGTAAATGTTCTTGGAAGATGCCCTACAAATTATGTATGTTGTGATGGGCAGAGGCCTGAATATTGCACATGCACAAAACTAAACTTGCTTGACATAGCCGAAACTAATGGACCAATTTTGATGAAATTCCACAGAATTGTTTGGGTCAGCTTCTAAATGGTCCTCTATAAATTAGATTGCCTTCGATTCAATAGTAGTGCGTGAACTTACGCAAATTTGAATCTATCATCTATCCGTTCAATTTTGTTTCTGAGGGTAGTTGGGTATGGTATCTCGGATGATGCCCTTTGGATTTTATCGCATTGAATTGGTTTACTCCAATTGGTAAAACTCCTGGGCTAATGGACTGATTTTGATTACATTTATGGAATCCTAAAGTACTTCCTATAAATGTCATTGCTGTCAGATCAATAGTAGCCTGAGTGAATGGGCAACCTTGAATTTGTTTTTGAATCGTACTTTGTTCTTCAACTAGATAATTCTATTCTTTCTTGTTAGAATAAGCGAGGAAGCTATATTGCCCACCCTACTTGGTTAAATTTTTTTAAGCCGTTGATCATGTCAGGTGGGTCTTGTAAAATAGCTACGGGTGATGGTGGCTGGTTGATTGGTGGCTGGCCAATTGTGTCTTCTAATAGAAAAATATTCTCACTTGATTCCGGTAATGAGTTAAAATATAACTTCCATGATGTATTGTGAACAATCCATGCTGAGTCAACAGTCATTTCTGCTATTTAATCTCAACAGTCGATTTCTATTTTCCTCAAAATTACAGCAAGAATATAAAACAAAATGAAGGAGCCATCAATGAAAACATTCAATATTCCCCAAATAATCTTGTGTGCAAATTTTAATATCATCTCACCGTTCAATTTCAAGAAATTCATGTTATTTGTTGTTTTTTATTTCAGGGCTTTATATTCACAAGAAGTGAATGGGGCTTCCAAACTTACCATAACCCATTTGTTAGAAATTGACACTGGGGATTATGTTTGTGGTTTACCTGATGAGCAACATGAAGCTATACCCTGTAGTGTAAATGGTTTGTGCACAAACCATAGCTACAGCTCCTCAGAAACAGTTCATCTTTATGTGAAAAGTATGTTAAGTTTTTGTTAAGTCTCCTTCTGTTAAGTTCTTTCTTGTTTGGTTTTTTGATTGCATGTGTGTAAAATAATTTTCTACTGTTCTCTGTGATTTTGATCATTTCTATAAAAGTGCAGTAAAAGCAACTTGAATCTTGTAGAAGAAAAAACGTCTTATCAACCATTGCCTATCATACTTATACTCAACATTGGTTTTATACTTCAACCAATGTTGGAGGTTAATTATTGACACCCTTTCATCGATATACGCCTAATTGGGAAATTAATCATAAGTTATCTTTACCTTTGGAATTGTAAGAATAGAAATATGGTATGGCTGAGATGAAGTCTGTTATCATAGAACTTACACGTTGCATAAAATGTTTAAATTTTTTTACAAAGAAAATGTTATCTGAAAAAAGTCTGTTCAAGTTAAGGGGTTATAAAAAATATATATAGCAATTTCTCTTTCCCCTGTTGGTTACCTTGTGACATCTTGGACTACAGCCCTGCTCACCTGGTGAATGATAGTGTTACAGAAGTCATTTATCTGGGTGGGCATGTAAACCCCCCCCCCCCCCTCATGTGTGTGTGTTTCCTGGGTGTCTTCTAATCATTCCTACCATAATTCTACTCATTCTTTCAAAAAAGATGAATTGAGTTATCAATAATAGTACAGTTTACTATGCTGCCAGTCCAAAAATTGTATTCACCAGTGATAGGTTTCTGTCAGTGGTTACTCTTCACCAATGCAATTCAGATCAGGGCAGTCTTGGCCTGATATTGAACAATAGACATGGGAATTTCTATTCGACTACCGAAATATGGCCACATGGTCTCATTCTAGTCTAGTTATGGAAAGTGTACAGGTCCATCATTTTAAAAAACCTCACAATCAATCCAATAATGAACGTTACCCATGGGTGCAAAAAAAAGTTATCAACTTCAACTATTTCTAATGCAACCATTGGAAAAAGATTCCATCCTAAGAAGTTTGACATCAACCGCACTAACACTCATTATGGGTAATACTCATTTTGCCATCACTTGATGCGACTTATAACGTCAAATATCAAAAGTAAGGAAAGATTTTTATGCTTTTTGCCAGATATTGATTCATGATTTCCACACCCTCAAGGAGGAGTAGACGCGTTAAGCATTGTTTCAATTCATAGTTTCCTTTCAGTTGTTTACCATTCGTGCTAACTACACACTAAATTACTGAATAAAATCATGCATGAATGAATCTCAGTTCGGACCAGCTTCTAGTAGTATAAGACCTCAGATTAATAATAGCACTAATTTTTCCTCCAAATAATTAGTAGATGAATGGAATCAAAGTTGATTCTAATTTTGTTTTCTATAAAGATTACCTATGCATCGATTTTCTTTCAACTCGTTGTTATCAACTACACACCTCAAAAGAATTAAGGTATCACTTTTTCTTGTAGACCTCAAAGACCAGATCAATCAGACAAAGTTCAAAATAAATTTCATGGTTAGGTACCTAATGGAGATGGGATGCACCCTATTCTTTTTTACCCAAACACTGAGAAAGGCCATCGATATCAAGCTCCGACTTGAGCCAAAACAGAATGAAATCTGAACATTATTCTCAAGAGAAGTAACTCACTCCCCCCTAATTTTTCCCCCACAATTTTTGAGATATCGAAGTGAAACTTGGAGTACGTTTATGGGGTGCCTGATACTAAGTTTTAAACAAATAGAAATCAGGGAGAAAAAAATCCAAAAATTTGGACTACCCAAGGGGGAGGGGGGTAATTTGAGACTTAAAAAACCGTTTTTTCCATTTTTTGCCGAGTGACACCTCATTGCGATATCTTATTCTGTTCTCAGATTAGAGCTGATAACCATGAAGAAGCGTGATTCGTTTTGGCTCAAGTCGGAGCTTGATGTTGCTGGTCTTTCTCCAGGTTTAAGAAAAAAGAATTGGGTGCATCCCATCCCCATTGGGTACCTACCTAATCATGAGGTATAATATGAACTTTGTCCGATTGATCTGGGCTCTTTGGCATCTACAAGGAAAAGTAATCCCTAATTCTTTTGAGGTGTATAGTTAGTGTTGGATTTTGTTCATGATATGCAAGCCTGCATATTGTTCTGTTGTTGCAGTAAACTTAATCTAGGCTGCTTGGGGAAAAATTAAGGTTTTTATTGTAGCGTTTACTCCATGATTTCAGAAAAGAAGTGTTTGGGTTTTCAATGTACTCCTACAGTGTGCATACCAGAGCGATATATATGTGATGGACAATATGATTGCTTCAATAACGAAGATGAATCTCCAGATCTTTGTGGTTAGACTTTTTTTTTACTTACAACTCCTATTATTTTATCCCATAAACCAATTTATGAAGGAGGTTGAAAAAACATGAACAATCAGATTTAATATAAAAATGATGCTCTTTATTGAATGATTTGTTCACTATTTCGTTGAAGGATTGGATCCTTGTCTCAACAAGATAAGATGTAATGGCCGCTGTATTCCTCAAGAATGGTGCTGCCTTCATGAGGATAACTGCACAAGGAAGTGGGATATTGGCTGCTGTCCTGAGATTGGTATGAGTTTTCTCAAAGTGGTTCTCAAAATGGGGGAAATTTATATCAATTCTTCGTATAAATATGCGTTCACCTGTTTTTACAGGAAGTGGTGTTCATGGCAGCAAGATTATGAGATATTTGGGTAGTCCTCAACATTACAACGACCATTTTTCTAAAAACTTCAATAACTCAAATATCGTCATTTCCCAACAGGATCCAAGTGACTTCAATTTATTACAAACCCTTGTACATACTGTGATTGGTGAGTCAAGTACATGCAGTTAAAAAGAAGAAAAAAAAGCATCTCATTTTGATAACAACATCAGTTTTTAATGCAATAATTGTCTTCTCAATAAGACAAGAATCAGCTACTTAATATATATTTTGTTTCACAGGCTGTGCGCTAGTTTTAGTTGTGGTTAGCCCAATCCTTGTCATTGGAGTCTGTCGACTCTATTTGCGCCATAGATCTTACCAAAGTTGTAGAGAAAGTGCTACATCTATGTTTTATGGCCCAAGAAACTTCCCTCGAAGGTCGACCCATTTCACATCAGTAGCATACCATCCATCTCCTCGTATCGAGGTAACTCAAGTCTTATGTTGCATTCTTCTAGATTATTTAATTATTGAAGTAAATATACAAACATATCACTTTGTTTTTATTAATTTTGTAGGGAGCACCCACTGATGGATTTAACTCATTTCCATTGAGCGAAGAGGAAACTACTGAACAGGCTAATGATGGTGGCATTTTTTACAACCATTCAGGACATTTCCAATCAGACGGACCTCCTCCTTATTATGAAGCAATATATTTTCACAGTGTTGATGATCCGCCTCCATCTTACGCTTCTGCTAATAATTCAAGTACGATTATAACTAAGTTGATGTATGTATAGTTGGGAATTGCATACCTTAGGTATGGTTACTAAAACTACGAGTTTATCAAATTACCTGAATCGGAGAGATATATACCAAAACCTTGATGGTCTCCTTTCAGTGTAACGAGACAATTTTTTTTTTTTAAAAAATAATTAGGTTCATAAGAATGAAAAAAAAAACTAACATAAATAATTTTTGGATCAGGTTGGTATGGTCGTCTGCAGGAACAGTGAACATAATCAATTCTTTAACCAATTCCTGTTTCAAGTCAGTAGAGGATGTAAAACAGCCCACCACTCTGATTGGAAGCCAACATTTTCTGAGCTATAGTTTTCATCTTGAGTAAAAGGATTGTCAAAACGTTATAAAGTTGTGGAAAAAATGTATCTATTGTTATTATTATTTCAAATAAAAAATTATCGTTTTAGCAAATTCGTTAGAAGTGAAGATAATAAGGTATAGGTACCCATGGGACTGAAGAACTTAATTCCACTACTTTCAATTGGCAGCCAATTTCATGCTGAGATTTCAGTGAGACCAAAATGTGTCAAAAAGGAGTGGGAAAACAGTCGCTGCTTAACCTGATCGCTCCCACAGCCGTGTTTAAGCGCAAAACAACAGCGTCGCCGTCCTACCAGGCCCGTGTTTAAGCGCAAAACTCCGATACATCCCCTGGTCCCAGGGCCTTGTTCAAGCGCGAGCCGCACCATCACGCGATCTGAACTCGTCTGCCATCTATCTGCGAGGCTAATGAACTTATTTTTTAGATAGTGTTTACTTGGGTATCCGAGAGACATCGTTGACGTCATAATCGGCCTTGTTAGTTTTAGTGTCACTCGGAAGATCGCAAAAAGATCAGAAATGAGAAAGAGGGATGGGAAACACACTTATTATCCTTTGCATAAACAATAAACAACTATAGTGCATTCCGTTATCATCGTATTTCGTTATCATATAAGCTGAATCGTAATCTTAATGACTATATTCAGATGTTTAAAATAGAAATATATAAACAAAAAAGACAATGTAACTAGCGAAACATTGTTTGGTTATGAGTTATGATGAAACTTCACAAAGAAAAAAAACGGGAAAAAACTTGTATTTCAAAGAAAAACATTAAGTGAACAATTTGCTTGTCTAAATGTAACATGAAGTATGACGGGATTGGCGAAAATAGAGGGGAAAACGCAGCGCGAAACCGTCGGGGAAAGGCTGAAAAAGCTTGGGCTGGAGGGTGAGACGGCACCACAGTGTCTCGGGCCGCAGCGGGAGACGGACGCGCGATCGCTCGGTAGCTATCGGGTTAAACATCTCTGAAAATAAAAGCATTTGGTAGGGAGACATCAAGAGACAAATGCATTGGTGGGCTGTTTTCTAATCAGCTGAGTGAGCTAAATTCTCTCCTATTCGCCCTAGGAAGTTGAAATTGGGTAGGGAGACTCTCTGCTACTTTAAGAGAGGAAGAAATTATGGGCTCTTCCCTGCTCATCTGAGTAAGCTAAATTTTCTCCTGCTCAACCTAAGAAGTTAAAATTTGATAGTGAGACTCTCTAGGACAACAAAATTGAAATGAAATATCCTATATTTATTAATAGGATTGATCCATCCTCATTAGTTGAGTAAGCTCCATTGTCTTCTTTTCACTCTGGGATATTAAAATTTGGTAGTGGTCCTCTACTGCAGACACCAAAGTTAGAAGCATGTTCCATTTTTTACAATATTCAGCCGTTTGGCTCTAGGTGGAAACAAAGAGGAGCACCGAGTATTAGAACAAACATACTTATCTAAAATGAGTTATGTGTTTTCCATGAGTTCTCAAGGTTCTTGTACCTTGTAGTGAGGCAGAGCAGGGGTGTCTCACTCAGGCGGGAGGGTTGGATGACGACTTTGTTGCCAAAACTTAGAAAAATAACTGAAAACAACACCGTTACACAAATATTTTTTAGATAGGACTAGGAACCTATTTTATAAGTAAGTGCAAGACATTTCTGACGATACTTGATCTTGAAAATGTGCTAACTAATTGCAAAATCACTCAAAAACCAAACTTACATAAGCTATGATGATTTCAAAAGAGCTATTTCTATTTTAGACAAAAAGCATTTTCAAGAATATAGTAATGTTTAGTATTTGACCACTAACAACAATCAATCTACAAATATTCAATTTTGAGAAGGAACAACACTTCATACGCTGCCATAACAGTTATTACAAAACTTTAATTTTTAAAGTAAAGTTATTTCCTTATGAGGGGAGGCAGCTGCTAGTGAAGTGCTTCAACACATCCAAATTCTTTCTATTTATTTTCAATTCAGCGATATGAAAAATATGTTTATTAATAACGCACAAATTGACGAAAACCTGTTTCTTGAGATAAATAGTTACTGTCACTATTCACACCAATCTCATTGCCTCTGCTGATTTTAGTTTTGAGTAAGGGGCTCAGGATGAAATTCTTTTTACACTTTAAGTAACTAAAGTACGTTAGTCGTGTGCCATTTTGATGTAACTTTGAACTGATACATTGTCATTCAAAGTATATTGGAGCAGGTACTATTTTCTCCTGACGCAAAAAAAAGTGCAAGCACTAAACCAGTGTCGCAGCAAGCGTCCCCAGACACTGCCTTAATTGTAACCTTGGCACTGTTTCTGGGTCCAAACAAATCATGGTACCTTTCTGAGCCACAACTGGACTACTAGTTCCCTTGATCCTTTGCAGTAACCTGTATGTGTTATTTCTGGGGAAGTTGTAGGAATCAGAATATGTGAATTAGGTGGTAAGTTACAACCAGCCTTGGTTGTAGGCTTTGTAAATTCTATCCATGTTTGTTCCGATTCCTGCTAAAGACACTGTTGGTCCCCTCTTCACCATGATTATGTGATGGAGTTCAGATAACTAGTTATGATCACCTCTCAAGCCTTATTTTTCACTCTTTGTGAAGGACCATCAATCTATGTATCTAAGCAACCTCTGGGAGTCGCTTTTTCAGCATACTCTGATCCTGTCTTAGGGTGAATTTAAACTGCCTGCAATGCATGCAATGGGACGAGAAGTGGGAAAAGCTGCGGATTTCAAAGCGATTTGATGCGATAATGTGTTCATATCACAAGCGGTTACAGATGAGTAGGCAGTCGAGTTTGTGTTATCCAAGCAGTTCTATTGTCAGTTAATCCAATTAATTTGTTTTTATTAGAGAAAAGCGCATTAAACAATCAAATCGAGTACCTAAAGCCCCTCCACACAATGACCTATGCCGGCCGAATTAATTTGCCTCGTATCGGCACTGGGGCAATGCTGGGGCTGGGCTCGTTTGATGGCGATAAAAAACTGAGCCAGCACCGGCGGCCGTCACTTGTCTACACACTGGCTGCTGCAAGGACAACTGAGACTGACCAATGACGGGAAGCGTGTGCTGTGTACCACTCCTTTATCTTGTCAACTTCGTTCCCCTATAAATATTCATTTGTTTTGTAATTCGGGGCTTCTGCAATACCTATAATTTGATGAAGGGAGGAAATATAAGTTACCTATTAACTGCTGTGGCTATTTCCCTGGGCGTTTCCAACCAAACGTACAAAGCTTTCGTTGTGAAAAACAACTGATAAATAAGAGATGGCGGAAGACAAGATGGTAGATGATTTGGATTAATATGTGCTTAAAAATTGATAGAAAATGGGGAAAAAAATGACTAAAATACCAAAATCTTTGTTCTAACAGGGAGAATATTATTGAGAACAAATTCTTTTGCTATGATAAAGTTAACAACTTCTTTGCACCCAAAGTACCTAAGTTTCAAAACAATTCATATTAAATATTAACATATAATACGAAAATGTAAGAAACTTACCTCAGACGATCATGCTGCATAAATTGAATTTATTTATATTCCAAATTTTGAAAATAAATTAATACTTTTTTCTTTGAAAATCATATCTGCAGTTTGATGGAGAAAACTGAGAGTTCCCAACTTCGTTTATCTGGTAAATGATTATAATTGATTTAAATAGATGAATAAAATCAATCTATCCTCTTTAAAAGCAGCTGAAACTCGTTGCATTCTGTATACTAATATTAATTTAAATCAAGATCATGACCATTCATTTTTAGGATTTTCAATACCACTCATCGGACATATCTCCCATCCCGTTTCGCCCTGTTGAAAAGCCTTCTCGTTTCTCTGCGAAGGAGACCCAGGTCCCTGTTCCACCATGGAGCAGACCTGTTTGTTTTGATAGTCTTGACTGGGCAGCTTAGCTTGTAGCTTTTCTGAATGGCTGCCCAAACGAGTTCATTAACTCGGTCAAGATCTCTTGTTGTCTGGATATTAGTGTCCAGGTCCTCCAGCTCATCAGCTAGAAGAGTGTTAAACAGAGTCCAATTAGTGTTCTTAGGACTCCGATATGTCTCAGTGAAGCAGTTCGGATGCTCCAGCCGGAACCCAATAATCCGATCCGACAATGAAGCCTCTTCCGACACATGCCACCCTGTGACCCTATTTGCATAGAAACTACTCGCCACAGTGATATCCAAAATCTTACTCCTTGCCCGAGTAACAAAAGTAGGCTCATTACCCCAATTCAAAACCACGAGATTTTCCGCCACCAGAAACTGGACAATGGACTCACCTCTTTTGTTGATGTCGTTGCATCCCCACAGCAGATGATGACCATTGGCGTCACACCCAATGATTAGATGCAGCCGTTGTCTCTGGCAGTGTGACACTAGCTGCCGCACCATCACCGGAGGGGGCTCGTCCTCATCCCCTGGAAAGTAGGCTGAGGCGACAACACATCTTCCTCCGTTGCTGTCCTCAAGCAATATAGTCGTGAGGTCTCTGGAACAGTACTCAGGCATGGTCAAAAACTTGACTAGGCTATTTACTAGAATGGCCGATCTTGGCCTATCCTTGCCAAAGTGGAAAATTACCTTTCTGTTCTGTGCAGATAGTCCCATCACATTGCCCTCAGTGGCCCACGGCTCCTGGATAAGGGCAATGTGGTGGTCTTCCGATGTGAACTTGTGGCTCAGGACCGCCGACGCGCCCCTTGCCCTGTGCACGTTCACTTGAAGAAATTTTAGATGTGTATTCATTTTTTTTTTTTTTTTTTTTTTTTTTTTTTTAATCAAGAGTGGTGGGGGGCACTACTTTTTTTTTTGCCCTCCCCACTTTTGCTGCTGAAATATCTTTTTATCATCCATAAAGGTTTGATAAAACGCCGGAAAAACAGTCACCCCCCGCAGAGCCGGGTTACGGGGGGAAGGCTATTACTACTGGGGGTCGCCTGGTACCCAGAGCCTGCATACTAATGACCAGACTCCCCTCTGGCCACGCATCCCTCAGCGTACGCTACGTACCACCTTGGATTGGGGGTTGTCGTTTAGTCAAGAGAAGGGCCAGGGGCTTTTACACCCACCCTCCTCCAGTCCGGGGGGCACCGTGCGGAGGCGACAACCATCACCCCCCAAGACAGATGGGTTGAGTACACTGAAGGAAGAATGAGTGTTCATGAAACTCTCAAGTGAAGGCTGCCCACAAGGCTCACTTTTGGTCCTAAGATTATGGAATATTTTGTTTGATGTGATCCTGGAAGCAGTTAGTGTGACTGGGACCCAGGTTGTGGCATAAGCGGATGACTTGGTAATCTTGGTTCAGGGAAGTAGTCGGGTTCCCATAGAGGAGAAAACCAGGCAGATCATGGTCACTTTGTCATTAGCATGTGAAGCCATTAAGTTGACGATCGCTGGTGACAAAACGGTGGTTATGTTGCTCAAGGGCCATTTGGACCCTCGCTGGCCACTGTCAGTAGTTGTGAATGGAACCAGGTTGAAGTACGTGACATCTTTCAAGTACCTATGTTTCACACTTAGTGAAAGAATGAAAGTGGAGGAACTTGTGGTTGAGGTTGGTGAGCGCGCCTTGGCTGCATTTATGAAGGTGTGCCAGCTTGCTGGATCAGACTGGACGATTGATATATCAGTTTTTTCCTAGTGTGTGGGACCGTCTGCAAATGGATTTGGTCACACCAGCATATGTTATCCAGTTCGTTGTTGGACATGGTGAATTTGCTGCTAAGCTCACTGCCTTGGCATGATCAGGGTTGAGTTTCCATGCTTTTGTGGTGGGTTAGAGTTGGCAGATCATGTGTTACTAGACTGCCCTGATTTTGAGGACCTAGGGTTCACCTATGGGTTTGGGGATTATAGGCCGAATTATATGTTGGAAACACAGTGAGACTTTGCTGTTTTCAGTGAATTCACTAGTGTTGCTATCGCCATACTTGCGCGTAGGCATAATACCAGTATGTTGGGTTTATAATTACATGGGAACTATCATATATATGAATTGGAAATTTTATATAGGGGATTTTAGGACTGTTAGGGAAGAGCCTGTCCTTTTGCACACTTTTTAGTGGAGAGGTGTTGTCAGGGGATGGTTAGGTTAGGGCACCGCACCAACTTTGAGAACCATCTACAAAAGTTCACATTGGAGATGTCGTTGATCCAATGTGGATGTCCCTTTCTCCTTGTAAGATAAAATGGTAGCACGTATGTGCCGTTCGTGCTGGTAATAGCTTGAAGATCTGTGATGAAACCAGCAGCAACATGGGCACTGTGTCTCTCTTTTATGCTCCTGTGATGCTCAGGCCCTGGAATATCCAGGGGTAAAAGTAAAGCAGTAGGAGAGATGAACATGTTCATTTGAACTTGTGGATCTCTCTGGGCCTGTGACCAACCATTCAAGGCTTCTGGGAGGGGAGTTGGACGGGCAACCTACCGACATTGCTTCCAAACCCAGCACCGTGGGCGGGGGGAGCTCCAGGCAACAGGTGCATATACTTTGTCTAAGCACCCCTAGCCTGCCCCCCAGTTGAGGTTAGATTTGGGGGGGGGGGGGGGGGGGGGGAATCATTGGCTTACAACCTTGGTAGTAGCTACACTACCCAGGTAGGGGTACATGGATTCGGGCTCGCAGGGGTGGGCCGCTGCAAACAGATCCCGGCATTTCAGTTTTGTAAATTGCCAAAAACTTGGGTGCCTTACCTGCATAGTTCGGAAGCATGTGCTAGACATGCGCCCTCACCTGTGGGTTAATACAGGTACTTGCATTTGCAAGGACATTGATTGTGTGTACAATCCACTCTTCAGAGTGCTTCATCTCCAGTTGCATGCAGCTGGAGGGGAGACTACAGGCCTTTGCCCCAAGAGTTCTTAACCAACATCCATTTATAGATGGAGGAATATATAGTAATTGTTTCTGTTTTCTCTCCAATCAATTATGAGTAGACAACAGTGCTTTATGCGGGAATATTATAATGCTAGAAATAAAGATGGGAAGAAACATTTCTTTTGTGTTCCCCGTGATCCTCAGAGAAGAAAACGTTGGTTTGATGCTGCTGAGGTACACTATGGCTGATAGAAGTTGTTCATAGAGTAGAAGTTGAGTATCAGTCTTGCACTGAAAGAAACTGCTTTCAACTTGACTCATTTTAGTACAAAAAATAACGGAATTGAATAGAAAATATAATAGAACTCGGTTGCTTGCAATTTCAATGTTGTAAACAGCATGGTTGCTTATAGAGCAGAAATGTTTCTTTGTACAGTCAACTCTACTGCTCCTGCCACACGGCGACGGAGGCGTACCTTGGGGTGGAGTGTTTCTCTCCATTGTCATCAAGGCCACTTGTTAGGTTGTCTCAGCAGACTCATGGGTCCAGCCGAGTGCACTGGTGACGTCATCAAAACTTCGGAATTTAATTAAAAATAAATGACATGTGTCTCGCGAAAAAACTAAATAGGTATCATCTCAACTCAAGCTCATCTTTCCAATAAAAAAAATGCGTGGATAACGCTCATTGGCTTTTCATAACCGTTATTCACTCCCACTGTGAAGTATTGAATTTATTCAATTTTATTTAATAATTCATTCATTTTATTATTTCATTCATTATTTATCATTATTTCATTAATTATTTTATTTAATTTATTCATTCATTCATTTAATAATCATTCATTCATTCATTTATTTTATTCATTAATGAATTAAATTTATAGAGACAACTATTAAATGCATGGGACAGTTATTGAATTAGTTATAAGGACAACTAAAGAAGTTATTGCTACCATGGATTATGGATATGGTTGGATATTTATTTGACTAAAAAATTTTGTAAAGCGAACTTTTTATTTATTTTCAGGTGTTATAGAAGAACAAGCTTCCAGCAAAACAGTTAACGTTTGAATCAACCATGAAGCCTACGTGATCATGATATAATAATGGACATGAATGTGATAAACTGTGTTAGAAACCATGTCAGACACATTTGAAAAATCTTTCAAAAATTGAAGAAAAAAAAAGTTTTTAAATAAAAAATACGACTAGGTATTTAATGTTGGAATCATTTCGTTGAAACTTGTCAACTAAGCTATGTATCAAATACCACACAAGAATAGACTTTCTTGAGATTAAAATAATACAGTATTCTAATAGGTCAGTGTTCTGTACTGCATGTTCAGGACTTAGATTGTTTAAGGTTTTTTTGGTCAATGAGGGAGTGAACCATGGGCCAGAAAACTTACATTAATAGGTTTTGATGCAATTAGATTATATCTCGAAAATTTTGGCACAAACTGTTCTACTGTAATTAACGGTTTTCTTTCTAAAATTGTTCAAAGTTTGCAAACTGAATCTTGTACTATCAAAATATGGATAACCAATTCGATTTCACTGTTGAACATGGATTGACCAATGAGTTATGCTACACCTGTATTAGCATGCTTGTTCCAGTTGTTGATCAGTAGTAGTTTCAAAGCTGCTAAGATCTTTGTCATCATTGAAGCCCACCTGCAACCACTTGGTACATTGAACACTTGTACTTTGGTACAATTAACTATGAAAAAATCATAGAAAGAAAAATATTTTTCATTGGAGAATATAGTTGGTGTCTAAATTCTAGGGATGAAATCAGTGTTAACTCTTCTGCTTTTCGAGCTCCAAAATGCATTTATTATCAATGATGTTCTATTGGCACCAATATGTTGTTGCAATAATGCTGAGATACTATCAAAACCATCCAGAAAAAATATGTGGCATTGCATTCAGGCTAGCTCAGTAACATTACAAATTAAATCTTGGGGTGAAAAGTTGTGAAAACCAATTTCACCATCATTGACCTATCAGTGAACCAGTTTATTCAGATCAATGTCGGTAAAAAAAACTGCCAATTGAGCTTTCCTATGACTTCATCGATCACAACGACGATTGAAATAGCCAATGAAGTAGCTTATTCAATTACCTACTTCTTTTTTTACTAATTTCCTGCATATTTTTCTCCTCCCTCCAGCCATCACCCTCGTTTGTATTTTCCTATCCAATAGGATTCTGTTTGACGCTCCTCTTATAGCCAAGATAATTCTAGTAATATTTTCTCTCGCTTTTATTTGTATGAATTGACTTTCCTGTGCCATTCTTTCAGCTACCGTTTTTCACTGTTGATCACCATAACCTATCCAATATCGTTTGTTTTTTAATTGTATGGAATTAGACTTCTCCTTTTAAATATCAATGGTTGGCCTTTAATGAAATAATTAAAAAAATAATAATAATAGCATTAAAAATGATCTCATTTTTTCATTTACTTTTATAATAACAAATATGTACGATCAAATTAATTTTATAAACACAGCCACTAACGAAATTGTTAGTACAACTTGAATTGTTAATAGACGATTGATTATGGATGTAAAAGAATTACACCATCGTGTGGAAAGAGCGAAAAATGAAGTCGAAACTTGTTCTGTGACGAAATTTTAGTGTTGTGACGAATTATCAGGAAGATATTGAGGTTGGACGAATTGCTTCCTACTAAAAAATGCATGATGGATAAGGTGTTCTGTTTAGTTTAACAGTGACGGAGAGGAGAAAACGAAATTCTTTGTTTCAAAATACCTCTTAATGTTTGCTATTTCCCAAGCACTAGAATAGTAAGAACCACAATAATAGTAAATCAGGTTGTAAAATTTAATAATCAAGTATTTAGTATTAGGAGAGAGTAGGTTTCGACACAGGTATTTATATCATTAGAGGAAGAATTATTAGTATAACTGTTTCGTGGTATGAATTCAAATAATGATTTTAAATCATTACTAAGACACAACGGAATTTATTTGACAACGTCAACTGACTGGCTCTCTCACAACATGGGTTCAAACTGAACACCGATCCACTTGAAAAGGCGGGATATCGATACTAAACATGGATACTAAACTATAACATTGGTATCAGTATTGTTGTACTATTAGAGAAAGAAAGACTACTGGCCAGAAATATGCTTCTTTGCAAGTACAGCTCAATTTATAATACCAAGTGTCAGTAGATACACCTGTAGGATGTTAGCCATATAAATTATCCAAAACCTGTATCCTGATACTAAACTAAACACCTAGAAACTATGGGTATCTAATAGTTAATCAAACTTCAACTTGATTTACTTTTCTTGTGGCCTTATAGGCAAAGTGAATGTACAGCTTCATCTATTGAAGTGGCCTGATAGGGGAAGTAACAGGGAATTTGAAAATGTATTAAATAAGCATTCTGAAACAAAGAATTCTATTTATCCTCTCGCCGTCACGCATTCACGCCATCACAATTGTAAAATAGTTGTAAGACATAATGAAATCAGTTGTATTTTTTAATATGGATACATAATTGCTAATCATAAGTGAGGCCTAAAGGTTCTCTGACTCGGCCTGCATTTTTTATCTGCATCTCCATGACGTGAAGGTGAGAGTTAACACTTGATAGTTTATCAATTTACTACTGCATATTTAAAACTTCAGCAAAAGTGATGACATACAATGTTTTTAATGCAGGACTAAGCCCTAGTTATGGAGGTCCTAGGATTTGAGCAGTGGGAGTTTGTGATGTTCTAACCAGGTTCACCGAATGTGTACATACTCAATTGAAACAATTAGATTTTCTCTAATACCTAGTAGTAAAATTGTGAGTTGGGATCAACCCCGAGACATATACTAGTTTTTATAGCCAATCCAATCAATGATGCTTTGGGGATTTGCATGATCAGTCCTAAATATTATAAAGCGTTCAATGTTTTTATCCAATATGTTGAAAGTCCAATATTACATATCTAAAGTGACTTGTTCAATGTACTTGAATGCTGACTCTTTCAAGATCTTCGAAGTGAATTTCACTTTCAGAATAAGTACATCAAGTTCTTCATGTTGAAATCATTAGGGTAGATTTCATTTGCCATCCATTTTTTCAATCAAAATTTAGATGAACCATTATTGGCTTACCATTCTTGAGAAGCATAGAGACTTGGCAGATTTGGCATGAGGTATTAGGGATTCATGTTCATTCATAGGCTTGGACTGTTCATGTTTTTGAAACGTACACAAATTATTTAAATAAGCAATAACAAAGTCGAATTAAATTTTTCGTACAAATTTGCTCAAAGTTCTCCCATGCAGCATCTCATAGTGAAAATATTCTTGAATCATCCATGGATTCCCTTTCAGATTACATCATGCTTTTAAAAAATCTCGTTCTAAAAGTATTTGGTAAAACGTGTGATATTAAGAGCTTCCAATTTTGTTTTGTAATTTTATTGAAATTCGTCTTGTTCAGAGTGCAAAGACTTGGAAAAAAGTGCTTAATGTTAAGGCAGTCTGAATTTGTTAATGTTTCTTCCTGAAAACTGTTCTATGACCAATGTTAAGATGTAACGAAACATATCTGTAGGTTTCTTTGGTTTTTTATACTTTTTGTAGTTAGCATAAATTTTAATTGAAACTTAAAGAATAAAGACTGATTTAATAAATGAATGTTGTAATAATGTTAAATTCTGGCATATTTATGTCTCAACCTTCACCCAACCCTTCTCTTCTTGTCTATTCCGTTATTGTGTAAAACTTGAATAATTGTTGCTATAGAGAGTATAGAGTTATGGGGAAAGTTCCAGTCGTGAAACATGACATGTTGTTTTTTCCGCCACGGTATATTTTTCTCTTTATTTTTAATTAGAGCACTTGTATGCACAGAAATCGTTAATTACCAAATGCATGACAGATATTTTCTTAATAATATTCTGGTACTAATTGTAGGGAATTTAAAAAATGTGTTGCACTTTTTATAGATTTTAACACTTTTTAATGAAATTTTATTTTATTTTTCAGCAAAAATATGTGCGAAATTTCCTGAATGTTTTATTTCTTAGTTGATAACATTTTACAAGTAATATTACAATTTGTTAAAAACAAGATTTTAAGGCACTTTAGTGATCTTTTTAGCACATTTTTTGAAATTTGAACACTTACCGTTTTCCAGAAGAGCTGTCCATTAAACTTTTCACGATGTTTCGATTACTCAATAGTACTTTTCCGTTTGGGACCAAACGAATATGACATTCATGCTTAGGGTGGGAGCACAAAACCTATGTTTCATGTCTTTGTAACAGAGTTAGGGTATACTAACTTAGCTCATTAGATGCGCAACCTTATATCTTCAATATCCTCTAGGACATACAAACTCTACAACAATTAGAAAACGAACTTATTTATGGATAATGTACAACAGGCAGCCTGGCAGAGTACTGTGTGTAGATTGTGATAATCCAAAATTATATCCATTAGAAGCAAGAAATCTGAATGCGAATCGTAAAGCCATGAAAATTTGGAAAAATAATAAAACTCCCGAAAACGAAACTATACTTATCAGATAGGTATGTTATCAAACCATCTAACTAAAACAATAACTACGTATAACTATAACATCTAACTAAAACAATAGACATCTAATTAAATCAATAGAAAATGAATCCATTGAACATTATCTGTTTAAGCTGCCAGCAGAGAAGGACACGGTGTATTCTCTGTTTAAGGTTTAATAAAAATACAAAAAGACCCAAAGTTTTCTCATCTCCAATCAAAAAGGGTGACGGTACATGAGCCAGAAGTTGGGAATGAGTATACCAATACCAATTTATTTTCAAATGATTTTTGATAACATTTGCCATATGATGAGGAATATATATCTAGAATCTATTTAGAGAAGGTAGATCAGCTGTTTTGTGTGTGTACCCCGCCCTCCCACCCTTTTGAGTGACACCCAACATACCTAATACTGGACGAGTTACCTACCTACCTTTGCCTATGTAGGACTGTATGCAGATAGGACATTTCAAGTTAAACTTGATTTTTTGGCGCATGAACGGAATTTTTATCTCAATCGTAACGAGAGTTATCGTATGGAATGACATATAAATATATATTATGTAAATCTCGTTAGGATTAAGATAAAAATTCCGTTCTTGCGCCTAAAAAATCAAGCTTTCCAAACGAAAGGATGAGTTCGTTGCCCAGCACTTTTTGAGCCCATTAAATTGGTCACATTCCAAAAAATTTAAAAAATCACTAAAAACGGATAAGAATCGTAAAATTTATATTTTTTGGCAGAATATTGCTCAAATAAAGTTAGTTTCATCAAAATTTGCTAAAAAATCGATAAAAACTTCAAAAAAGAGCTAAAAATCCGAAACCTCTATTTGGCTAGTAGATTACTATTTAGAGTACGTTTTTGTCATATAATTATTAATTAACAATTTCATTGCACTCAAAAAGCAAAATTTCAAAACAATTTAATATCGGACATTATGATAATTAACGAAAATTCGTTCATACGATCATGCTGCATGAATGGAACTTTTTTACACCGAACTGTAAAAAGTAATCGTTATTGTCTGGAATAACAAACATTCAAACATATATATGAATATATAGGGTAAAGTCGTGTACCTTGGGTCATTTCCAAGATCTGGAGATAGGACCGCTGAAAAAAATGGTGTCCTTCAAATCTACACTCCCTATATCACGTAAATACATATATCTACACGTTTGATACAGCAAAATCGTTCCAGAATGCCTCAAGATGGATTTCCATGACCCAACGTTTGGGAATAGGTATCTCAGTTTAAAAGGTTATTAGCCATTGCAATAGCTTGATGTTCTACGAAAATTCGCTAATAGACCATGCAGCTTCATTTTCTCCTTCCTTTCGTTTGTGTGAGCACTCTAAGAGTAAACTGTCATAGGAGTGGAATCGGCCGTACTTTCAAGTTCTTGGATGGGTGCGAGTAAGTTGGTACCTACTCAATTTGCGATAATGGGTAAAGGTGGTAGTGCCTCTTTGGCTAAACCCAGCTTAACATTGCGGTCGTTGAGCAAAGTGAATAATTTGAAATCCAGGAAGCTAGTCAAAAGAGCTAGACTTGCTCCCTAATATATTTTTAAAGTACAAAATAAAAATGTTTTCCGGTTTAAAAAAATTTAATAAATTAAAAAAAGCTAATAATTTAAAGGCCGTATGAATATTGCCAATAATTCAGTGTGAACGCTACATCAAATCAGGTAAGTACCTAACTACAATTTCGTTTCTTGGACAGTTCAAAATTTAGATAACGTAGGTACCTAACGAAAATAGTTCTTTCTGTACTCAATTTTGAATTCATTACACTTCCTTACATACAAGTTCCAGGAGAGAAACGTTGGACCAAAAAATGAAAGTGTAATAAATTCAAAATTGAGGGCAGAAAGGCCTATTTTGGTTACCTTATTTAAAATGAAAATATCAAATACATACATGATATATATATATATATATATATATATATATATATATATATATATATATATATATATATATGTATATATAAATGTAATATATCACTTGGCAAATGACTCTAGAAGAGGTTGAATGCAATCACTTAGTAAGAAAAGAGAACAGAAAATAACAACACAAAACTATTTTTAATATTTCGGCTTCTGCCTTTTTCGAAATTACAAGAGAACATGATTAATTTGGGATGTTTGCAACGTTAGCACGGAATTTACGTAACTTTGGATATCGCTTCGACGTCTAATAAATATTCAGGCCTGGAGGATTGTAAGCACCTAACACGTTGCTATGAGCTTTTTCCGATTGGTGAAGCATTCTCTGGTTGTATTTGGGCTTCATTTTCTTCAAGAGTTTAATGCCGAAACAATCATTAAAAGTTAAATTATGGGTAATGGCATGACGGCTTACAGGAAGATCATCGTCAGACCGAACCACGAATTCTCGATGGTTGTTCACCCTCAAGTTGAGTGGGGTTTCTGCTTTCCCCACGTATAAGGCAGGACGCTTTACAAACCAAATCATATACACACACATAGGTGTCTGGCATTCTGCTGATCCTTTGCATGTGTATGAGATGGGATTGTTCGGAGACTTGAAAACTTCCTCCTCAATAACTATAGGGCAAACTTTGTAGCGGCGCTTCTTACATGGGTGCAATCCTTTGCTTGGAGCTGGTTCTGGTCTATCAGATCGCCGGTGTGTTAGCCTGTCTCCAAGTGAGGATGCCTGACGATAGGTGAGTGTAGGTGCTTCAGGAAAGACATTTCTTGTTATGGGGTGAGAGGATAAAATTGGGTGGAGATCCTTCAAAATTTTGTTTAGGCTCTCAATTCCAAAAAAGAATGTAGTTGTCAATTGGACCTTTTCACTTTTATTGTGAGTTGCCGGTCGGTAGCCTACCGCACTAAATTCACTAAATTTGCGGGATGTCCTCTAGACGGAATTTTGTTGGATAAATCCTGCAGGTATTTCTCTTGTTCTCCCTATTCACTACAGATCCGGTGTCCTTTATAGACAGAGCTCTTGGAATTGATTGTTTTGTGTGGTGTGGGTGGCAGCTTTCGAAATTTAAGTATAATTTATTGTCAGTAGGTTTGATGTGCACTAAAGTAGTCACCACAGTCAGTAGTGGTGATCAGTCAGTTGGATGTTTATGTCGAAGAATGTGGCATTTGTCATATATGTCCATGTAATTTACAAATTAGTAATTTAGTAATTTAAAGCAAAAGCCGAAATTTTTATGAAATATGCTCACAAGATAGTTTTTGACGCCCTTAAAAAAATCAGGGGCTCAAAGGAAAAAAAAAAGTTGGGTGTAGCACACAGCTTCCTTGTATACGTAACATGGATGTATGGATCATTAGGGTGGTTCAAAAAAAAAAAAAAAAGTTCTGGGATTTCTTGTCCTCATTGTTTTTTTGCTTCCTCAGTATGTCAGGATGACGCTCCTAAATTTTTAGCAAAAAATTTTAATCCTAACCACTTTACCTGGGTCGATTTTGGCCAGTTATCAACTGCTGTCGTAAACCAACCTCTAAATTGGTGCCGAGGCCGGGCGTGGTGATGATTTGAAGGACGGATTTCAATTTTTTTGGGTCAATTTATGGGTTTTCGCATGCGCTGAACACGATGAACTTATTTATTTTACGCTCCGTCCACCAGTTATCCGGTAAACAGGCAGAGGGCGCTAGTAGAAGATAAGTAAAAATCGAAAATTTCACCGAAAATGCTGTCGCCTGGTTAAGAATTGTACTAGAAACATGCTATTATGGTCGGATAATATGCTTTGGCATGTTCTGAACATGATTCCGTTTTTTACTATTCTTTTCTTTCGATTGCTTCGTTTATCGGCCATAAACCTCAAATTAATTGTGGGGTAATAGACAAATTCACCCTAATTTCACCGGAAATTATGTCGCGTTGATAATTTAAGGTCCCAAAATACCTTGTGTCGATAAAATTTTGTATTTCCCAGGATACTCGGTACAAAGCCGTTGGTAATTTGGCAAGGACTTGAACCGGCATTGTACTTATTCGCTTAACGACCCGATACCATTGTACAAGCTTTTACACGTGACCGATACCGCTGACAATAGCTAACCCTACGCTCAAACGATCCAATCACAGTTCAGACAATTCAAAACTACGAATTTGACCCCGGAAAACCGATAAAAACTAAGGAATTTTACAGAAATATGGGAAAATTGCTTTTCTATTTTCTCCATTTTGCCGCTATATTTGGCAAATAAGAACAATGCCGGTTGAAGTCCTTGCCAAATTACCAACGGCTTTGTACCGAGTATCCTGGAAAAGACCAAATTTTATCGACAAGTTATTTCGGGACCTTAAATTATCAACGCGACATAATTTCCGGTGAAATTAGGGTGAATTTGTCTATTACCCTACAATTAATTTGAGGTTTATGGCCGATAAACGAAGCAATCATCGGCGGAAAAGTGTAGTAAAAAACGGAATCATGTTCAGAACATGCCAAAGCATATTATCCGACCATAATAGCATGTTTCTGGTACAATTCTTAACCAGGCGACAGCATTTTTACTTATCTTTAAGCAGTGCCCTCTGCCAGTTTACCGGATAACTAGTGGACGGAGCGTAAAATAAATAAGTTCATCGTGTTCAGCGTATGCAAAAACCCATAAATTGAACCAAAAAAATTGAAATCCGTCCTTCAAATCATCGCCTCGACACCAATTTAGAGGTTGGTTTACGATAGCAGTCGATAACTGGCCAAAATCGACCCAGGTAAAGTGGTTGGGATTGATTTTTTTTTTTTTTGCTAAAAATTTGGGAGGGTCATCCTGACATACCGAGAAAGCAAAAAAACAATGGGGACAAGAAATTCCAGAACTTTTTTTTTTTTTTTTTGAACCACCCTAATGGATCATTGGATAGTTTTAAATGATCTTAAAAAAATCCATAGCGAAAAATAGTAAATCGAGAAGTAAGTACCTAGCGTAAATCGTCAAAATCGGTCAATTAGGAAACGAGAAAATTATGCGTAAGGTAGGTAATTTACGTTGGCGCATGTGCAGACTGAGGCAATAATTTGAGAACATCGAAATTGGTGTCGGGCCACCTATAGATTCTACAGCCTAACCCGCACTTTCACTGAAAATTTCATCAAAATCAGATGAAAACTGTGGAAATTATTTTACTCGTTACAAGTATTTCACATTAGCGCATTCACAGAGACTACTAATGTTATGATAATTTTGAAATTAGTATGGGATGCTCAAATTGTTTCTCCCAGCTATCCTCCAAATTTGAGCGTGATTGGACGACTTGGGCTTAAGAAAATGATGCTTGATGCTATTTTTGTTTGTGCATATGCAGAGTGGAGTATTGACTTGGGAACAATGAAAATGATGAAGACCATAGGTACACCCTCGCCCACACAATCCCTTGAAAATGTCATCAAAATCGGTTGAAAATTGTAGAAATTAAGCTTATAACAAGGATTTGCGGGCACACGGACAGACAAACACAAACCAACAGCCCCCACACACACACACACACACACACACACAAACAAACAAACACACAGAAACGGAAAAAAAGTTGGTCAGAATGGTCTAAAACTTAAGATGCGAGTGGAAATTTTGATTTTGGAGACAAAGTTTTTCATCTTCAGAAATTGAAAACAATCCTTCCGATACCTATAGGTAGACTCGGAAGCAATCAAATAATGACTGGATTTTGAGTTAATTATACCCTTATATCATGATATAAAAAGCCCCCCCCCCCCTCCCCCCCAACGATTTCCCTTAATTTTTGAGATATCGTTAAGGTTTCGTTAAGTTTTAAGAAAGTGGGAGAGCGTGTTTGGAGTGTCTGCTACTAAGTTTTAGGCTTAAAAAAGGGTGTCTATCCGAAATTTTTCTGTTTTTTTCTTTTAGCGAATTTTCGTAGAAAATGAAGCTATTGCAATGGCTCAGAAATTTTTAAAATCAAATTTTTTGAAAAATTTCTCCATTGAAATCCGTTTTGAGGCATTCTGAAACGAATCCTACAGTTTAACGCTTTTTCATATGAGTTGAAGTAGTTGAAGTGAGGCTTAAATCAATTTAAAAAAAAATTAATAAATTAAATAAAAATGAAAATAAAATTTAAAAAAAAAAATATATATATATATATATATATATATATATATATATATATATATATATGTTTGTGTGTGTGTGTGTGTGTGTGTGTGTGTTCATGTATATATGTCATTCCAGACGATAACTCTCCTCGTTTTTGCATCAAAAATCAAGCTTTTTTAAACGAAAGGATGAGTTCGTTGGCCAACACTTTTTGAGCACATTAAATTGGTAAATTTTGAAAAAAAAGTGCTCAAATACGTCTAAAAATTGTTGAATTTATATTTTTATCAAAGTTTAGTAAAAAAAAAAAAAAAAAATTTGTTAACTAGAAACTTAAAAAAATTATTCACTAAATTATGGTGAAAAATTTACTCAAATTTCAGTAAAATTTGCTGAAAAATCGATCAAAAACTAAAAAATTGCTAAACATCCGAAATCTGTTTTGAATCGTAGATTATGGTTAAGAACGAGTTTATTTGCCATAAAATTTGTGGTAAACAATTTCTTTAAACTCAAAGTACTCAAATTTCAAAACAAAATAACATAACATTAAACGATAATTTACGAAAATTCAGTCATGCGATCATGCTGCTTGACTGGAACTTTTTAAGCTTAGTATTAGGCACCCCAAACGCACTTTTCAAGTTTCACTTTGATTTCTCAAGAATTTTTGAAAAACGTTGGGTGATGGAGGGTTACTTTCTATATTATGATTTAAGGGCCTAACTATACGATTCCCAGCACTTCTTAAATTGGGCATAACTCAAAATCCTGTCGTCATTTATTTATTTTATTTTTCATTTATTTATATAATTATTTATTTTGTTGAGCCCTCGAAGACTTTTGATTAGTGCATCGAAACTATCTTGTGAACATAGTTCCATAAGCGTTCTATGAAACCCAAATCCCAAAGAAAAGAGGTCCTTTAGGGTCAAAAATTGTGAGCCATTTTTTTACCACATTTTTCTAATAGTATATTGTATTGGAGTATATTCTGAGTAATTCAATAGCCCTCCACAATAGGTATGTTGTTTTGAAATACCTTGTGGTATGTGGTGATTTTTTCATTTTCATCATTTTTTATTTTCATCTTTTTAACGTTTATTTTTATACGTTGTTGTTGTTTCGTTGTTGTTGTAGTCGTTTGTAGTTACGTTCTTTCACTCCCTGAAGAATTCCCTGTTCCTGGGGAGGAACGTTGGAGTAATAAATTCAAAATTAAGGAAAGAAAGGCCTATTTTCGTCACGATATCTAAAATTTTAACTGTCCAAGAATATAGAAGTTGGATTCAACGTCGAAAACTATAGGTATAACGATAAATTGTTGAAATAATGAAAAAATCGTATGAGGTGGGGGAAAAACTCGAATTTAGCTTGCATAGGTAGGTATTACGATTCTTTTCCGCTTTTGCCGTCATTTTGCCCTTAGAATTCTTTTAAAAAATCTAAAATATATTATACCGTTGGGAAGCTGGTAGCACGGGGCATTTTTTGAACTTTTGAGCCAAAGATGATCGTTTTTTGATTATAGAATATTGTCAAAATGTTCAATATAAACGTAAATTGACTAATTTTTAAGCTTACCTAATAAAAACTACCCTAGAAGTACACGAAATGAAAGTACACGACCTAGAGAGTTCAGAATGGGGCATCCACCAGGCAAGTGGTGGTAGTTTATATAATAATTCAATCCATAACATTTGAGAAAATTAAGCCATAATTTAATTGAGAGTACCTACATAGTCGACATAACAGGCTCAATTTAAAGCTTTTTTTATAATTAATTGAATTACGCGCGTCGGCCTGGCTGATTTTGGCGGGTTATCGAATAAAATTGGTGCAATTTATTAAAATGTACCCCGTTTTCAATAGAAACGTTATAGTCAACAGATTACACTGATTGTAACATTGATTGAACGTTGAGTTGATTGGAGACAACGGCACGTTTGAATGATACTTGGATTTTCCAAATTAAAACCATTCTGAAAGTTGAGAGAAACCGTTTTCCTATATATATATATATATATATATATATATATATGTAAATAATGTATTATAAATATGGGACGTAGAAGAAATTGTATCCGATGTACGTAAGAAATGTAGTGATGATTCATATTAGAGATACCTACCTAATGATGTATTTAGAGGTCTAATTAAGGATTACCTAATTAGATTTATTGCAAGTGATTTGTATTAAACAGCGTGTCCCTAAAGTAACCCCCCCCCCCCCCCCTTTCCACCATTGTCGAGGAAGTGAAACTTGGACAGCGTTTTTGGGTTGCCTGTTTAGGCCCCCCCCCCCCCCCCCTCTATTGGTTACTTAAGGCCATATCACACTTGCATTTTTCAGCTTTTTTCTCGCATTTTCAATGCTTGAACGTGAAGAAGGCAAAGTGTTTTTTTTCAAGGTCAGCTTTTTCGTCCATTGCACATCCTGACGGAGCATTTTTAAACTTACTTGGGAAAATTAGAACATGTTCTTATTTGGAAGGTAACAATTCAATGGAAACCCCCTAGGAGCCCTAACCTGACAGACTTAAAAAACTGAATCCGCCAGTATGCGTTGTTCTTGCACTTAGGGTGGTCCTCCACTGGAAGCGACTATGCGACTAAGCGTATTCGTCCGTATACAAGCGACTAAGCCCATAAGCTTGAAACGTATTAGAGGTCCTCCACTGCAAGCTACATGAGCGACGCGACTTTGCGTAATTTGAGGCGACGAGCGACTGATCCCCTACACATGGGATCAGTCGCTTGTCTTCGAGCGACCTGGCTTCCCCCTCCCATGTTTTCTCGGCGCATCCTTTGATTGTGAACGGCGAACCTCAACATCTACAGGAGTATTATGTTAAATTTCCAGAGGAGTTACGTTGAACTTTTCACTTTTGCGCCTCAATTACATTGCCTTGATTAAATTAACACTCACTATCAAAAACGTATTTTTTTAGGAGTTACGTTGAATTTTTTGTTTCTGTACTTTCATTACATTCCCTTATTATGATTAACAACAATAATTACAAGTAAAAACGTAATGAAGTTGGACGATTTGGTGATCGAAGCTTGTATAGCATTCAAGATGTAATCGTACGTTTGTAGGTCCATCCTATAATAATTTCGAAACTTCTCTGAATCTCCCTTCAGCGCGTCGTGGAGGTGGTTGAATTCACCCAAACTTTGCCTCCTTGTCAATATTGGGTTCATCCAGAACATTCGTCGTTTCCTTCTCATCCGAAGGAAATTTACGAGAGCATTATCCAGCAAATAATAACTATCTATGTCGTCCATTTTACCAAAAATAAATGCAGTCTACTACTCACCACCACAGACTTCGCGCGACTAAGTCGCCTCCAATGGAGGAGCTCAGTCGCGTCCCCAGTCGCCTCGCGGAAGTCGCCTTGTCGCTCAAGTCGCTTCCAGTGGAGGACCAGGCCTATTCCTCTCCAATATTCACAGCTGACCTTGGAAAAAAGCACTTTGCCTTCTTCCCGTTCGAGCATTATGAAATACAACCATCTCTTCTTTTACTGCTATTTCTCCTGACTCTTGGAAACGTAAGAGAAGAAATTCTTTTCCAGAATTCAACAGTGTGTTACGGCAGGAGGAGGGATTTTCGAACATTTACAATAAGAAGATTGTATTTCATACATTGAAACACAATCACTCATTCATCACTTTCATTGTTGTTTTTTTTACATTGTCGATGTAATTTGTTAGACCCACAAACCATTCGCCAAACACTTGAACTTGGGCTTGGGTTTTGCATAGTGGCTTTGCACTTGAGTGTTGTAGGAATTAGGAACCCTAGAAGACAAAAAATATTCAGTGAATATGCTAAACCTCGTATGACGAAAAACCAAAATTTTACAGGAGGCGAAAAACTTACATTCATGTCATAAAGGTTACACACTAACACATACTTACACGGTATTACAAACGACCACAGAGAATTTATGGAGTGAGCGGCATGAGCCCATTTTCTTGATTCGCGGACGTGAACAATGCCTAGTTCTAACAGAATTGCTCAAAACCTTATTTTCCGAAAAACTCAACATACAAGGTTTTGCAAATTCACTGTCGATATGATGTGGTAACTACTGTATCGGAAACATATTTCGTTCAATAAAGAAAGAACCTTTGGCTTGGTTCGTGATTACAAATATTTTTGTTTTGTTGTGATTTTGTTATAAATTGCGTGAATCTGTAAGAATTCAAATTTGTTTAGAGTGAATTTTTTTCGTATTAACATCAACAAGCCATATATCTTCGATCCGTTTCGTAGGACTTGTTCGGAAAATAGGTAAGTACCTATGTGAAATGTCATTTGGCGTTTTAGTTGGATCATTTAAGAGTCCGTTACTATCGACTCGACGGCTCAAAAACTACATGTCATTTTTCTGGTTAATCGATGAAATGTTTCTGTTTTTTTAGTTTACAAACTATTTAAAAATTAATTTGTTAACTATAAAAACACAATTACCAACCAACAGAAAAAAAGCAAAATAAAAAGTGTATTTGTTTACATCGTAAAAGTAGATACCTACATCAAATTAATTGGTTTCGTTGTTGCTAAAGTTTCTCAATCTACACACAGTGGTTTTGTGTGTGCTAACATCCGTGCTAGCTGAGGAATTAGAGACTTCGGCATCACCTAAACTCAAGATCGCGTACATTGTGCAGTAAATGATAACCCAAATATTTCGCCCAGTGGTCGCTTGCGAACTTTTGCCATTTTGTATGATGACGAATAGGTACTTACTTTTAAACATTGCCAAATGTCAATAAACATATTAGATTACACGCAGTATTTTTTTCTTTAATTTCCTATATATTTATTATATAGTGTGGAAGGGGATAGGTGTCGGAAAAAATCGGATTGTACCTTGAGGTCCCTTACGACATTTATCATGATTTATTCAGCGATACGCTGTGCGCATGCGCGAGCGTTTGTCTGTCTATATTCCTTGCCACAGTCATAACTCCCACGATTTCGATTGGATTTCAATGGAATTTTCAGGAGTAATGTGGGTTTAGCCCTAGATGGACCCCTTTCAGTTTCATCATGATTGAATCAGCCGTACGCTCAGCGCATGCGTGAACGTAATTTTCTTGTTGAAGTCACGTTGAAGCCACGAGGAAGCTTCTGTGCCATGTCCTTGGCAGTGTATTTAGAGCTGTTGTTCTCTGTGTCACCCCCGGAGTGCAGGCTCTCGGGCAACTCCTGATCATGACAGGACCTGCCATACGAGCGCACACATCCTGAACATGGTTTTGCATGTATTAGACAAGGTAGGTATGATGTATGGCATCTGCCCCTCAATGGCCAGATGGCCGTCAAAAGCATGGTTTGATGTATCAGCCCCCAACTACCATTGCACAATGGTCCATTCCGCCTGTGAGACTTGGTGAAGGACATATAAGCAGCCTGAGGGCTTCTTTTTTGCTGTAATTGTAAGTGTGCCCACAGCATCCTTCCATTTATCTACCTTGCTCTGCACATAGTCTTGCTCGGCGTCTGTTGGCTCAACTACCCCAATTCGAATACACTATCTGAATGTGAAAGTCACCAAACAGTCTATGAGCTTCCTCCTCCATCCCTGGCTCTAACTGAACTCAGGAAAATATCCTCGCTTAGGCCCCTATGTTCTTAATTGATCTAGCCATCTCCGTATGTATAATTTAGGGTAATAGTCGAATCATTTACATTGTTCAGTAATCACTTATCCTTCATCACTTAAATTGTCAGATTCATCGTAGCTTGAAGAAAAATAGTCAACATCTTCATATGGAATGAACAAAATTGTTGAAAACATTGATAAATGGATTTGACGCTGATATTGTGGGATTCTGTTGGCCTGGATCGAAATAAATATCGACCCAGAAGTCCGACGGTACCTAATCGTTCCCGATGATTGTAGTAAGCGGCTGGTATGAATCCATAAATTTGATGGGAATTAGTAGGTATCAACTTATTAATATAATACCTATGAGCTCCTACCAATATTCATCATAATCTTCTGATCACCATTATCAATCTAATTACCACTACAAACTAAATCACTCGAGACGAAGTTGTGGAACCCCATTTCAATAAAAAACGGACGTTACAAAAGAAAGTTGTATAATTCCACGAAAATAGAAAATTACAATGTTAGATCGATTTCGACGGTTAGGTCAGAAACAAGCAAAAACGATCATACGTTAAAAAGGACACATATATAGTTACAGGTGAGGGGAGATTGAATCCCGTCGGCCGAGTGAAAGGAAAGGGTGCAAATTCAGATTTACCTATATTTTCCCTGAAATTTTTATGATCGTCTATTCTTTCCCTGAATTTCCTACCAGCTTGACCAGGATCCACCAGTCTATCTTAGTGAATCCAATCATTGTTACAATTTTATTTGGCAAATAGTTTGTAGAATTTCTTCATTTTTGTCCAGAGGGAGGTATGTTGAATGTACTCGAAAATTTCGAAATAATCAAAAGTGACAGGTCTGGTAAATGTTTAAATAAGGGTACCTATCCCTCAATATATTCGCCATTGGTAGGTCCATTTCTGTAAAGCTTGAAACTATCCCCTTGTTTAAAACCAGATTGATTTATCCCCCCCTCACTTCATCTGATTACCTGTAATCCCCTTCACTTTGTATACACTTTATTGGTCGTAACGCCTGCCCTTTCCTTTCACTCGACCAACGGGATTCAATCTCTCCATGGCTGTGACTACCTTTATAAGCAGTGTCCTTTCTAACGTATGTTCAGTTATTGTTTCTCACTGATGATGACCAATCCGTTGAAATCGGTCTAACATTAAAACTCTTTATTTTCTTGGAATCAGATCACTTTTTTCTTTAACTTCCGTTTTTTATTAATTGTCACTACCTGCACGCACGTGCGCGTTTCTCTCTCTCTCTCTCTCTCTCTCTCTCTCTCTCTCTCCCTCTCTCTCTCTCTCTCTCTCTCTCTCTCTCTCTCTCTCCCTCTCTCTGTGTGTGTGTTTCATGTCATTCCAGACGATAACTCTCCTTCGGGTAAAAAAAAAAAAAAGTGCTAAAAAAAATCTCTAAAAATTGGTAGGAACGCCTAAAAATTGTAGTTTTTTTAAACAGAATTTTAGTCAAAAGAGATTTATCAACAATGAACTAGAACATTGAAAATGTACGCACAAAATTATGCTGAAAAATATACCTACTTAAATTTCATTAATATTTACTGAAATGTCGATAAAATCTGAAAAAAGCTAAAAAATTCAAAATTGTTGTAATTTGTTGCATTTAATTTAGATCAAGTTATTCGCCATAAAATTGGTAGTTAACAACTTCATTAAACTCAAAGCGCTTAAATTGCATAACAATGTTGCATAATATAATGCGATAATTTACGAAAATTCACTCATCAATCATGCTGCACGACTGGAACTTTTTTTTTTTTTTACATATTCTACAATTCCTTCATATGACCAGTATCGAATAACCTCAATATAGTCTAAGAATGGTGATTGAGCTTACGAGTCGTAGCAAGCTACCTTTTCTGGGACGCTCCTCTTTTTTCATCTAATGTTAGGCCACTAAGTTGCGTCCAGTTAGGTCCCTAAGTTGAACCTTCCTTTATAAGAAATCAGCAACATCTTTGTCTTTGCCTTTCTGGCACATGAGCGTCACGAGCAGGGTTGAATAGTGATCCTCATGAGTAGGTGCCTACCAAGGAGAGTCCAGCCAAGTTTGGTAATGATGGATATGTTACTGTAATGCCCGAAATTATTTTTTTTTTAAATAGTGTAAACTACTTTAGAGAGATTTTACATACATCTTTTTATTTATTTATTTATTTTTTTGCTTAGATCAATGTTCTGGATTGGATGCTCGCTTCGCTCGCATCTCATCAATAAATAGTATTATAACAAATAGCCAATCCTTCAGATTAGTTTGACATATCGATTAATTCCTGTTGTTTCAAATTAAAATTAGTTTTGACGAATTCGGATTTTCACTAGTATCAAGATCATAAGCAAGATTGCAGTGCTCTGGAAATATGATTCGGGCCCAGACATCAGATCCTAAGAGAATGTTGTCTTCTTGTTCATTGCGACTGTTTCCAGCAAAATCACTCGGATACCCTTTTCTTTTCAGCACACTGCACAAGTTACGGTTATTCACTTTAGGGACGACATTACAAATAGAGTTCTGGTCAAGCACTCTCAATTGAAATTCAAAATCAGAAGTTAAATTTTTTAAGGTACCTAACGTTGTAAGTGAGAATTGTTTCTGATGTTTTCCTACCACCAAATATCTCTTGTTCAACAGTAAGTAGCTTAATTTTCTCACAATTCGGTAACCCACCACTATGTCGGTAGACACAAATATTTGGATTTAGCACGAATTACCCTATTAATGCGCCAAGTCTGCCGGCTATGTTTCCCCTGGTTAATCATAGTGTAGTTTTCTCGAATTTGATGAATTTTAGATCGGTAACCCACCACTACCAGCCAGGCAGACGCCCTGTTCTGATTTCTCTTGGTCGTGTACTTTCATAATTTACATATGTAGGTTTATGTATGTATTGGAAGAAGATACTGGATTCTTCTATATGTGGGTATTAGAATATCTGTTCTTCCGATTACATTGGACTGTCACTGGCTGCCCAGCGGTCTCCACACACCTTGCACTCCGCTAAGTTCCGCTAGAAAAACGAGGAAATTCAGTGCCACCTCCAACTTAGCAGGGAGACAACTCATTCAACAAATGGAAATGAATGTAAAGTTTGGTCGTCTAGGTGCTCCCAAGATCGCATCTCGAAAAATAAAATAAATAATTAAAGAAAATAATTGAAAATAACAGTAATAATGAAATAATAATCTTAAATTAATCCTTCTAGAATAGACCAGAATGATGTGTTTAGTTTGGTTGTCCGAATGAGTGGTTTCCCGTTAACCGATAAGTAGGTTCCTTTTTTTAAACAGAAATTTAAATTAAATAATTTCCCAATGAATATATTAACAACGGAGAAATGGTTAGGTATATATTTTAATTTAGTGAGGCTGTTTTGTGAATTCAAATGCCAAGTGAACATAAAAGACAAAAAAGTTAGAAACTGTGAAGACTGCAATTATTGTTCTTTCTTCAATAACCTTAACGAGAGTAAAAGTCAGTTCATCTGAGGTTTTTGCTTGGGCTGAGACTGGTAGGTATTGGGCCTGAGACTGTTATTGGTTCTATATCGAAAGTCCCTATCTTCCCGCCCAGAAGGATTCCCGAGCAGGGGGGGTCCTCCAGTTGCGTTAGTGTGCCAACGCGTGGTCCGATAAAGGAAATAAAAAGAGCAAAGAACCTTTGAAGGAGGAAGGAGATGAGGAAAGAAACGACGAAGGAAGGAGATGGGGAAGAAACACGGGTGAAAGGGAACTAGGAAGGAGAATGGAACGATGGGAAGAGGGAGGCGGAGATGTTGAAGCGGGGAGGGGAAGGAGCTCGGAACAAGAGTGGGGTAATAACTTTATTTGGTGGAGGGGGAAGCCGTAGTGACATCTCAATCTTCGAGGGGCTGGTTTTAGTGGTCGCGGTCGGGCGAAGTGAGTGAGGGCTTCGTAGTCATGAGGCTGTCCCAGAGCTACAGAACACATCAAGGTAAGCAGAGGCCGTGTGTGGTCCACCCCCCCCCCCCCCCCCCCCCCCCCGGTCCTGCCGCGGTCTTCGGATAAAACACATGGGGGCCACCTCGCCAATCACCGCGCGGGGGACAATTAAGTGGTCAATCTCCGACCCTTGCGGCGGATTTTTGCCGCCTTTTCCCCCCCCCCCACCCCACCCCCCATATACCGTCTAGAGCCCGTCCCACATAACCATCTGCCACTCGCGAACTACATCTCTTCAAGCCATAGTTCTTCAACGACATGTAAGCATACAAAATGCTGGAAATAAACAAAAACAAAAAGTGGAACCTAGGAACAACGTCGGAAATATCTCTTTTTTCCCAAATTCTAACAAAATTACACCAATAACGTTTCAAAATTAATATAGACACACTTTGCTTGCTATTTCATACAGCAATTCACTGACCACATGTTTCCTACGTGAATAATGTGGTACTTAATGCCCATAACATGTCTGCAACAAGTATCTAAATCTAATCTGTACAAACATCCAATTTATTATTGTGAGTTCGTTCGACCTAAACATCTGCACCACATTTACTCTGATCCAACGTTTTAGGAAACTGAGGTCATTCGATAACAACACAGAAAATGGCATGTAAACATACAAAATACAGAAATGATGATATCTAAAGGTACCTAGGAGTTTATAGAGGCTATATAACAAACAACGTTTTAATGAAAATCATGGATACGTGCTTGCTATTTCATATTATCAATGGCACTTCAGTAATAACATATTTTCTCCATACATACTGTGGTACCTAATGCCCATAGAACCCCTGCTACAAGGAAAATGTACAAATTTCCAATTTTGACTTTGTGAGCTCTTTTGCCATTTTTTCCTCCATAAACTAAATTATAAGAGATTTTGAGTTCGTTCGATCTAAACATTTGCACCACTTTTACTACGTCTCCCCGAGCCACGTTTTTCTTTCGCAATCTCGGAACATTCGATAACAGAACGGAAAATAACATGTAAACGTACGAAATACTGGAAAAAATTACCTATAGTTTCCCAAACAGTTTGGAAATTACGATCACAAATCGTGAATATGGACTAAACGGGCTTGCTATTTAATGATATTTTCAATTGTAGTTCACTAATCACATGTTTCATACATAAATAATGATCCACCGTAACCACTATAACAAGTGGTACCTAATAGGTATGTAAAAATTTCCAATTTGATTTTGTGAGTTCGTTCGAGCTAAAAATCTGCACCTTATTTACCACATCTCCCCGAGCCGCCTTTTCCTTTAGGAATCTCGGGCCATTTGATCACAAAACTGAAAATGACATGTCAACATATGAAATACAGAAAAAAAAGTTCCAGTCAGGCAGCATGCGTATGAGCAAATTTTCGTAAATTATCGTACCTATTGTATAATGTTAAATTGTTTTGAAATTTGAGTTTTTTTAAGTGCAAGGAAATTGTTAACTCTTAAATTTATGACAAAAAACGTATTCTAAATAATAATCTCCTATTCAAAATGAAGTTTTGAATTTTTAGTTTTTTTTGCAATTTTTATCGATTTTTTAGCAAATTTAATGAATTTTAAGGACATTTTTCAACAAAATTTTGTTTATACAATTTTAAATGTTCTATTTTATAGTTAATAAACTTATTTGAGCAATATTCTACCAAAACATTAAATTTAACGATTTTTAGCAACTTTCAGTTATTTTTTTTAGTACATCTTAGCCAATTTAATGTGCTCAAAAAGTGCTGGCCTACGAACTCATCCTCTCGTTTGGAAAGCTTGATTTGTTGGCGCAAGAACGGAATTTTTATCTCAATCCATATATATATATATATATATATATATATATATATATATATATATATATATGAAAAAGCCTTAAATTCTAGGATTCGTTTCAGAATACCTGAAAACGGATTTGAATGAAGAATTTTAGCGAATTTTTGAAGAAAATTAAGCTATTGCTCTCGCCTCAAAATTTGTAGAATATGAATTTTTGAAAAAATTTTATGCAGAAATCCGTTTCAGGCTATTCTGAATCATATTCTGAAGTTTAACGCATTTTTTCATGTATGTATGTATGTATGTCATTCCAGACGATAACTGTCCGTAGAATTGTGCTAGAAACTTCAAACAAATTTTAAAATGTTAAGGACACAAAACGAAAGTTCATATTCGTTGGCCAGCATGATCGGATTACATCTTCGGGTTGAAATTTTCAAATATGAAGTCAAAAATTTCAAAATAGCCTGTTTTTTGCGATTTGTTGTGCGAAATAATTTTTTCAGCATACTAACATGTGGTATATTCGGAATCAGCGTAAAATTTCCTATAAGAATATGTATCAAGTTTTCAAAAATTTCAAAGTTGAAAAATCAGTCAAAAATCGAAATAATGCCGTTCGCTAGTTGTAAAAATCGGTAATATTTGCATGAAACATTGTTTGTCTATCAAAATCATAAACTAAAATTTCTCTACACGATCAATAGCGACTGAAATGTCGAAGATTTCTTCAAAAATTCGCTCATGGGGTCATGCTGCATGACTGGACTTTTTCAAAACTTTTGATTTTAAAATTTCCAAGCCATTGCAATAGCTTAATTTTCTACGGAAAAAAAACTAACAAAAATGAGCTAGGTGATATCTCTATGATTCCCAAACTCTTCGGAATGACGATTTTTAATGAAATTCCTGGAATGTGGACAAAACGTGCTTACTATTTCATATTTTCAATTGCACTTCAGTAATCACATATCCATCTCCATTCATATTGTAATATCTAATGTCCATAATAGGTAGGTACTCCTGCAACAAGGAAAATTTTCATAATTCCACTTTTGACTTTGTAAGTTCTTTAGACATATTTTCCCTCCATAAACCTAACTATAAAAGATTTCAAGTTCGTTCAATTAAAATATCTGCTCCACATTTACTACCTTTCCCCCCTGTCACGTGTGGAATCTCGGAACATTCGATAACAAACCAAAAAAAGTCCAGTCATGCAGCATGACCCCATGAGCGAATGTTTGAAGAAATCTTCGACATTTAGAGCAGAGCGAGGCCTTGGGTCTGCGTGCTAGTACGTACATAAATAGAACTTCTTCATAATTTCATGGCTGATATTTTCTAAGCCACAGTCAGTATTAAAACTACATCAAGTCCTAAAACAGTTGAGCGTAAAACATTAAAGAGAGCGACCGAGAGAATCGGAGGACGGAATATTTCACAGAGTAAACTCATCAGTTGTGATTACATTTTTTTTTCTTTTTTTTAACAAGCACCTACTACCTACGTTTTAAACAGCATGGTTCTAGGATTGGTTATACAGGGATACTTCCATAAGAGTAGTTCAATCTGAATTTGGACAATGTTTCATGCAAATATTACCGATTTTTACAACTAGCGAACGGCATTATTTCGATTTTTGACTGATTTTTCAACTTTGAAATTTTTGAAAACTTGATACATATTCTTATAGGAAATTGTACGCTGATTCCGAATATACCACATGTTAGTATGCTGAAAAAATTATTTCGCACAACAAATCGCAAAAAACAGGCTATTTTGAAATTTTTGACTACATTTTTGAAAATTTCAACCCGAAGATGTAATCCCAAGCCAAGGAAGATGTAATCCAGGCCAACGAACTTGAACTTTCGTTTTGTGTCCTTAACATTTTAAAATTTGTTTGAAGTTTCTAGCACCATTCTATGGACAGTTATCGTGTGGAATGACACATACATATATAAATACATACATAGATACATACATACATAAAAAAAAGCGTTAAACTTCAGAATATGATTCAGAATAGCCTGAAACGGATTTCTGCATAAAATTTTTTAAAAAAATCACATTCTACAAATTTTGAGGCGAGAGCAATAGCTTAATTTTCTTAAAAAATTCGCTAAAAGGACACGTAAACATATGAAATACAAAAAATAGCTCAAAGTGCCTAGGTGATATCTCTTGTTTCCAAAACTCTTTGAAACGACGATCACATTATAACGTTTCAATGAAAATCATGAATATAAACAAGATATGCTTGCTATCTCATATTTTCAATTGCGCATCAGTAATAACATATTTTCGCCATACATCATGCGGTATCTAATGCCTGTTATACCTCTACAAACGCCGTTAATGACCCTTCTGGCTGAGGTGCGGCGTAAATCAGCAAATAAAAAAATACCTCTGTAATAAAGAAAATGTCCACATTCTAATTTTGACTTTGTGAGGTCTTTTGGTTAATTTTCCCCTTTAAGCCAAACTGTCGAAGATTTCGAGTCCGTTGTACCTAAACATCTGTTCCTTGTTTACTAACTACGTGCCCCCGAATTACGTTTTTCTCCAGGGATCTCGTGACATTCTATAACAAAACAGATAATGTCATGTAAACATACGAAATAGAGAAAGAACAAAAATTACCTAGGTGATATATCGATAGTTAACCAAACTCTTCAAAATTACGAACACAACGTTAGGTGTACAAAACATAAGACACATACCTATACCCATCTATATACTACACATACTTACATTATAATAAATATGAATATGGAAAAAAATGTGCGTCATGTTTCTTACATGAATAATGTGTCGCACATACTACCGTTTATAGTAGACCGTCCTTAGCCTAACCCACACATCTTCACAGAAAATCTGATCAAAATCGAATGGAAACTGTAGAGGTGTCTATCTAAGCTGTTTTCTATGATCAATACCATCTGCCCACTCCTCGTCACAATAAATCTTCGAGTCCCACGCATAATTTCCCGTTTACCATCGCTGTTTTTCATCCCATTTCCCCATAAAATTTATGAAAATGTTGGCCCATAATGAGACTTCCCTGCAGGGCAAACCTGTTTTTATCCCATTACACCGAATTCGACTTTTTAAAATCTTCCCTCGCCACTCTGAAAGCTATTTCCTACAGCAAATCACAGTGTAATTACTTACTTTTATACTTTTCTGTTTAAATACTTGTGCTTACCAAACATTGATTTGAAAGACATACACGCATATAGAATGTAATTGGGCTTTCCTGTGATTAAATAAAATAAATAAGTTATGCTTCTTAGTTCACATTAGCGCATACGTAGCAGCTACTAATGATACAATCGTTTAAAAATTGAAATGGGAGGATTAAATCTTCTTTCCCGGCGACAACTCTCCGACTTCGAGTGAAATCAGATTCTGTAATAAGAAGGCGCGCAAAATTATTGCTAAATTGCAAAATTATTACGCATAATTATTGATAATTGATAATTAAAGTAAAGCATGGAATAATTGAGATACCTCAGGATAAATAATTATTGAAATTCATAAAAATACATTAAATTAAATTGGACAGAATTAGATTGTAAAGAAAATAATCAAAATTGCCTCAAAGTCTATATTATAAGAAACGAATAGATGAATAAGATTAATAGACGCTGCGCCGCACAGTGGGGCCAAGGTGAATAAAAACATCAAAATTAACCACCTCCAAAAAATAAAATTAAATTAAAAAAATTTTTTTTTTCATTCTCAAAATACCTAAACATGCGGTATCTAATCCCCTTTCAATTTAATATTAAATATGGTAGGTCTAAAACCAACTTAATCTCCGTTTTTCTTCATTTTTTCCGCTGAAATTTCGGTTTTTCTACTGTTATGTTTCCCGATTTGACTGATGGTATTAACATTTGCGAGATATTCAAAGAACACATAAAGGTCTTCAAACATACCTATTTTTTGATTTGGAAAAAAGGTCTCAAATCGATTATATTCACTTGGAATAACACTCTCTGGGTAACTAACTCTAAGCCCTCACTTGAATGCACCAAATAGAAAACAACTGACAACTGTGCGGATTCCTCTGAAATCTAATATTTAGTTTTTCTTCTTCTTCTTCTTCTGATCATCTTGGCTTGTAGTGAGATGTTTCTCCCAAAGGATTTAACGAATAATGTTCTCAAGTTTTGATTATTAATTTTCAATTTCTATCTCTTCTTATCAGAAAATGGATATTAAAAAACAGTGGTATAAAGTTATCAGTTTAAAAAAGTATGAGTCAAAACAGTATGAGTCAGTTTGTCAGGTCTCAAAACCAGAAGCATTATTTACAGAATTGCATGCTAAATTTGAATTTTTAACACGTTCATTCTGCAAGCCTCTCCAAATCGCATTTCTGCAATTTTCGAAAACTATTTGCATAGTTTGGAACAGTGAGTTTTTATTTAAAAATGACTGTGAACATAAAAGCCGAGTGAAATACTCATTTATGCCTCCCTAGTTTCTAAATATAACTTGAAATGGAATATTCTGTAGGTTGTAATAAATTTAATGCAAAATTACCATAATCCATTAGACAAAAATGACCTTATTATATTTAGCTAACTTTATCAATTAAACGATTACGCTTCAAAATGATTTTTTTCTTTCCATTTATGTTATTTCTATTAGTTTCCGCTATTAGATATGGTAATATAACTGCAATATGCATTACTATCGATTTTCGTGGTTTCCAAATTTTTTCCACCAATACCCCCAGGATCGAAACAGAGCGGCGTTAGCTGACGATTGCATTTGCCCGAGGGAGTTGATGCCAGAATTAGTCCTATCGAACTCTGAAAGAGAAGGTTCTTGGCTCCTGGTGAATCGTGGGTGAATCACACGGGTACTCTGATATTATAGTGCGAGCTAGTAAATTAGGGCTGTCATATACGCCTCGAAGAATCTTCACAAAAATAATTTTGTCAAGCTACTTCCTTCTTTGTCCCCCATAGTCCAGGAGCTATGACCGGAAATAGGTAGTAATTTAAGGAGAAGGTTTAAAATTTGAAAATACAGTCCATTCCTAGTGAAAAAACCGTTGTCTGCCACCTCGAAAGTAGTGGAATACACAATGGTAGCCTCATAAAGATGGCCTGATTTGCCCATCAGTTTTTCTCTAATAATTTCTAAACTATTCTTCCTACAGAAATGTTTATACGTAGGAAAGTTGTAGAGCATAAAATACATAGCGATTCGACCCAAAAACTATGATTTTTTTTCCCCAAAGCAAGCGAATTACAATAATTGAAAATCTGGCTAATTTTGAGTCAGTCCTCTCCTCCCCAAGTCAAGAAATTTGACCTTTAAAATCACCTAGCGGCCTTAATATTGGTCTGATTTAGGTCTGCCAAACTTCATTCGATTCATGGTTAAATACCTACTTTCCAAAGTTTAGGACATTTTGGTAACAGTTAAAATAAGAGAAAAAACAAAAATATCATGACTTCTCGGACTTACCCCCCCCCCCCCCCTATTAACTCACTCCACCGAGAGCGAATTCCTATAATAAGTATGAAATTTGAAACTCCTGACATAATTTCCAAAACTAGACCAAATTGATAACTGAATTTAAAAAATGATCACGAAAATCTGACGAAAATAGTTGAAACATCACGATTTATTACTCTTACCCCGTCCATTTACCCTCCTCCGTAATGAAATTTGAAACTCTTGATATACCTTCCAAAACTAGACCGGATTCCTAGTTAAACAAAAAAGAATCATGAAAATCCGACGATATAAGTTAAAACATCATGATTTATTACTATTACCCCCTCCATTCATCCCCCCATAATGAAATTTAAAACTCCTGACATACGTTCCAAAGCGATATCGAATTCTTGATGGAACAAAATAAGAATCACGAAAATCGGTCGAGATTTGCAGCTTGGGCAGCTCCTGAAAGAATCGGTTATTATCCTCTCCACCCCCACCTCGACAGTAAATCCAAAATTTCCAAGGTTTGTTGCACAACTAGACTGAAATTGAAATTGAACCAAATAAGAATCATGAAAATCGGTGGAGAATTGTAGCCTGGGTGGCGTCAACAAAATTTGTCGAAAAAAAACACGTTTTCCCGGCTTTACCCCCTCTATTCTTCCTCTTCCATTTCGTATTTCAAAATTTCCGAGATGTGTTGCACAACTAGACTAAAATTGGGATCGAACAAAGAAAGAATCTCGAAAATCGGTTGAGAATTGTGGTATGGGCAGCATCGACAAAATTTGTCTCACACACACACACACACACACCAATGGTTTTTTCACGGACTCGGTCTTAGAATGTTCTGAAACGGATTTGTACGTGGTTATTTTATTTCTCCAGCTTGGGTTGTCCCCTACCCCCCTGGATCAATTCCAATAGGTCCCCCCTCTTAAATAAGAAGCGTTGCCTGTATGACTTAGCTACTGAGGGACGCCCTAAAAAGTAGAATAAATTAAGACTCGACCATATTACTGAGGGTATTGTGCCCATAAATTTGGCATATTTACTGCTATTACAGTCCACGTAACGCTGGTAAATATTACTTTCTAGATTGATTACCATCAAGAGAAACACGAACGCGCTCCTGAGTGGCACCTGTCCAATTTTCGTCCCCTGTGTTCTGTTCACATATTTTTCCTCAGACCGAATCTTCGTCCATCCACAGCCCCTTCCACCTATGCATCTGCTTCCCATCTATTATGCCGCATCAAGGCGGTTTGTGGCTTTTCTCTTTATATTGTGATCAAAGAGTCTTCGTGAACAAAACGGACTGTGATCAGTAAACGTTGAAGATGGAATAAAAAGCCGAACGTCTCTGAAATGTCGAACTGCAATGTTTCTGTAAGGTTCATCCTTTGGCTCAAGCTATGTAATAATAGCACGCTAGTAGCTTTTAATTAAATGGAAGTAAACACATTTTTTCTTCATAAATATTATAAATTATGTCGATTTTTTTATGATGAATCACTTTTGTTTAATCCGAGGATTCCATTAAAGGATCCATTAAAATCTTCAAAATATCTGCAAGTAATTATCTGTAGAGTGGCGCAAAAAAAAAAAAAAAAAAAACTGTTTCAAAAATTCTTGCTACTCATAGTTTTTAGCGAATTTTCGTCAAAAAAGAACCACTGCAATGGCTTGGCAAATTTCAAAATCAAAATTTTAGAAAAATTCCTTCATTGAAATCCATTTTGAGGTATTCTGAAACGAATCCTAGAGTTTAACGCTTTTTCATATGTATGTATATATATACACATATATATATATATATTTATTTATTGATGTGTCATTTCCGACGAAAGCTCTCCTTGGGATTGAGATAAAAATTCCGTTCTTGCGCCAAAAAATCAAGCTTTCCAAACGAAAGGATGAGTTCATTGGCCAGCTCTTTTTGAACTCATTAAATTGTTCACATTTCAAAAAAATGTATCTAAAAATTGATAAAAACCCTAAAAATCGTTAAATTTATAATTTTTGGTAGAATACTGCTCAAATAAAATTTATTAACTATAACATAGAACATTTATGTACAAAATTATGCTGAAAAATTATATGAAAAAATTCATTAAAATTTTCCAAAAAAGTTCCAGTCATGCAGCATAATTGTAGGAGCAAATTTTCCTAAATTATCGTAGTAGATTAAGTTACATTGTTGTGAAAATTAAGGACTTCAAGGGAAAAGAAATTGTTAGTTACGAATCCTATGGCAAAAGACTCGTTCTAAATAATATTCTGCAATTCAAAAAGAGATTTTGGATTTCTAACTTTTTTGGAGTTTTAATCAATTTCAAGTTTGGAGTTTTAATGAAATTTAAGCACATTTTTCAGCATAATTTTGCACATGAATTTTTTTTTTTAATGCTCTATTTTACAGTTAATAAACTTTATTTGAGCAGTATTCTGCTGAAACTATAAATTTAACGATTTCCAGCTGTTTTTTGTAACTTGAATAACTTATAACTTATTTGTTTGTGGTTGTTATTGTTTGTTACTGATGATGGCCTAACCGTCAAAATCGATTTAACATTGTAACTCTTTATTTTTCGTGGAAATAGACAACGTTTTTCACTAACTTCCGTTTTGTAATGGGTTTCCACAACTTCGTCGCGAGTGATTTAGTTCGTATATAAAGGTAAAGTAGGAACCATTTCAATAATGATATGCAAGATCCGAATGATAAATAGACATAGAGAAAATAACATTGGTATACATGATGTAGATGACCTACCTACCTCTAATAAAGCAAAGGGCAGAAATGTAAATATGTAATTAGTTGTGACCGCAATGTCTTCAACGTAACCCGAATGTTGTGTTGCTCGCTATTGTCTTTTCTTGGCTGTTCATTGGACATGGCGAACATTCACCAATTGTTCCTTCTCTTTTTCTTGGGTTTCGATTCTTAAATACTTCATGCTGTCCGACCAAAAATTACGAAATCAGAATTAGTAATTACCAACCGACCCAAAAGATTAAAAATAAGGTCAATACCTTACAGGCCTTTGATAAGTAGTTAAGTACGCAGGACTTTCTATACAAAATTAGGACTGTTTTTATCAACTAAGGACCTCAGGCAATCCTACTGTATGTAAATCAATCCTACTGTGTAAACGAGTAAGACGCGTAAATAACTCATCCTCACATTCACCTCATTTCTTACGCTCAGTTACCAACGGACTTGACTTTCAGGCGCTAAAACAGGTTCGACTAATAATACACCCTGCAACGAGATCCTTACGTGTGAATTTGATACTTAATGGCATCACGCAAAAAAGGTAGGCAAAAAAGGAGAAACAATCCGCGTCACGGGGACAGAAAAATAGAGGGAAATACTCAACCGAAAGGACGGGGAGGTTTCTTATCATATGGAAGACATCGTATAGGAGACTTACCGCGCCATCTAATAATCTTCCCGTCCACACTGGCGGGTTTTTTGTCGCTGCTAATGGAGTTAAAGCACTTGTGTGATGTGGGTTTTGGTTTAGAGTTTCCAAGGCTCCGCTGCACATGTGTTGCCCGCCATGTGTTGCATCTCGTCTTTCGTCACCCTGAAGTTTTCGGCGACCCCGCTCGCTGAAATACGCCTTATTGGTTTATTATTTTGATGGATCAAGAAATAAATTTAAACCCCCTCCCCTCACCCATTTGTCTGATTTACGTTTCAAGATACCAACTTAGACTTATGAAATTGACTACAAATTATTACACAAAGGTTTATTATTTCTATATTAAATAGCCTACCAATAATTAAAGACTTCAGTAACAAAGGGTCTCAGTAACAAGAGGGGTGCCTCAAACGTGAAAGAAGAATATTCAGATTTCGAACACTCAAACCATTCTAATTTCCATGATATTGTTAGAATTGTTTTGAAATTTTTTTGACGGCATTCTTTATTATAATTACTATTTCAACTAAAAAATCACCGTGTTCAGATTTTTTTTTTTTTTTTTTTTTTTTTTTTTTTTTAAACACAGAATGTGTTTTAGCCATGGACTAACTAGCCGAAAATGGAACGCGGGATGGGAACGAAATGTGTGACGGATGATTTTCACGTACAACCGAGCCGTTGGTAGGGAAATGGAATTTCCGCCATTTTAATCGCACAGAAATCGTTCACCATTCGTTGGAAAGCTCTTGAAAGCTCTTATTTCGTATTTTTTTTCGTAGTTTCATACTATAACTATATAAATTGATGTTATAAATGAATAGTAAACAATGACGCTTGTTTGGTTGTCACTTGGTTGCGCGACAACGCAATTTTCGTAGTTTCATACTATAACTATATAAATTGATGTTTTAAATGAATAGTAAACAATGACGCTTGTTTGGTTGTCACTTGGTTGCGCGACAACGCAAACACATTTTGTGTTTCAATAATTTCGTCCGAAGTATGTAAATAGAGGTAACCGGGGGTCCAGGGGGCTTGCCCCTGGCGAGGCGCGGAGCATCGAGTTTTTTTTATATTTTTTTTAATTTTTTTTTAATAAGCGAAATTCTCTTAAACAGGTATAGCTGTATAGATCTGATGGTCTTTACTGTTGAGTGGGACATGTAGAATGATTGGAAACTGTGGATCACTAAGGGTGGTCGCTTTGATCGCTCTCTGTGGGATGTATAGATGCGATGGGATATAAGTAGTCTATCCCGAGTTCCTAGGAAAAACCTTGTTGAAATCCGACGTGCGTAGGGGATGTTGCTCGCTTCGCTCGCTAGGGGCGGGTTTTTGCGCTCGCTCGGTGTGGGATGCATAGATGCGACTGGATATAGTCCCCATACCATCGAGACCTACAGCCTATGGTTCGGGAGGGGTGGAAAATTTGAAAATTGCTTACGATCCCTTTCTATAGACAATCCCAAGGGAATGGAAAAAAAAAAATAAATCGTGTAAAAGGGGCAAAACGAAAATAATAAATTGCTGTGTAATAATTTGCTGCGTTTTCTATGTGAGGAATTACACTGCCCAACCAACTTGACAAACGTTTTTTCTACTGGAAATGACTATCAAACGCGGCACCTTATGTAGAACCACGAAAAGTTTATAGTTTCAATAACATTTGATTACTAATAGAACTGTCGGATGTTAAATGTTTGTAGGTATTGGTTTTCCCCGTCTATTTTTCTAAAGGTAGGCCATTATTTTATCTGCGTAGAAGGGCTATCGTTTTCACAGTCTATTTTCCTGATGGATGTGTCTTTCAAATCAAGAGGTTTCGAATACAAAGTTCAGAGTAACTAGGTTTCGACGGAATAAGGAAAAGCGGTAGCTCAAAAATCAACGTTTTCGTCTACATTTTCGTTCACTACAATCGGAAAACACAATGTCGTGTCTCGAAACTCGCATGGGACCATTGTAAGATAATTTTTTAAAAAGATTTTCAAGATTTTTTAAGATTAAGATAAATAAAATTAAGTTTTAAAGATATTTAAAGTTTTTTAAAGATTTTTTCAACATCATATTTTTCTAAGATTTTAAGACCATTCAATAGACAACTTCCATGGGACATTTTAAGACCAACCCGAGCCTAAACCGTCAAATTTACTGGGTCTACGGCGGAAAAAAACATAGCGAGGAACGAATTTTTTTCGTCATTTCCCGCATATTCTCGCTGATTTCTCCGGGAAGTCAGCATCTTTCAGCAGTTTTGACGGCACCATCGTGTTCTACGGGTCCAGAAACGTAACTTTGTCGCTGACATACGAAGTGCTCTCGATCAAATTCTAATGTGGCAGCCCGTAGAAGACCCAGTGTTCGGCGGAAAAATGCGCATTAAAAGTGATCCCACCCCCCTTCCGCCCTCCAGCCAAAGGTTCGGGTGGGAGTAGGAAATTTTGAAATCGCTTATACCCCCTTTCGGAAAAATCCAAGAAGATCCCCCCCCCCCTCCACTAGTAGACTCCCCTCACTCAGCCGTTTGGCCGTGCATAGCATGGACAACAAACAAACAAACAGAGTTTCGTTCTTATAAAATAGTATAGATTCATCTTAATGGAAAGATCTATCCTTAGGATTGAGATAAAAATTCCATTCTTGCGCCAACGAATTCAGCTTTCCAAACGGAAGGATGAGTTTGTTGGCCAATCATTTTTGAGCACATTAAATTGGTCAAATCTCGAAAAATGTACTAAAAAAATCACTAAAAATGGCTAAAAACGGCCAAAAATCGTTAAATTTATATTTTTTAGCAGAATTTTAGTAAACTAAATTGTCAACGATTAAATAGGTCATTTAAAAATTTTTGCTCAAAATTATGCTGAAAAACGTACTTAAATTTCATTAATATTTGCCTGCATGACTGGAAACTTTTGTATTTTATTTTCAACGAAATTCAAGAAAAAAACTCGTCCCCGTTTTTTTTTTTTTTTTTTTTTAGCGCTTTATATATTTTTCACTTCGTAAAAGGCTTTATTTTGCTCTACCCTGTGTGCAAAATAAAGAATTATCTAACTATCCAGAGTGAGGGCGCGTCTTGCTTAGGAGGATTACCACACTCCTATTCAGATGTTCTTGAAATTTCAGAGTAAAGCGAGATTCCTAGTTTGATTCTATCGTTTGGAAGATCGTTAATTAGAATCGATTCGTTGAGCACAGTCGGTTCTTTAGATTGTGTTCGCCAAATAGTTTCGATCGGTGAAGAACGATCTCGAGTTATGCAAAACCAGGACGACCTCCCGGTCTTGAGGGTGGGGTGAACCTCCTGCGCCGTCAATTCGCTACTCAACTCCGTACCGCACGCCGCGTCGCGTCCTCTCCTAAACGGAGACAATCTGTTGTCACATACTACGGAAAGTGACGGCAAAGGGTTTCGGCGCGGACAGTCCAGTTTCTTTCCAAGCTGTTCAGGCGAAAATTGGGAAGTAGCTTTGAAGGCCGAATGTCCAGTTTTCACAGAAAGGGCGACACATGTTCGGTTTTCGCGAATTTTCGTGAAAATGAAGGTGTTGCAATGGCTCGGAAAATTTTAAAATCAAAAGTTTTTAAAAATTTCCTCATAAAAATTAAAGCCGTTTTGAAGCATTCTGAAACGAATCCTAGCGTTTAACGTTTTTTTATTATATATATGTATATATGTGTGTGTGTGTGTGTGTGTGTGTGTGTGTGTGTGTGTGTGTGTGAGTGTGTGTGTTTCATTCCAGACGATAACTCTTCTTAGGATTGTGATTAAAATTCCGTTCTTGCGCCAAAAAAATCAAGCTTTCCAAACGAATGGATGAAGTTGTTGGTCAACACTTTTTGAGCACATTAAATTGGTCAAATTTCAAAAAATGTGCTAAAAAATCAATAAAAATTGATAAAAACGGCTAAAAATAGTTAAATTTATCTTTTTTTTGCATAATATTGCTCAAATTAAGTTTATTGACTATAAAATAGAACATTTAAAAATGTATGTACAAAATATGCTGGTACTAATTCATTAAAATTTGCTAAAAAATCGATTAATAACTGCAAAATAAGCTAAAAATCGAAAACCTTTTTTTGAACAGCAGATTATCATTTAGAATACGTTTTATGCTATAAAATTAATAGTCAACAATTTTTATACGAGCTCAAATTTCAAAACAATTACATTATACAATAAAATAATTTACTAAAATTAGCTCATACGATCTTGCTGCTAGTATATATATATATATAAATGAATGAAAAAGCGTAAACATCAGGAATCGTTTCAGAATTCCTCTATACGGATTTCAATGAAGAAATTTTTCAAAAATTTTGATTTTAAAATTTTCCGAGCCATTGCAATAGCTTCATTTTTTACGAAAATTGGCTAAAAGAAACTTCGATTATTACGAATCAAAATTTTCTAAATTCGGAAATTTAGAAATGTTTTTAACTGAATTTGATCTGTTAGAAATTAAGGAAGGAAGCCGCTCAATGTGGTTCCTCCAAGGAAATTTAAAACGCTTCCCAAAGGATTTTCAAAATTAGCAATAGGACTAATAGTTCGGGAGATAAGATTAGTTTCATTAGGAAAGAGCTCCAGTCATGCCGCGTCATACGAGAATTTTTGTAATTTTAGCGAATTTTCTTAAAAACTATTGCAACAGCTCCAAAATTTTTAAAATAATTTTTTATCGACATTTCTTGATGGAAATCCGTTTTGAGGCATTCTGAAACGATTCCTGAAGTTATACACTTTTTCATATGTATATTTCTCATATACAAGTATATTTTAATACACATACACCACAAATACAATACATATACAATACAACACATACATTGTACATGCATATACATATACAATATACCTTTTAATGCTATGTTGGTTTGTATACGCTTCAAAAACTGAAAGCGTCAAGGATGGTTTTATATATTTTTCGCGTCAGTAACATACCTACTACCGCAAGAAAACAGCTTTTGTAACGCTCTGTAAGTAGCGCCTCACATCCAGCCAAAAAAATACATGTCTTTAAAGTAAACATAACGTTCCTAGGTAGTAAGTGAAACTGTTTATCGGTTGTTTTGTCTTAAAAATGCTTGGTCTAAAAAGCTCTTGTGTATCAATTGAGATAAATTTTATCGTGGAACCTGCTTTTACCGGTACCAATTGTTGAAAAAGAGAGACCAATTTCTTTCCGGAAAAAAAGCTTAATCTTCTCCAGTTCCCCCTTGGAAGTTGAAATTTGATAGGAAGACTCTCTGGGACATCAAGGGAAGAATAAAATGAAGGGCTCTTTTATATACATATATTTCTTTATGTATATGTGCTTTTTCTTTTATATATAAATAACTAATTTTGTTCGCTTCGAATATGAGATGCTGAACTTTGGAACGAGGCCCTACTGGATGTGGTTGAGTACATTTACAACTTGATTACAAATGGTCAACTACTGTAATTAACTACGTGAGTTCTACAACTAATTAAAGTAGCAACCTCAATTTGCTTCTGCAAGACGTGGCAGGGTACAGATATATTTTTTTCTCTATTTCTTTTATAGAATGAAATGATCTGAAAAACGCATTTTAGGCGATGATGATCTTTGCGGGTTTGTTCAATGTTCAATAGCCAATTGAATTTAGCCAAGTAAGTTTGAAGTTAGGTAGCTAAGATGTTTAGTCAATTTAGAATATAAATTTATATCAGAATTGCAGAATATTATTTAGAAAACACAAGTTTTCGATCAATTTGATAGTTCACAATTTATGTTCTCACAAAGTGCTAAAATTTGAAAATTAACACAAATTGAATGCTCCAAAAGTTTTACAAAATTGTTCATATGGTCATGTAAGATTGGAAATGCGTTTTTGGTTCGCACAAGTGCGGTCTCTGGCACATGTACGTAGGAATTATCGCCAGGTTGTGTTCTGACGGATCCCCTACCTGCTCGCGACGTTTTCGCTCGCCTTTTGTGAAGTTGTGCTGCTCATCGGAGTATTCTTTCCGCGCATGAAGACTGTCATTGTGCGCTTTGCTCCGCTTTGTGCACCCGACGACACCTGGCGAAGCGGGAAAAAGCTCCCCCGAGCCTCCTCTGCACGGTGAAGACATCAGTCAGACCAGAAGCTATTGTGGCCGCTGACATTGGGAAGGAACGCCTCCCTCTGACCTGCTACAGTGTTTCTCCGAGATCTCCCCCTATTTTCGTTCGACCTTCTTTTATACCATCTTCGTTCCACTGAACCCAAAAACTCGTGTGTTCCGTTCCGTGAAGTTAAATTGTGTTCAGATCGATCCATTACCGAGTGATAATCATAATTCACACGTCCCGTCATTTATCATCAGTGCGAAGGTGAAGACGATACGCAACATGCCCGTCATGGCATCAGGTAATCCACACTTACCGATGTTCAACAAAATTTTATATAAAACTAGCTGCGCTCGCTCGATGGTCGATGCAATCGCTCGCCCAAGACCTAATGAATATCACAGCGTACTGTAACATTATGATTTTAGTCGAAAGTGTCAGTACTGCTAGAAAAATAATACCTGTAATTATACAGGTATCAAGAGATGCTCCGTTCCAAATGTCAGCATCTTGAGTTGATCAAGGATGAAACTCTAACGCACCCAGAGAGGCGTTTCCAAAGTTAAGCATCTTAAGTTGGATAGGAACAAAGTCAGCTGCAGAGCTCACTCAGCTGATAAGTCTTGCCCTCACGAAACTGGTACTGGTTCTGGAGGTTTTCGAGGTTGCTGAATTCGAACCCCGTTCTACCCGTAGACGTATAATTTTTGAGATAAGACACCTGCATTTTTGAAGAAATCTCTATTATTCCAGGATAATTTAAGTTCAATTAAAAGGTGATATTCTTGTTGGAAATTTATCGCTGAGCACGCCTATACCACATATGATGGGTCTGAAATGTCTCCTTAACGTGTCTTTTGCCTTAAAACTACAAAAAAATAATAAGAAAAAAACGTGGTTTTTCACAGATTTTTGACTATTTTTCTACAGTTTTTGATAGTTTTAGTACAAATTACACCACTTGGCGACCTGAAAAAAAATTTGCTATTACTTGGACTATTTTTGCGTCGAACGTGTTTTTGGGGAATTTACCGAGAAAAAATAAGTTGTCAAAAAACTGAAAAGAAACACGTTTTTCGGTAGTTGAAAAATAGCAAAAAATCAATTATCCCACCTCCAGAGCTGCTCGTGGTCTCATTCGATGCAGAAATAGTCCAAGTAATGGCACAATTTTTTTCAGGTCGCCAAGTGGTGTAATTTGTACAACAACTATCAAAAAACTGTAGAAAAATGGGTGAAAAAACACGTTTTTGGCAGTTTTTAGGCAAAAGACACGTTAAGGAGGCATTTCAGGCCCATTATATATGGTATAGGCGTGTTTCCCGTTAAATTCCCAACAAGAATATCACCTTTTAATTGAACATATATTATCCTAGAATTTAATAGATTTTTTCAATGATGCAGGTGCCGCATCTCAAAAACTAGACGTCTACGTGAAAAACGGGCTTCATATTCGGATTCAGCACCCTAGAAAACCCCCCGGACCAGTACCAGTTTCGTGAGGGCACGACTTTGATTTTTTTTTTTTTTTTTTAGGCAGGGTTTACTTTATCCAGAGTAGCCCCGTTCAAAATTTCAGCATCTTAAGTTGAATATTAAACAAACAAGCTGCAGACCTCACTCCTCTTATTAGACTAATTTAAGTCATAGGCTTCGTTTTACATTTCTGCGTCTTACGTTTGAATAGGGACGAAATTAGGTACAGAGGTGACTCACAATCAGCTGATTAAAGTGGTTCCTCATGTCGCAGTTATTACTCTACTATATGCAGAGAGGCGCCGTTCAAAATTTCAACATCCCAAGTTGTATAGAAACAAAATTAGGTACCGAACTCATTCATCTGATTAGAGAGATTTCTTAAGCTATAATTTTACCCTACTACACCCAAAGAAGCTCCGCATCAAATTTCAGCATCAAGTTGGAGAGAAACACAAATGGGTACAGAGCTCACTTAACTAATTATAAGAAGAGGAATTAGAAGATTATAATATAATTGCAACACAAAATGTCAGCACTTGTTGAATTTGAACCAAATTAGCTATTGAGATCACTAGCTAATCTTTCCCTGACAATTACAAACACAACAACAAAAGACGGACGGTTTTTTTTCATTTTTGCGATTCGATTTTGGAAGACTAAGTAACTTGACAATGTAAACCAACGAATGGGGTTTGAAATTGGCGCTCAAACATTTTTTTCTGGGTTTATAACAAAGATTTATTACTGGAAATAATTAAGCAAAAGATTCAAACAAGTAGTTGCAGCCACTCTAAAGGTATGCGCTATCTTACTTTTGGCAATTCATTTTTTAAATTTATGTAAATGAAAAACGAAAAAAAAAAAAAAAAAAATTGCTATCCACAATCCTGAGCAAAGTTTACCCGTAAAAGACATACGCATAAAAACATATTGGTTGTTAATGCAAGCATTACAGGGACGTCCCTATGAATGGATTTTATATAATTTTAGTGAGAGAAAAAAAAAAAATATCCAGACTTCTCAGAATTACGAGACTCTTCGGACGAGAATTGTTAAAGCAACATGATTTATCAGTATTACCCCCTCCATTCACTTCCTCTCATGATGAAATTTGAAGCTCCTGACATACGTTCCAAAACTATATCGAATTCGTAGTGGAACAAAATAAGAATCTCGAAAATCGGTAGAAATTTGTAGCTTGGGCAGGGCTTAGAAACAACATGAAAAACTTTCTCTCATTGTAATTATCCCGTCCAGCTCGAAAATCAACCTTGTATCCTGGGTGGCACCAACAAAATTTTCCGAAAAAAACCCGTTTTTTCGTCTTTACCCCCTCTATTCTTCCTGTCCCATCTCGGAATTCAAAATTCCCGGGGTTTGTTGTACGACCAGACTATATATATATATATGTGTGTGTGTGTGTGTGTGTGTGCGTGAGTGTGTCTGTATGTGTGTGTTTGTCATTACAGGCGATAACTCTTAGGATTGAGATAAAAATTCCGTTCTTGCACCAAAAAATCAAGCTTCCCAAACGAAAGGATGAGGTTGTTGGCCAGCACTTTTTGAGCACATTAAATTGGTCACCTATCAAAAAATGTACTAAAAAATCACTAAATTTGGCTAAAAAATGTACTTACAATTCACTAAAAATTGCTAAAAAATCGATAAAAACTGCAAAAAAGCTGAAAACTCAAAACCTCTATTTGAATAGGAAATTATTATTCAGATTACCTTTTTTGCCATAAAGTTAATGGTTAACAATTTTCTTGCACTGAAAAAAGCTCAAATTTCAAAACAATTTAACATTATACAATACGATAATTTACGAAAATTCGCTCATAGGATCATGCTGCATGGCGAGAACATTTAACGAATTTTCGTAGAAAATGAAGCTATTGCAATGGCTCGGAGAATTTTGAATTTTTTTTTTTTAATTTCTTCATTAAAATCCGTTTTGAGGCATTCTGAAACGAATCCTAGAGTTTAACGCTTTATCATATGTTTATATATGTCATTCCAGACGATAACTCTCCTTAGGATTGAAATAAAAATTCCGTTCTTACGCCAAAAAATCAAGCTTTCCAAACGAAAGGATGAGTTCGTTGGCCAGAACTTTTTGAGCACATAAAATGGGTCAAATTAAAAAAAAAAAAATGTTCTCAAAAAATCACTAAAAATGACTAAAAGCGGCTAAAATCGTTAAATCGTTTATTAACTATAAAATAGAACATCCAAAAATTTATGTACAAAATTATGCTGAAAAAGTCCAGTCATGCAGCATGACCCCATGAGCGAATTTTTGAAGAAATCTTCGACATTTCAGTCGCTATTGATCGTGTAGAGAAATTTAAGTTTATGATTTTGATAGACAAACATGGAATCAAATTCTATCTACAGCATGGTTCTAGCCTTAAACAGCATGGTTCTAGGATTGGTTATACAGGGATACTTCCATAAGAGTAGTTCAATCTGAATTTGGACAATGTTTCATGCAAATATTACATTTTTACAACTAGCGAATGGCATTATTTCGATTTTTGACTGATTTTTCAACTTTGAAATTTTTGAAAACTTGATACATATTCTTATAGGAAATTTTACGCTGATTCCGAATATACCACGTGTTAGTATGCTGAAAAAATTATTTCGAACAACAAATCGCAAAACACTGGCTATTTTGAAATTGTTGACTACATTTTTGAAAATTTCAACCCGAAGATGTAATCCGATCATGCTGGCCAACGAACTTGAACTTTCGTTTTGTGTCCTTAACATTTTAAAATTTGTTTGAAGTTTCTAGCACAACTGTACGGACAGTTATCATCTGGAATGACACATACATACATACATACATATATACATACATACATACATAAAAAAATGCGTTAAACTTCAGAATATGATTCAGAATAGCCTGAAACGGATTTCTGCATACTTTTTTTTCAAAAATTCACATTCTACAAATTTTGAGGCGAGAGCAATAGCTTAATTTTCTTCAAAAATTCGCTAAAAAAATGTACTTAAAATTAATTAAAATTTGCTAAAAAATCGATAAAAACTGTAAAACAAGCTAAAAGTTCAAAACCTCCATTTGATTAGGAGATTATTATTTGGAATACTTTTTTTTTTGCCATAAAATTAATAGTCAGAAAGCTCAAATTTCAAAACATTTCAACACTATACAATATGATAATTTACGAAAATTCGCTCATTCGATCATACTGCATGACTGGAACTTTTTTCTCTATCAAATTCACTCTTCTTTGACAGAGAAACGGACCTTCCTAATAGGTTTTTCTGGGCAGGACGCAGTTGAGGACGCAGCCGGTGGGGCAACTTCGCGGGGGAGGGGGGCATCTGCCCCCTCCACCACCCCCACAACCACCACCACCCCCACGTCCACCATCACCACCCATCACAAATGTACCGCGGGAACCTTGGAGAAAGGTCTGACGTCTTACATAATCCGCCGCTTTGGTAAATCAACCCGAACGGAGCTCCGCCGATGCTCAGCTTGCCCGTCTCCGCTCTGCTGCTCCTTCTCTTCCGCACTTCCGACCGGAAACGACCCTAATTTTCAGGTCGACTCTCTCGACCACCCAAAGTAGTCCCGGACTCGCTGGAAACCGAATGTTTTTTTTTCCCCCCTTTCTTCATTATTTTTTTCTTTTTATTTTCAACTTAGACGCGGAGAATTATGGCCCAGTAGAAAACCCTGCGAGTGCGTACAAAATGAGTTTTTATTCGTCATGAACAGCTGAAAGCTGTTACTTTGACGGCGCAGCTGTAATAGAACATAGAAAGTTAATTCCTAATCACCAGTTCGGATTTAGACTTAACCACTCTACTTTAGATTAAGTACATTTGAATCACAAAGTCATAGAAAAGTCCAGTCATGCAGCATGACCCCATGAGCGAATTTTTGAAGAAATCTTCGATTATTTCGATTTTTGACTGATTTTTCAACTTTGAAAATTTTGAAAACTTGATACATATTCTTATAGGAAATTTTACGCTGATTCCGAATATACCACATGTTAGTATGCTGAAAAAATTATTTCGCACAACAAATCGCAAAAAAACAGGCTATTTTGAAATTTTTGACTACATTTTTGAAAATTTCAACCCGAAGATGTAATCCGATCATGCTGGCCAACGAACTTGAACTTTCGTTTTGTGTCCTTAACATTTTAAAATTTGTTTGAAGTTTCGAGCACAATTCTACGGACAGTTATCGACTGGAATGACACATACATATATACATACATACATACATACATAAAAAATGCGCTAAACTTCAGAATATGATTCAGAATAGCCTGAAACGGATTTCTGCATAAAATTTTTTCAAAAAATCACATTCTACAAATTTTGAGGCGAGAGCAATAGCTTAATTTTCTTCAAAAATTCGCTAAAAGACTGAGAATTGACAAAAATTTCGTGGTTGAGATAATTAAGTCTAACTGTCTAATCTGAAATTAATTTTACGTGTTCTGACTATTTTGAACCTTGGCTAATGAAAACTCTAATTGAACTTTGGATAATGGAAGGATGGAGAGCTGACGTTCCCCCGGAATGCGGGATCCCGTTGAGCAAAATTTAATGAGACGTTCTGGAGCTTTCGCTCTGTTGAATGTTGAAGGAAACGTGCGCTGGAATGCGAATCTCCGTGGAGCACATAAGATTGTCTGACCCGGTACTGAGGTCCCGTCGATCAGAGGATAGGAAGATTAACCCGGAAGGCGACTTTGGAGGGGTCTAAGCCCAGAGTGTGGAACCCCGTTGGAGTAGAGAGAAATAAGGTAAGGTTGTATGCGATAAAGAATCAAGTCGAAAGTGAGCTTGAGAATAGAGGCTGCTCGAGTATTCATACTGGAGGTGCACCCGCAAGGATAAGAACTGACGGAGCTACATTTGCCTAGGAAAGGTTCCGTTGTAAGTGAAAATCATCGGAAAGAATTTTCACAAATTAACGCAGCAAAAACGGCCGATTTTTCCGGCTGTGTCACAAAGTAAAGACATGAAAATAGAAACCGTTGTCCTCCCGCTCATTCAAGAGGTCCACACTTTTCCTACATTTTCGTATTCGAGGAATCGGCACAGACTAATTCCACGAAATCTTCGCCTTCAGAAGACTTGGTTTCATTATCACGGAATAGGATAGGAATAAAGATAGGATAGGAATAGGGATAGGATAATTAATAATTATAGAAATACGGCGGCGTTATTATGATAAACACCAAACGGAAAATCAGGTTTATCTGCACCATTTCTCAAGATGGCGAGCAGTGAGATAGTTGCGGATCAGCGCTGATCTGAGGGTTGACCCACCCCATCGTACGGATTCTGGAATCCGAGCGCTTAAACGATAAAATTCACGGTCCTGGGTTAATCCAAGGAAAATACCCGCTAAGTGGAACTGACCCTTTGGTTATACAGGGTGGAAGCAGATAAGTGACGAAAATTTTGTGTGTGTTAGTTTCCATCAGAAATGTAATCATATGCCGCCAACCGCATATTTTTATCTCAATTCGTACTGGAGATATGATTTTATAGAGGTTTTTTTTTTTAAAGGAAAACCGTGTTTTTTCCTTTTAAACTCAAAATTCTCCACTTTGCCTCATTTAATTTCAACTTTTGACCTCATTTTCGAAATCAGCGTTGAATTTCCTATAAGAATAGTGTACTTGGGTTCTTAAAAAGTGCCATTCGAAGACCTTCAAATCAGCTCAAACATAGACAATTTTGAAAAAATAAAATTTCTGAAAATCTTTAAAACTTTACTACTCTTCAAAAAAAAAAAAAAAAAAAAAAAATCCTGGAAACTGGCAAATCTCATGAAAACTGCTTCATCTAATACTCTTTCCAACGGTATAGTCAATTTTACTTTTACTTTGTTATTTAAGGGAGAAAATTATGTTTTAATGTTGAAGAATGTGGTTTTTTTTTTCCATCAAATCGATGGTTTTCTTGAAAAATGACCCTCCATGAACCTACGAGTATGAGGTCGGTTTCTACGTATTTTTCCACGCTGAATCGAATGGTAACATTTGTAGATCTCTCCAACTCCGTTATAACCGAGATTTACACTTAAACTCACAATTTTTAGTTTGTTTGTTACGCTTAAATGTATGTGTGTTATGGGGTAAAACTAGTTAATTAAAGTGTAAAACTCGATTATAACGTAGCTGGAGAGATCTGCAAGCGTTACCATTTGATTCAGCGTGAAAAAATACGTAGAAACCGACCCCATACTTGTAGGTTCATAGAGGGTCATTTTTCGAGAAAACCAACGATTTCATTGAAAACCCCACATTTTTTAACATTAAAACATAATTTTCTCCCCTAAATAACAAAGTAAAAGTAAAATTGACTATACCGTTGGAAAGAGTATTAGATGAAGCAGTTTTCATGAGATTTGCCAGTTTCCAGGATTTTTTTTTTTTTTTTTTTTTTTTTTTTTTTTTTTTTGGAAGAGTAGTAAAGTTTTAAAGATTTTCAGAAATTTTATTTTTTCAAAATTGTCTATGTTTGAGCTGATATGAAGGTCTTCGAATGGCACTTTTCAAAAACTCAAGTACACTATTCTTATAGGAAATTCAACGCTGATTTCGAAAATGAGGTCAAAAGTTGAAATTAAATGAGGCAAAGTGGAGAATTTTGAGTTTAAAAGGAAAAAACACGGTTTTCCTGAAAAAACCTTTAAAAAATCATATCTCCAGTACGGATTGAGATAAAAATATGCGGTTGGCGGCATTTGACTACATTTCTGATGCAGACTAACGCAAAAAAATGTTCGTCACTTATCCGATTCCACCCTGTATATACGAAATATAACGATTTATTTCGAAAATGTGATCTAAAAATAAAATAAAATAAAATTATTTAAGGTAGAAGAGAAAATTTGTAGGTTTCTGCGATAAAACTATTGTGAGAATAATAAAACTTCTGCCTCCCCCTTCACTCTACCTATAGAACTTTTTTTATATTTATTTTTTTAACAAATAGAAACAGAATCGCAAAGTCGAACATACCCTTTGAAAGCTTATTGCATCAGGAAACTTTTGGGAGATTCGGCAATCTCCAGGATGCTTATTCGAGAGGCAGTCAAGTTTCAAAGATTTTTATTTTCCAACGTTGACCATTTTCCAGCTGGTAGTGTTTTAGATGGCATTTTTCGCGAATCAAAAGACATAATTCTTTCAAGAAATTTAACGCTGGTTTCGGAAATGTAGTGAAAAGTTGAAATTAATCGAAATTAAGTAAGGAGATATGGGGTTTAAGAAAAAAAAAGTTGAATACAGATTGAGATAACAAAAATTAGCATTACGGTTTTTTACTCTATTTTTGGTCTAGTTTCATCCTAAATTTTGTTTGGAAAAACCAAACAAAAATGTAGTATCAGGCAAAAGTAGTATCCAGGTACTAGGTACGTACCTAGGTATGTGGGATTCAGGGTTATATACGGGAGAAAAGTTATTAGGTATTTCTAAAATTTATTATGAAACTCTGAAATATACAGGAACTTTAATATCGATAAGTACATCAATATAACATAGTAGGTAAATACTAAATAGGTTAAATTCGCTTTGAAAAGTACTTATACATAACATAAACAGGTGCCCACACATTGGAAAACTCACTTCTGTCAGGCCACAAATAAAATCACAATATTTTTCCGGTTCTGAAGCATTTTTATGGTGATAAAGCATGTGAAGAAGCCAAAATTACTAAAAACATTGAAATAAGTTCAATAAAATGACATATGTAAATCTTACTCAAAAGTAAAATAGTCCTTAAACTCTACTCGTAATGTTTGGCCCACGACTAGAGATGTTAAACCGAAATAACCTTCTTCTGTTTTGAATGAAACCTACGGCCAGGGAAGTTTTCAGACCTGTGATATCTTAACGTAACTTCGGGACACTCAGGAATCCACCAGATTGTGCCCAGTCCAGTCCAGGTGCGTCTTCAGCCTTTGGTGATCCTGCCCATGAATTTAGGTTATTTTGCTTCCGAGTCTCCCTATGCACATACTAAAGGTAGTATGGCCATCACGACCATATCAGTAGTAGCTACTGCGCACACGCTAACCTCAAACCCTTGTAAACAGGATGACTTCCACAGTTTTCATCCTATTTTGATGGAATTTTCAGGAATTGAACGGCTTAGGCTTGAAGATCGTAATCGCCCGACAACTGATCCCGCTGGAATTGCTCCCGGCTCATTGCGCACATCTTGAAAAGTATACCAACAAATTTTAAAGAGGGTTAAATTTTTTTTCTTAGTCGATCACAAAGGTTCCTTATCGAGAATAATTAAGCACGATAAATAAAATATACTATCAGGTGGGTCATGTTGACCCAGAGGACAAGCATGTAGTTTGGAAATGGAAAATAGAAAGAAATATCAACAGCTGGATGAAGCGAGTAGACAATAACCGTTAAGATCCCTAGGTAAACTCCGATCACATTTTTTGGGGCTCGTTTTTTCGAAACCCAGTTTTGACTTGTACGCCCTCAATTATTGTGCTGTAGAAGAAGGTCTTATAACAACTTTTGGTAAAACAAGGCTACTAACAAAATTACGATGATTTCATTCGATTCTTTGGGATAATATCTATAAATGACAACCAACAAATATTACAGTTACTTACCTTGAAAGTTGTCGAGATCACGATTGCTTAATATTGCAGCCCTCAAGTTCTACCTTATAGGGTTGAGCGAAACCAATGCCAATCTTACTGACACATTCTCGGCCGATGTATGATTTTTGAGCCCAATTTCATATAGCTCGGGCCACTAGTTTCGGAAAAAAGCTTTGGACGACGGACGGACGTATATTTTTATTGGGTTTTTGGATTCTACGCATCTTGAAACGTAAACCGACAGATTTTGAGTGGTGAGGGGAATTTATTTTATTTTATTTTATTTTTTTTGGTCGATTACAAAAATTTATCTTTGTAATTAAACCAAAATATATTGAATTTGGAATGGCCTCACGGATTTCTCAAAAAAGAACCACTGTTTTGATTGAAAAGAAAACGCCGTTTTGTGTTCAGCGGAAGTTAACCAAAACAGTTGGTTCTTCTTCTGGATGGAATATGGCTAACTAATCTCTGCTAACGAGATCCACTGGTTCTGTTTTGTGAATGACTAGTGAGGTTCGGAAAAGGTGGTATCAGTTGTTTTGTGTGTGATCAGTTGTTTTGTGTGTGATCATTGTTTTGTGTGTGATCAGTTGTTTTTGTGTGTGATCAGTTGTTTTTGTTTTTGTGCCCACCCCCCACCCTTATAGGAGACACTCGACATACCTAATACACGTCGGACTTTAGGCTTTGTGTCACACACAAAAACAACTGATCACACACAAAACAACTGATCACACCCAAAACATCTGATACCACCTCCTCCGAACACTACCCTGTTCGTTACCGGCCTTATAGTTACCATTACTTATGTTTTAATAATTAATGTTAGTATGTTATTTCTTTGTTCGTTTATTTATTTTGGAATGCCATTTATTTATGAATCTTGGTTGCTTGCTAAGTCAGGATTGAATCAGAATAGCCGCGAAGGATTTCTCAGAACGTGGTTCATCACCTAGAGCTTCCATACAGCGATCTCTCATTTCTCAGGAAGGAACCATCCACATATAATTTGATTTTTGAGGGTTCAACTGCAGTAATTGCACATTTTTTATTAATAAGGGTGAGACGCAGAATGCAATTAGGTTTGAGAGGAAAATTCCAATTCAATGACCACCTGCTTTGCAAACGTGAAATAACTTTGATACCTACCCGATTGCTCGAAACAAGGTTTTTGTGGCTCCCTTCTGGTTAATGCCGTACAAATGAGGTTTAGGTGTTCAGTAGTCTTGTCAAAAGAATGAGGGGATTGGACAATCTTATTAATTAGTTGGTGAACTCGTAGAAAATTTCAAAATTGGGTAGTACCTATGCCTCCACGTGTAAATGGCGTATAGGCAGGTAAAGTCTTTCCGGGATTCCGAACTTTTCTTTAGGGCATCACAGGCTGATAGTGACGTTCAGCGTGAGTTATGGGGGTTTACTGTAGACTAATCCTGCATATTGTTGTTGTTGCGGGAATGTGAGGAAGGTCTTCTCATCTGGCGATGACAAGATCTCGTCCTTCCCCTTGACAAGGGTTTGTTGCTTCTGCTACCTGCTGCGCCTCTCCACCCCTCACCTCCTCTTGCTTCAGAAGGGTTTTACGTTACATCACAAGCTGGACTACCTGCTCGCTTGCGGCTTGGCACCACCAAAGCTCCTACCGTGTTACTGCGTCTTCTTCATTCTCACGAAACCTATCTCGTTTGATCGCCCGTCAAAACCAACTTGAGAATCTGCGGCGAATAAATGCGTTCCCTGGTGGGTTGATTGTTTTAAATGTTGACGTCAACAAAATGGACGAGTAACTTTGGGCAACGTTTAATTCAAAGTGCGAAAGGTACTCAAATTTTGAATTAATCAAAGCGCGAAAGGTTTAGGTACTTCAAAATCCTTATGCCATACGCATTTTGAATTGTAGACTTTTTCTTCTTTAGATTCAGGCTCAAGAAGATTTATGCTATATATTGAAAAATGATGTGTCTTGAAAAATAATAAAAATTGTTTAAAAAAAAGTAAAATTATTTGAAAAAATGATCGATAAATTTCCTGATAACCTGGAAGAATAAGTTTCGGTTCAAGTTTTGGTTAAAAGTTGTTATTGGCGACGTTTCAGTCTCTGATTGTAGGCCCTATTCATGCCTATAACAACAAGATTTTCCAAGGTATACAGGATGTAATAAACCTAATAGTCAAAAATCCAGGGTTCAATTCCACAACTAGTTTGCAACAAAAAGTGCCTCGTAGACTTTTCTTTTTAGAGGCTTCGTTTCCGAGTAATTTCACTTTTAAGATTGTTTTCGTGTTTCCAACCTAATAACACTAAAATAACCATAACTCCCTCAAATAACTGTTAAAATTTAATAATAAGTGCACCTTTGAAAAGAACGACGTCAAGTAACCTACCAACCTGATACCACTTCGACCTTTTTTAGGCAGGTAGAATGGGAGAGAAATCCGGCTGAAAGTTAAATTTGACCAATCTTAAGAAATCTGCCAAAATATGGATCGCTATAGCTCGGAAGTCTTCTATTGGATTTTACCCCCGGGGACGGGAAAAACTGCGCCAAGATCTCATCTTTCCAACGGTGTAATCAATTTTATTTTTACTTTGCAAATTAGGGGATAAAACTGTGTATCAATATTGAAAAACATTGTTTTTTCGATGAAACCAAGGGTTTTCTTGAAAAATGACCTTCTATGAAAATATGAGTTTGGGTGTCGGTTTCTACGTATTTTTTTACGCTGAATCGAATGGTGACACTTGCATATCACCCAAACCCCATTATAAACGAATTTTACACTTTAGCTCACTAGTTTCACCCCTAAAAACACATAAAATTCATCGTACCAATTGAACTCAAATTTGTGAAAAAAAGTTTTAAACTTGGTTATAACGGGATTTGGGAGATGTGAAAGCTATATTTGGGCATTCCAATTTAATTTGGTAGATAGTTCCATTCCAAGGAACCAAACGGTTTTTACGTGTGGAAACGATGGACCTCCAAATTCAATCTGTTTACTGAACGGTATGACCTGCTGTACCGTTCCTGTGTACTGACCTACCGTATTCTAAGTAAATTCATGACATATAGTTAATAGGCAAACTAACTTCGATGAATTGCAAAATTATAATTTCAGAGGTTTAATTTAAGGGATTTCACAATAAAAACTGATTTTTTTATTGCACATATTTGTTTGTTATACCAATTAGAAAATGAAAAAAATTACAAATTTGTGAGGCACCTGTCTGGCAAATTAATTAACGGTGGAGAAGTTCCAGAAAATGTTGTCCAGAAAAGGTCCTTACCCATTGCATAACTTTCTCCTGAGCCTTTGAGTTCTTGGGACAGTAGTCTCGGATTCGTTCATCTGCCGAGGTTGCTTGGGAACGGCTGTTGTTTGAGGGGTCGAGGCGAGCATAACTTACTCATCACGTCAACGTTTCCGGAGCGGATTGTGGGAGCCGGCGAGTGTCTTGGCCGACGCGTCGTCCTCCCGATAATTGGTCCCTTCCTACGTCCCCACCAATAATTGGCCTCCTCAGCTCCACAGATTGAAAGCTGCGGTCACTCTCGCTACCGTTGTCCGCTAATGACTCTTCATCCCTGCAAAGCGCTCTACTGATGGCTCTCTACCACTCGCTCTCTACTACGAGTACTTGCTCTCTACCACTCGGTTCTCTCTCTCTCTCTCTCTCTCTCTGATGAATGAGGACCTCCCTCCCTCTGCTCCCTCCCTCCTTCCCTATTCAGATTAATATGAATGTATTGCCTGACATGATGTAAATTGCAGCTATGTTCGAGAGATCCTATTTTTATCTGTACAGATGTAAGAGAGGGCCACGAGCCCTAATTTGTAAAGATTGATAAATAAATAATCTAAATCTAAATCTAATCTAAATCCTCTCCCTTAAATTTGTAATTTCATTTGTAATTAAGTACTAACTGTTTTGAGGTTTAATTTTTTGTGACGGCTTTTCCATGGTCATAGGAAGAGAGGACTTTATAGCCCTATATTGTACCCTGGTGAATAGATAAAATCAAAATCAAATCAAAATCCCTCTCCCTCTCACTACTTGCTCTCGCCTCATCTCTCCTCTCTCTCTCTCTCTCTCTCTCTCTCTATCTCTCTCTCTCCTCTCTCCCTCTCTCTCTCTCTCTCCTCTCTCTCTCTCTCTCTCTCTCTCTCTCTCTCTCTCTCTCTCTCTCTCTCCTTTCTCTCTATCACTCGCACTCTCTCTCTCTCTGCTCTCTACCACTTCTCTCTCTACCACTCGCTCTCTACTCTCTCGCTCTCTCTCTACGAGTCTCTCTCTCTTGCTCTCTACCACTCGCTCTCTACCACTCTCTCTCCTTTCTTGATTGATTGATTGAATTGTCGTTAATTACCAACATTTGCGAGAATAAATAAATCGTTAATCAATGAATCAATCAATCTCTCTCTGCACTGTTTCACTCTTACTTAACAGACCGTTTACAGAGTACTCGTGACCCAAATGGCTCACTCTCGTCATGGCGTACTGTTACAGAGGGGATCCCACAGGGTTCTGTTTTGTCAGGATTGCTGTTTGTTATATTCACTAATTCTCTCCCTCTCGTACTTCAGCACTGCAGGTGCATGATGTATGCGGATGATTTGCAACTATTTCTTTCATGCAACCCTAATGAGATTGATGAGCACATAAAAAATGTAAATAGCGACCTCACGCGTGTTTTTGAATGGTGTAAAGGACACTGTATGTCCATAAATGCCACTAAAAGCAAAGGAATGCTTATAGGTAGCGCTAAAGTTCTTTCTTGTATTGAAATTACTAATACCGAGCCTATCGTTATTGGGGACTGTGAGTTGGAACCAGTGAGGGAATTTAAGAACCTGGGAGTCATTGTCTCTGAGACGTTGAATTGGGATAAGCATGTGGACAAAATTTATAAAAAAGTGTATAGAAGTGTATACCAAATATTGCGTAGACTAGCTTTTCGATTTTCCCAAACATGTTAAGGTACAATTGGCCCAATCGCTCCTCATTCCAAATTTCGATTACACCTTGCTAGCTTTCTATGACATTAACACCGGGCAAATGGGAAAATTGCGGAAAGCATTAAACTGCGTCATCCGCTTTGTCTGTCGGTTAAAGCTTGATGCACATGTTACACCATCATTTATAGAGCTGGAGTGGCTGAAGGTGGCCGAAAGGTGTAGGTTAGCAATAGCAGTGATGTTATTTAAAATACTCAAATTCAAAAAGCCTCTTTATTTGTACAACCAATATAGCTTCCTCTCTTCTGTCCATTCGGTATCTACTCGTAATGCCTCTGTAACCTTACAAATTCCCAAGCATAATACGATGTTTTTCAGTAATTCCTTCTTTAACCAATCAGTGAAGTTATATAACGCAAATCCTGAGTTTTTTGATTTCAGTAAAAATGTAATTAGTTTCCGTAATTCTTATAAAAGTTTTTTGTTGGAAGGTTATGCGAAAGATTAAACATACCCTTCTGTGAAAAGTTAATGAAATATCAATGATATTTTTCTATTTTATTTTTGTTCTAATTTTGTGAAAGTGTATTTTATTTTAATTTATGAATTTTGATCTGTATATAATATGATGTATTAAATTCTAGTATATGATATAAATGAAGTACTGTATTATAATATTTTCGATTGTACGAGGAATGTATACATTTTGTATCCAGGGGAGATGGAAGATAGGACCACACGGTCCTAATCTCTCCCTGGTTGGTTAAATAAAATCCGTCAATCAATCAATAAATCAATCTCTCTCTCTCTCTCTCTCTCTCTCTCTCTCTCTCTCTCTCTCTCTCTCTCTCTCTCTCTCTCTCTCTCTCTCTCTCTCTCTCTCTCTTCAACTCACTCTGCTACTCGCTCTCTACTACTTGCTCTCGCCTAGTCACCCCACACTACTTGCTCCCCAGTACTCACTCTCTACTGAAGATGAATTCGAGCATTGTCCAATATCAAGGTAACCTCCTCATATCAAGAACCTCAGTTTGGAGTTACCCTTGAACATTCACAAAAATATCAGCTGAGTTAGTTCTTTCCATGACTATTTCAGAGTGTACAATACTTTTGCAGATCATGGCCCCTATGAATGAGGATTTCCTCTGGGTTGAGTTGCTGGATTTCGTTTCTGAACATTACATTATAATATTTGAATTTGAATGCTTATTGGGTGCTATTTGGGCTTATATTTAGTAAAATTGGAATATTGTCCGTTCTCTTCGTAAATTACAGTTATATACTTGAAAATTACCTACTCATTTATAACTACACACCTCAAAAAAATTGAGGATCTGGAGACCCCAGATGAATCGGACAAAGTTCACATTATATCTCAGGATTGGGTACCTTTTATTTCTTAATCTCCAACACTGAGAAAGGCTAGTGATATCAAGCTCCGATTTGAGCCAAAATAGAATGAAAGGCGCTTCTTCATGGTTATCAGCTCTTATCCAAGAACGGAATAAGATATCGCAATTCTGGATTCACCATCGTGTTCAGCACTAAAAAATCTTTGAAATGAAGCGTAACTTGGCAAAAAATGGAAAAATTATTTTCTAAGTATCCAATTTTCCCCCTCCCCCTTGGGTAGTCCAAAAAAGTTTTGAGGTTTTTTCTAATTTTTATTTGCTAAAAAACTTAGAATCAGGTACCCGCTCCGGTAAACGCTCTCCAAGTTTCACCTCGATATCTCAAAAATTGTGGGGGAAAAAATTAGGGGGGAGGGGGTTATTTCTTTTGAGAAAAATGCTCAGATTTTATTCTGTTTCGGCTCAGGTCGGAGCTTGATATCGCTAGTCTTTCTCAGTGATTGAGATAAACCTAAAAGAACAGGGTGCATCCCATCTCCACTTAGTGCCTTATTATGAGATATAATGTATACATTGCCGGATACTTTGAGCGGATTCAAAACAGTGGAATTTTAGCAATTTCTCAAAATTAAGACTTTGACCTATTGGAGCTGCTCAAAAATTCTTGTTTTAGCATCAAGGAGATAGGAAATTCAAGGCTCTTTTCAACGCTGTCATCAAATTTTAATTTACTCATCAAATTAAGGGAGTTATGACCATTTTAGTGAAAAAGGGTTTCGAAAAAATCGGTGTGCGTCAGACCACACGGGTTATACTTCTGTGGCCATAATTTATAATTAATAAATAAATTATGAATAATAATTTATAAATTCTCAAATTTTAATTTATAATAAATTTATAATTATAATATTTATAAATTTATAATAATAATCTATAAATTTATTATAATATTAATTATAATTTATATATTATGAATCGATAGTTCTTAAAAATTTGTTCTTAAAAATTTGTTCTTAAAAATTTGTTCTTAAAAATTATAAGTTTATAATTTATAATAATTATAAATTTATAAATTTATAATAATTTATAATAAATTTATAATTATAATATTTATAAATTTATAATAATAATCTATAAATTTATTATAATTTATTAATTATAATTTATATATTATGAATCGGAGACTTTTCAGCGTGACGCGGTTTCTCGACCAACATCCCATCCCAAAGGGTCTAACTCCTCCTCCTCCTCCTCCTCCTCCTTCACTCCTCCTCTGCCTCCCTCCTCCTCCTCCTCCCTCCTCCTCCTCCTCCTCCTCCTCCTCCTAATTTCCTCCTCCTCGATTAAGGGATAGTTCTTAAAAATTTGTTCTTAAATCCGATAGTTCTTAAAATTCAGCGTGACGCGGTTTCTCGACCAACATCCCATCCCAAAGTGTCTAACGGGCGCAAAGAAGTATAACTTCAAAAATCATAAAAGTGAAATTACTCGGAAACGAAACCACTGAAAAAAGTCTAAGAGGCACTTTTTGTTGCAAATTAGTTGTAAAATCGATCCATGAACTTTGGCGAGTCGTGTCTGATACACTCTGTATAATATATATATGTATATACATATGAAAAAGCGTAAACTTCAGGAATCGTTTCAGAATGCCTCAAAACGGATTTCGATGAGGAAATTTTTCAAAAATTTTTATTCAAAAATTTTCCGAGCCGTTGCAATTGCTTCTTTTCTATGAAAATTCGCTAAAAGGATGAATTCACTGTGAAAAAGGTTGAAATTGATGTATAAATTATATATATATTATATATATATATATATATATATATATATATATATATAAAAATTCTATATTATATATATATATATATATATATATATATATATATATATATATATATATATATATATATATATATATATATATAGACATAATGAATAATATGAAAATGATGATCAACACGATTTTTTCACTTGACGCTAGTTATGAAGATCATGTGAGTCGAAGGGAAGTAGTGAATGAGCCCCCAAGATCTTTCGTTTAAAGAGGAATTTCACGTTTTATGGCTCAAAGGGTAATAAAAGTCGGAAAGGGGATTTCGAAGCGATCAGGGTGGTGAGAGGGGGGAGCGTAGGATTTCGAAGCGAGAGATGGAGAGACGTGGGATTTTCGGCGGTCACTCGCGAGTCTCCGCCGCGTCCGACGCGCTTCCGAGGTCCGGATCGGGAGAGTCGGCGACGTAAATAGATAAAGACAAGCAACATCTTCCCAAAAGCCCCTCGCTGACAGACCACCCGAACCGCGGCGTTGCTCCCCATCAACTTCCCGACGGCGACGCGACTGTTCTTTGGCACGCAGGTGCATCGCCCACCGCGGGACTTGCAGCCCATTTGTTATTCATTTAACCCTCGAGCGGAACTGTGGAGGTTTTCAAGGCTCAAATAGTCTTATAAGTTCTATCACGGCATATCTCAAAAAACGGGATTTCCAGGAACAACAAAAAACTGTTTTGCAAATCCAGTAATGGCGTTAAAATTAATTTTCCATCAATGCATAAATCAAGGCACCCTTGCCGTTGCTCGTGATGGCCGAACCAAACACCAAACATACTGAGGGACTTCTCAGGAAAAACCGTAGGGGACAATAGTCGGCCTTATAACCGGCTTTCCACCTACACCGCATTGGGGTCACACAAAACTCAACCCTGTGCAGACTATACGAGGAGACAGACGAAACGGCATCTAACATAATCTTCGAGTGCCCTGCATTCACCGATCGCAGATTTGAACTCTTTGGGGCACAAACCCCAATGATGTCAATTCGAAGCGAACAATTAATCTAAGGTCTGACATCCCTCACCAGAGGGCTGAATCTCTTTGATTAAACGCAAAACTCTCAGAAAAGTACAATAAGCCACCATTTTATGTGTAACCCAACATTTTTGAGATACAGGGTTGCGAGCATCCAGTCCATCAAACTAAACACATCATTAAGTAAGAATGAGTAGGGCGCCTAGAAGCAGGGCCGCCACATCTCCAAGTCGGACCCGGGACCAGATTCTGGCCACCCCCCCCCCCCCCCCATTTTTTTTTTTTTTGTCGCGCCACTTTTACTAGAGATGGCTATGATAATTGTTTTAAAAAAACTATTAAACCTTCTCTAACCAAACGAAAAATCATTTATACTTCCTACCCAGGTTCAATGTTCGAATAAGAACATTTGAGGGGCTGAACTCTTACTACTTCACTACGTTTTATTCAACATTTAATCAAAAGTAAAGTGTAACTTAAGAATTGAAAATTCAAGTATTCATACTCTAGTAATTACCAACCAATTACAAAACCATAAAATGCCATAAATTACCTTGAAACAAAAATTCTATATCCAATCAGTCATAGGATTTTTATTTTAACTACTTTAAATACAATTGTTTGTGAATAGAGGGCGTATTCAGAGAAGTTCCAATTTACTCACTCCTCAATTGGACGATTGTGGCAGAAATTATGATTGACTAAATTTCATATAATCATAAATCAACACATACAATTAACTTTATTTTAATGTTATGGACGGATTAAAAAGGAAAGTCTCTGTATACAAGATGGCTGAAGGAATTAATTGAAACAATGATTATGTTTGAAAGAATACATTTATTAATTTTGGAAAAAAAATAAAAATCTACAAAAATATAATTGTTTTATATTGTGTACAATATTTTATATTGTATGGTAGCGGTTGTGGTGATGCGGCGAGGGGGGGCGGGGCGTGGAGAGCAAGCCACAGAGTACAGTCTCCCACTCCCACGCGATGGATAGCGTTCTTTGTGGTACCTACTGGTAAAGACGGTAAAGGGTAAAGAGTAATATTTTGGGCCATCGCAATCATCGCAACTGTTTAAGAGAAACAGTCTGGTGTAGTAAATCAAATATAATCTGATCAGGGCCCGTCAAGTGAAATACACTCTGTTTTATGTAGGCCTGAAAATTCTAAAATACTTTATTTACTAAATACAGGACCGGACCGGGCCCCCCCCCCCCCCCCCCCCTGGGCCCTAGAAGTGAGGGAGTGAGGGGGGCAGACATGTTAGGATTAGGGCTGGTACCCACAGTACCCACTTGCCCCCCCCCACCCCATGTGGCGGCCCTGCCTAGAAGTGAGGGAGTGAGGGGTTAGAAATCCTACCAACCGTGCCCAGATCATGTTAGGATTAGTGAACCCTTTTTGGCTGGTACCCAGTTCACGTGTGTCCCATCAAATAACGGCAAGGGTAACTCTTGGTAGATTTTTTTATCCAACGTTTCATTGTAAACGTTTTCTATGGACACAGGCCTAATAACAAGGTAATGCACAGGCTATGATAAGAGGAAAAACTAACAATTTTAGATAAGCCCGTGTTTTGGTTTATCATATGACTTAATAAGCCTGTAAATGGACAAGACCTGTAATCTTCTACCTAATAGCCTAATAACCTATTGTCTACTGGGCATTCTGCCCTTAGCCCTACTCTCAGGACAGCCTTCCCGTGGTACTAATTGCCAGCCTGTAACCCAATAGCACTAACTACCTGAATACCAAACGTAATACTAATGGGGCTTAAATAAAAGAATACTTTATTGTAAACTGAAAGAATTAACTGAATAAGTAAATCGCCTGATCAAATATACCGTAACGTAAAAGTACTAAGTGCAAACCTGAAACGTTGTTTGTTAGTTGATAGAACGATCAGAACAAGATCTGGCCAGTGAGCAGAAGTATTTATGTGGTTACCTTCATTGGGGTTTCTCTATTTCCTTGCATTTCTCTCCCATCTCTATGTTCTGCTCACTGGTCAGACCTTTTTTGTTGAAGACACTGAATAAGATAAATTAATGGTCGGCCGCGCCCGGGCGCCAGTATAATTTTTTCGCCTTCTTCTTTGGTTTGTAGTTGAAAGGATCCTAACCCAGTGTTACCATAACGAGTGGAATTGAAAAATACATTAAAAAACTACTGCAAACTCAAAACCTCATTTTTTGAGGTAGGTCTTTTTCAGAACTTACGTGACGAAATCAATGCTCCTAAGTCCCAAGTTTGTCGCGATTTCGATTTTATTCGAATCGGCTTCGAATTTACGTACCTATTTTCTTATTTTAACTTGGTGTACAGTGAATCTACACAATCTACCAAGTGACGTTCTGAAAAACCTGTATGCCATTTTCTTTTTTGTGGTTTATTATCTTCAATAAAGAACCTTTGTAATCGACCAAGTCATACCATAGGCAATAGATTCATTAAAATATTTAATATTTCAGCCCTCCAATTCCATTTCATAAACTTTGATCCTGTAGTTTTGAAGAAAAGCTTTGGGCGGATATTTTATTCTAAAATTTTATTTGGAAGTAGCACTATAAACTAGAAACAAAATAAAGAAGAAAAAACGATGTGCAAAAAATGACGCGGAATGATTTGCTTAAATTGAATTTGAATGCGCAAGAAAATCTATTTAAACTGCAAATTATTGTTGCTAACCCTAAAATTGGTTTATTTACGAGAGTATTTAGAAAAATCAATCGAAAATAGATTGTAGCCTCGAAAAATAAGAATGTAGTAAGTTTAAGAATAATGACAGGCCAGTCAAGAGTAATTATCAGTTGGCGAAGTAGTCAACTCTCGAGCTCGCATTTAAATAGACGGACAGTCACGTTGGAGGGCCATGCAAATATCACGTGACTGATTTGACCTCTCAGTTTTGAATTTTTTCCTCCCTCCACAATAGTACCTGGCAAATTCAACAGATTCAGATTCAAAATCAACAAGCGACCTCAAAATCACTCATTAAATTCTTGACACAAAGTTTTATTATTCCCGTTGCTGATAACCCACTCCGTACATATCACTTCCCAGATGGTGGACGGACATTGCAGATTTGGAATCTACTCATCTTGAAAAGTTAAGGACAAAGTTTGGAGCGGAAAAAAAAAAAAAAAAAAAAAAATTCCCCGAACCGAATACATAGGTGTATTATTCAGAGAATAATAAACCAAAAGTTGGGTTACATAGCTTCCTCGTATCCAAAACATGATTATTCGGATCATTGAAATGTATTATTAAGAGAGGTAGACTCAGAGGGGACCATCGAACGTTGAAGCCTCAACTATCCTTTAAATTTGAGGAGAATAGGACTATTGGATCGCGAATAATATACGTTTTGAAGATTTCACGTTCGCGCATGCGCTCTGGCTCTTATTGATCCACTAGCAATTATTTCCACAGCGGACCGTGCAGGTTCTAACCCGTGTAAGCACTGATGAAAATTGTTGGTTAAGGGTGTAGCAAGGAATTCAGGTTTCCGCATGGGTAGAGGCCAAATCCACAACCGCTGAATATTCTTAAGGGACCATTTAGGGTCTAAACCGAGTTATATCTGAAGCTTCCATCAAAATCGGATGAGAATCGTAGAAGATATGCGTGTTGCGAGAAGTCTACGTTTGCGCATGCACGGGGGCTCTTATCAAACCAAGAGCGTTGATTTTCATACGGGACCATTCTGTTCTTGTGCCAAAAAGTCAAGCTCCCCAAACGAATGGATGAGTTTGTTAGCCAACACTTTTTGGGTACATTAAATATGATTCGAAATCTTAGTCCAGGTAAGCATCATAAGAAGACTAGCAGAAGAAGAAAGACTAACAGGTTAGGTGAAAATGACTGTCGTAATCATTTAGCAGTTAGTCGCGTGCTGCTACCACTTAAGGGTAATTAAACGCCAGAGTTTCCCAAAAGGACGTAAACATGCCAGAAAATGAATCTGTGAGCATGCTAATCCGTTGTACCAAGGAGTATGTGAGCTGCTGGGATAATAACTAGATCCTGGGAACACGCTGGGCGTTGTGATAAGTGAGGGGTTTATAAGAGACTGATTGCTGCTAATTATATCATTGGATTCACACATTGGATGTGTGAATGAAGTGCTGTATATTTCACGCAACGCACGATGCATTTGTATTACTATTTGTATTTATGTAGATATCTGTGGGTATGCTAATCTTCCAATTATCCATGATGCCAAACGGCGAATTGATCGCTAGTATAGAGCCATCAGAGTTATAATGTTACACAGTTACAGAGTCGTCCGAGTGATAGAGTAATGGTGAACCAGAATCACACGTGTGAATAGTGTCCCACATCTCAGTTCATACATTATTACAGTCAATCAGTAGAAGTATACTACATTAGTGGAGGTATGCTACATTAGTACAGACATGATAGTTATAGACTTATCATTTGAGTTGCAGAGTTACGTTGAACCAGAATCCGACATGGGAATGATGTTCTGCATCTCAGTTCAGACTGTATAGCCAGTCAGTAGAGGTATACTGCAGTAGTATAGGTATGCTACATTAGTACAGACATGAGAGTAATAGGCTCATCATCTGAGAGACAGAGTTACGTTGAACTAGAGTCAGACGGGTGCATGATGTTCTACATCTCAGTTCATTGTAGTAGCTATGTTGTGCCTACCGGAATCTGACGTGTGAATGAAAAGTGACATATTTTGCGCCACGCACGATGTTATTGTATTCTGGAATAGTGTAATCAATTTACTACAAAAATATTTATCAATTATTAATTTACTTAGCTACTCATCGTATGTGTTCGAACGTGCATCATTCCATCATTCATGATGCGTACTGGTACATCATCAGCGTTAAAGAATTAACAGTGTACTAGAATCAGACATATGAATGAAATGCTACATAATTTACCCTTCTCACGGTATTATTGCAAATCGGATCATAAATCCAATTCAGTTCAATTTATTTTTCGTTTATTAGAAATAAGACAACCGACCCAATAATTGTTTAAAACTACAACATTCACACTTTGTGAGCATCTTAAATGTGTGTCCCTTAGGTCACAGATCCGTCTAGGGGGTTAGTCCAGATTGTAATATAGTAGATCCAAGTACCTATGGTAGTCTCGAGATGTTCAGCATCCAGTTAGTCTAGATGCTCAACAATTTTGTTAGTCGGTATATCATCAGGGTTTTAAGAGTTATATTGTAATACAACCATACGTGTCAGTCAAGAGCGACATACTTCACCCTACTTGCGATATTTTTGTATATTGGAGTGGCGTAAAAAGTCTACTATAAAAATTTCTATCTATTGTACATTCAACCAGCTGCCCATAGCTTGTTACTAACACAATCAGAATTACACAGTAGTGACCGAATCAGATAAGTGGTTGAAGCTCTAGTCACGATATTTTTTGTAAGCTGGAAACTTTTACAAAGCCTACTACAAAAATATCGAATTAATGTTGATTTAAAATCATGTGTATCGTTTGTATTAATCATTCAATGACACATAATACACAACAATATAGGTACTTACTATTTTCAGAGTAATGAATGAAATATCAAAATTTCTCGTCATATTTTTGCAAGTTGGATAACTATACAAGGCCTACTACAAAAATATTTAATTATTACTTATTAATGGAAAACAAAAATCGTCATCCAGATTGGGTGGGACGTATTACAACATATATAGGAATTATTCATTTATTGAATTAACAATTATCTAATACATACTATATAGGGTGTTCACACTTAAGATTGTTAACCTCCTAGGGATCGATTGTACAACTAATTTATTACAAAAAGTTCCTCATTGCATTTTTGTTAAACCCTTCATTTTTCGAGTTTTTTCACTTTTGAGTTTTTTTTTCCGTGTTTTTGACCTTACATGACTAAAATGGCCCTAACTCCCCTTACACACAATTTAAACTTAAAAAGATATATCGTTGGAAACAGCGTTAAATTTCCTATCTCTATAAGGTGTTTAAAATCTTTTTACACTACACACTAGAATTTCTAGAGAAACACTAGAATTTCTCACTTTTAAAAAATTACTGTATTTTAAGGTGCGTTATGTATTGGAACAAAATGGTAAAAAACCGTACGCGTTACAGGAAAAACTTGCCCAAAATCTAAACTTTCCAACAATATAATCAGTTTTTATTTTACTTAACTAATTGGGGGAGAAAAGTATGTTTGTATGTTGAAAAACATGGTTTTTTCTATGAAATCGAGGGTTTTCGTGAAAAATGACCGCCTAAGAAAATACGAGTTTGGGGTCGGTTTCTGCGTATTTTTTCACGCTGAACCGAATGGTAACACTCGTAGATCTCCCCAACTCCGTTATAACCGAGTTTTACACTTCAACTAACTAGTTTTTAGTTTATTTGTTATGCTTCATTTTATGTGTTTTTAAGGGTAAAACTTGTTTTACTCAACTTTCAACATGACAAACTTTCCAAATGTGTTCAAAAAGTACTGGACAACAAAAATCGTCTTTTCATTTGGAAAGCTTGATTTTTTTGACGCAAGTACGGAATTTCGATCTCAATTCTATGTAGAGTTATCGTCTGGAATGACATATATATGAAAAAGCGATAAAGTCTAGGATTCGTTTCAGAATGTCTCAAAACAGAATTCAATGATGACATTTTTCGAAAATTTTGATTTTAAAATTTTATGAGCCATTGCAATAGCTTCATTTTCTACGAAAATTCGCTAAAACTCTCCGGAATTTCGGGTCCCAAGGTTTAAAGCCAGGCTTGCTGTACTTTCTTACCCATACCATACCATTTCTACTCAATACTCTACTCATGTTCTACCATTGAAGTATCTCCTCATCACTGCCTTCAAAGAATGATGAAGAATTTACGGCAATAGCGTTTGATTATAATATACCATGATAATGTTACAATCCAGAAATCGTTCCTATGTGATGGGGAAAACATTCAAAAATATAAATTTTGAGGCCATTGCAATATCTTAATTTTCAATTAAATGCGCATAAACTTGTGAACAAGAATTTCCACATAGCTAATTACTATCAGCCGTTGTCGTTTGCGGAACAGCTGACAAAAGGGATAAACGTTCGGGGAGGCTGTTGGATTCGAGATCGTAGTTCGAAGCTCTACGATCTGAGACAAAATGGAGGCCAGCGATGGCTCTCCAGCTATAATTATTTTTGAATCAATGGAGGCAGCGGGGATCTTGGGAGTATCAGGTACGAGTTGGTGGGTCTCGACGCCACTTTCTACTTCCTGCAACTCGGGTTCCAACGAGACGAATTCACTTTGTCAACATCAATTTAATCCTAGCAGCTATAAATCAGATCCACCACTTTGAATGAAATCAGAAGTAAGAACGAACTGTTGGTGCTGTTTATAAGTGATAACATTCTTCGGTAATTCTCAATTTGATTGCAAACTCCAAAACAAAATTCCGTAAATAATTCTTTACTTTTTGTTGATTAACGCTCAAACTTATGACAAAAAACTTGAAACAAATTTTCAGAACTTACAAACATTTTTTTCTATCTTTGGCGAATTTTAATAAGATGGAGCACCTTTTGCAACACAATTTTCCTTCTTATTCCGTCGAAATTATATTTCTGGAGCATCTTTTTAGCACGATCATCTCATTGATAGCGTCACATCATTCTTCTGCACTCAGCACCACTGTCTCCTGAATACTAAATCACTCACGACGAAGTTGTGGAAACCCATTTCACGAAAAACAGGGGTTAGAGAAGAACCTCGTCTAATTCCAATAAAATGAAGAGTTACAAATAAGGATATCCATAGGAGGCCTGTCGCTGGACAGTATCCTCCGTACATGTTCCACTACTGTAATTGAGTAGAAAATGCCATTATATTAGCAAAACGCAAAGTGTATTTATAACACAAGGAATTGACAATAAATTAAAAAAAAAGAAAAAAAAGGATATCCAAAGTATATTTGACCAATGATTGATCCATTTGTGTAAAGCTTGGAATTCCTTTTGTTAAAACCAAATTGAGCAATTCTTCCCCTTCCCGTCACTTCATCCGATTAGCTATAATAAATACCCTTCAATTTGTATTCACTTAATTGGTTGTACCTCTTGCCCTTTCCTTTCTCTTGACCAACGGGATTCAATCTCCCCTCACCTGTGACTATATAAGCTGAATCCTTTCTAACGCATGTTCAGTTATTGTTTGTTACTGATGATGACCTACCCGTCGAAATCTATTCACTATTGTGACTAATATATTTTCGTGGAATTTAACTTTATTGTCTCCTGAATCACGGTATACATATTGACGCCAAAACCTGGGCCTTCAGCATCCCGCTAAATCTTCTTGAATGAGTTATCAGAATCTCAGTAAGCAGATTACGACTATTGTGGACTTCTCTTCACCAGCATTAGTCCATTTGGACTTAGGCACCGCCGGTGGAGGGACCATTTCTCACTGGTGTTGCCGTACACTCCATTATGCTTTGAGTTCCCCAACCTCTTAGAGCCTACCATTTTTCTTTCATGCGGTTTCTGCATGTTCAAATAGTACTATACGATACTCATCAATCGCAAAATACTTATTGCTTACAATCGTAGCAAACGATTGTAAACTGTTCAAGAACTATTTTGTCAAAAACACATAATGAAAATTACGTGCATTCCAGAGTCCAGTCGAACTGGTGTTTTTAAGTTGAAATAACTTTTACGCTCTTTTCCAATCGATCATTTTAAGCACTGAGATTAAGTGGCTACTTGATTAATGGCAACACTCAGCATTAAATTCTTTAAATGGCTGGAATACACGGTCCACTCAGTAGGAACTGAATGTTGATGACATTGATTAAAACCATTCGATTATCAATGTAAAACATCGATTATTTTTATTAATGAAAATCCATTCCTTGTTGCGACAGACCCGCTCATCTTTTAGCAAATTTTTGTGGAAAAAGAAACTATCGTAATGGCTCGGAAAATTTTAAAATAAAAATTCTTGAAAAATTTCTTCATCATTGAAATCCATTTTGAGGCATTTTTAAACAATTCCTGAAGTTTACGCTTTTTCATATATATATATATATATATATATATATATATATATATATATATATATATATATATATAGCATTTACAAGTCAAACTAACCTTTTTACAAGTGAAATTAACCATTTTATAAGTCAAATTGACCGTTTTACAAGTCAACTTAACCTTTTTACAAGTCAAATTAACCTTTTTACAAGTCAAAATAACGGTTGGGATGTTGAAAGGGAGAGACTATACCACATGCCGAGTGACCGGGGCAAGAAGCCAGATATCGTTGCGATCAAGCCCGATGGGTCTGCCATAATCCTGGATGTCCAGGTTGTCAGTGGCAGCGTGGACATGGAGCAGACCTGGCGGGCTAAGAAAAGTAAATATGATAGAAATGATCTGCGCCAAGCGATATCTGAGCTAAAAGGAGTGGCACCTAATAACATCAAGGTCATTGCCGCGACCGTGTCATGGTGCGGGGTGTGGTGCGGGAAAAGCGCCACGGAGTTACTCGAGTTGGGCATCTCGGCAGGAGTACTCCGTGGTATCACCACCCGCGTCCTGAGGGGTTCTTACTTGAACTGGTGGTCATTTTATAGGGGCACTTCCTTTCATCCCATTCTTCCTCCTCGTCCTGCAACTTCCCTTATCCGTTTGTCATTCCAGACGATAATTCTCCTTAAGATTGAGATAAAAATTCCGTTCTTGCGCTAAAATTCTAGCTTTCCAAACGAAAGAATGAGTTCGTTGGCCAACACTTTTTGAGCACATTAAATTGGTCACATTTCAGAAAACGTACACTAAAAAATGGGTAAAAACAGCCAAAACCCCAAACGGCCCAGAGTTTCAGTCAAAACAAAATTATCAAAAATTAACTAGGACATTGAAATATTTTTGCACGAACATATGCTGAAAAAGTACCTAAATTTCATTAATATTTGCTGACAAATCTATAAAAACTGCAAAAACCTAAAGCCACAAAATCTTTTTGGAATCGTCGAATTTTATATACCTAGTACACATTTTTTTGCCATAAAATAGGTTTTCAACAATATCTTTCTACTGAAATAGCTCAAATTTCAAAACAGTTTAACATAGCTATTATAATACTATTGGTAATTTAAGAAAATTCGCCCATACGGTCATGCTGCTTGACTGGAACTTTTTTCTCCGGTCTCAGTCCCGTGTCAGCTAAGAATGAGTTGGATTTGTTTACTTCCTCTCCCTCCGACGCCTCTTGAGTTTTGTTTACTCAGTTAGACCTAAACAAACCTTCGGCACGCTCACGACACAATGGACACTTGATGGAAGATTATTCGAAAGCCTCCTCACAACTAATTGGACGATTCCGACTCTACGTCTTTTCCAACTTCCCCTGACGTTCATTACCCGCATTGAGTCCTTGCGCGCTATTCAATTTCCTTTTTGGCTGAGCCGCCAGATTCAAACGGATTTAACCCTAATCAAAGATTGCCGCGTGTATACGATGAAAGGTGAAATTATATTGAGACTAGTGAATCACCTGAACCAATCAACGATACCCATCACAGGCGAAGATGGCCGATGATTGGGAAAAGAGATGCCGGAAGCTCAATAACGATTAGTAATAAAGTAATAAAATGATGAAAGTTAAATAAAAGTGATGAACTGTCTCTAATCTATTATAAATAGGAAAACAGGAAAACTGAATTTTAAATGCAGAAAAAATGGGTCTAAATGGGGGGTCTCTAATCTGGTGGACAAGACTACGCAAAATGGAAGATTCCAGGTATCTCCAGCTGTTTCCGCCATCTTGCGGTCCACAAATCTCAAGCAGACACGGGCTATAACTGGGCGGGTTGAGCGGCAGCTGCTTTCGATAAATACGATGACGTTCTTAATATGTAGGTACTACTCTACATAACTATATACTTTTTGTATAAACTATCTAATTTTACTTCCTCACTACCGAAAGTAGGGATGCTCTGTGTTCGTGATAGAAGTAGAAAAAAATTTCGTCCTCCAAAATCAAAATATCCGCTCACTTTTTGCGATTCAGAGCTTGCTGATCAATTTTGGTTCAATGTCTATCTGCCTGATGTCTGTCTGTGGTAAACCCTTGTCACGCCCAAGACTATACCGAATTTCTGTCCAATTCCAGTGAAATTTTCAGGGATTGTGCGAGTTAGCTCCTAAACTTTCCCTATAATTTTAAATGCCGTCGAATCAACAGTAGCCTGTGCGCAAGCACAAATGTGAATTCCTTATGGCGATTTCTCATCATATGTAGGACCGATTTCGTTCAAACTAGGTAGGTAATTGGGTATATGTTCTAGAAAAGTGCCCTATAAATTATTCGCAATTGGTTGGGTAATTACCATTGCGCATGCTCGAAACTAATATCAATTGACATTGGCAAACCCCGAGTCTAATGGAACGATTTTGATGAAGTTTTCATGGATTGTGCGGGATAGCTCCTAGAAGGTCCCCTATAACTTTAATTGCCGTCACATAAATCGTACTTGTGCGTATGCGCGAACATTAATTTATTATAACGTCGATTTATTATTTATATGTGCTTTTATGGCTTTCTATACAGGATTCACGCTAGTAATTGCATCAAGAATTACAGTCTGTGAGAATTGGCAATCAGCGTACTATTCTCGATGAAGGCATTACTTTCACCCATTGCTTTCGTCACGTAGATCAATGAGGAATTTCCTGATTTTTGATAAGCGTATAATAAGGGTTTGATGAATTTAAAACGACAGTCGTTGTGATAACCTTCCTCTGCAACAACGAGGACATTAACACGAGCAAGTAGCCGCGTCACTTCTTCAGCCCAAATACCTACCATTTCTTACGGTGGCTGCTTCCAAACATACTTTTTGTACATCAAAAGTTTTTTTTTTTTTTTTTTTTTTTTTGACAAGTTTTATTGCGCCAAGTAATAACAACTTATAAGCAATATTCATGTGATAAATTATTATACATTTTCTTAAGATCTAAATATACTTCACTTTAGACTTATTGTTCTGATTATTGAGTCACTAGTCTTGACGTTCATTTTATTTCACTTAGTTCATGCGGTTTAGTTCTTTCAAGTCTTCTAAGTAGATCTTCGGTGTCAAGGAGCTGAACGACATCCTCGTTAACATGATCTCTGAGCCTCAAAAGGTGATTGACGGCTTGCTTGCGGATAACCTCATTGACAGATTCAACTTTCAACTCATAGTGTAATCTGTCGTTTCTGAAGTATCTGTATGCATCAACGCAGGTGCGCAGAACATTATTCTGAAAGCGCTAAATAATGTTAAGGTTACTTTGTGCAGTGCACCCCCACAGTTGCGCACCATATGTCCAGACAGGTTTGAGGACTTGGTTGTACAATATGAGCTTATTGTGGATAGACAGTTTTGAGTGTCTTCCCATAAGCCAGTACATTTTCCTGAATTTGATAACTAGTTCAGACTTTTTCTTTTTAACATGTGATTTCCACCTCAGTTTGGCATCGCGTGTCATCCCAAGATATTTAGCTTCATTGGCATAGGGAATCGCCTTGTTGTCAAGGAAGGCTGGCACGTAGTTGATCCTTTTATTTGTGAAATCAACATGTACAGACTTCGCTTCATTCAATCTAATTCTCCATCTTTTTGTCCATTCATGGATGCGGAGGATGGAGTGGTTTAATTTTGTAACTGATTCGATGTTGGTTTCTCCTGTCGCCAAAATTGCGGTGTCATCTGCAAAAGTGGCAGTTGTATTTTCCTCAGTTTCTGGTAGATCGCGAGTGTAAAGCAGGTACAGTAGTGGGCCTAGTACACTGCCTTGTGGCACTCCAGCATGAATCTTCAAAGGCTTCGAGAAAGCGTCGTCTTGTTTGATTCGGAAGTATCGGTCGGTCAGATAAGACTCCAGAATTGCTGCATAGCATGCTGGTAGAATTTTGCGAAGTTTGTGAATAAGCCCTTCATGCCACACTTTATCAAACGCCTGTGACACATCCAGAAAGGCTGCAGAGCACACTTTTTTCTCTTCGAATGCTTTTTCAATAAGACTTGTAATTCTGTGGACTTGGTCAATGGAGGAATGCTGTTTTCTGAAGCCAAATTGGTGCTTTGGAATAAGTTTTCGTTCCTCTACAACTACTAGTAGTCTCTTATGAAGGAGTTTTTCAAATAGTTTGGAAAGCGAAGGTAGGAGTGAAATAGGCCTGTAGGACTTTAACTCATTTGCCGGTTTGCCACATTAAAAGTGCGGACTGAAAACACATTCCTTCTTGTTTCCTGGTTCTTCTTAGTGTCATATTTAGCTAACTCCCCACGCAAGAGACAATTCGTCTTTAAATCGACCTTGGGTACCTAGGTACTTTTTCGAGACATAAGAACGGTGAAAACTGCGCCTAAATCTCACCTTTTCAACGGTGTAGTCAATTTTACATTTACTTTACTAATGTTGAAAAACATATTTTTTTCCACTGAAATTGATGGTTTTTCTTGAAAAATGACCTCCTATGAAAATACGAGTTCGGGGTCGGTTTCTACGTATCTTTTTTACGCTGAATCGAATGCTAACACTTGCATACCTCCCCGATCCCCTTATAACCGAGTTTTACACTTTAGCTTACTAGTTACAACCCTAAAAACACAAAAAATGTATCACACCAAATCAACTCAATTTTGTGAGTCATACCAAAATCAAGTTCCACTAACCTTGTAGTTTTCGTGTTGCAGGTCTGAAAGGGATATTACTGAGCCTCACTCTGTGGGTGGGGTCTGAGTCGGCGATAACGTGCGAGGACGCGCGACTCAAGTGCGCCTATCGCGAGGGCTGCGGAATGGCCTTGCAGAAGTTTCTAATTTCCTGCTCCAACCTTCACCAGAAGACCAGGAACTGCCCCGAAGAGTGTCAAAACGCTCTCATCGCTCTCACGTCCACCGACGAAGGGCAGCAGTTCATGTCGGTAAGAAACGCCATTTTTTTCATCGTTGCATTCATCAATTGATGTTCCATTAAGTGAATTTTTGAAGGAAATGAAGAATGAATGAATGGAAAACTTGCATTTATTAATAAAGAAATCCATTACAACTTTTTTAATGAGTTACTGCAATAATCATGGTCAGTTTTGCCCATCTGATGAGTTTTTCTTTACTCTGAATTGGGCAATAATAATTAAGCACAAACTTCGAAAAAAAAAAAAATCCCGGATGAAATAAAATTAGCTTAAATCGAACAAATGAAATTAAAGAAACCTCGAAAGCTTGCATAAATAATTTGAGTAAGATAAATAGAGGTACGGCTGACTTCATGAACATACTCGTACTCGTATATCTCAATCAAGGTGGGACAAAATCTAAATTTTAGTCACAGCAGATAAAAATAAATATGCATTTATTTTTATCTGTTGTAACTAATTCAACTTCAATAATTAAATTAAATAACTCATTTTTGAAAAAAAAGTTGAAAAAAAAAAAAAAAAAACCAAATGATTACACCTTATCATTTATCCAGCAATGTTCAATGATGAAATCAGATTTTGAGTATGACGCGCTGTAGTGGCGCTACTACTCTTGTCTCGCGTTAGTCTGTTGAGAATCTACATGAAATTTTATGGAAAAGTGATCCGTCGAATTTTCGAGCTCGCAAAAACGGGAGTATTACTCGCAAAAAGTGTTTATTATCGAATGTTTGGAGATGAGATACATAGATATACGATTTTGGGGTATTTTTTCATGTTGAATCACTTAGAGACGTTCATTTATTGATTTCACTAATATCAACCAAGGAAAATATCGAAAGATCTAAGTTCTAGTATGCCTTGCTCTGTGACTAAACGTGCAGTTATGGCCGTTGATCGTATTTAGTAGTTATTTGGAGGTACTTGGAATATTAGAGTTATTAGTAAAGGTATAAGATCTATCAATTTAGGAATTCCTGGTAATCAATCGATACACACTTTAATTCTCTACAACTTTTCTGCGGTACAAAACTTATTTGGAATCGTATTTATCAGGTAATATCTGTCGGGGTGGGTGCAGCCCTCGGACCAGCTCTGGTCTCACTGCTCGCCATCTAAAAAAGTGTACAACCCTGTTTTTCCGTTAGATGTTTTTCTTTATACGTTACATTCTGCCGTATTTCCGTAATTACGTACTTCCTAATCCCTCGTGCCAATGAAGAAACAATGGGGTTGTCTGTTGAACATAAAGATTTCGTGGGATTACTTCAAGTTATAAGTATTTGTAGAGAGAGAATTGGTAGGGAAAGAGTAGACCTTTTGAATGATTATTTAAATATGATTTTCTTCTATCCAATTCAAGGAAGTTATTAATTTCGTGCTGGATTTGATAGCAGAAGAACTTTCATGCAACAATCAAAGAAACACCGAAATAACTGGAATCAACAACTTTCAAGTGGCCATGGTCAGTTAGAAAAATTATAGCCAATACTATACAAGAACATTGCCACTTGCCGCCAAACCGAACTCGGCATCACAAGACAAAAAATACTGTAGCATTACTTTTATCAGCTGTTATACACAAATTTTTGGTCTGAGGACAGTCACTCAGCTGCTAACTAATTGATCGGCTATTCCGTGAGTGAAAATTTGGAGTGGAATGATCAGAACTCAGACTCACGGTTGTTATCTAGATACTCTGTTATATGACTCGGGAGCAAGGTAACTTCCATTTTTGGAACTAGATCAAGGAAACAATGAATCAATTTAGAAAAATTCCCTCATGTCATCTCTCGCGGCTCAACATCACATGACCGACGAAGCAGTTATATACGCTTGATTCTTTAATGGGACAAATTATGTGTTTAGAGTCGGAAGACAGGGGTGTAAATGTGGAGGAGCCCCCCGTGACGAATTCGGCTATAGAACGACGGTTAAACGGGGTTTCACGGCTTGTGAGCCAGGGGCCTTCCCGAGGTCCTTGCAAAGTAACCAAGCATGGTAGGTAGGTGGGTGGAACATGAGAGGAAGATGAAGAAGACTGAAAGGGAAGATGAAGAAGAATTATAGGAGTGAAACGACAAGTATGGGCGGAGGACGCTCCTGGACGGAAATGAATTATGGCCACTTCTGAGGAGCAGGTAGGAGATTTCACCCCTAACAACTAAATCACCGAGAACAGGGGTGGAGGTGGGGGTTGTTTTTTCCATTACTACCCCCTCCCTTACCACCTGCCTCTTTGCCGAGAACAAAAAGTCTGGACGGTTCGGCGACGGTGATTTTGCGTGGCTCCTGACACCACTCTTTATCTCGAAACATCTTCTTTCTATTTATCTTTGTAGATCGGTATCTGCTGTTGAAAACGTGTTACGTCCAGTCAAAATAACTTCGTTGAATAATATCTCACAATAAACATCCCTAGGTGTAGATTGAAAGAGATAGGTAGGTAATTTTTAAACAGAGTACACTTTTAATCGATTACATTGATCAAAACCCCTTTAGGTACTGATCTTGGAAAATGTCAACCCTATAGCAAACGAACGGGCCCATTTTCTAATTCAACTTCAATAGAGAGTTTTTGCAACGCTGAGTCGTAGTCGAGTGGAAGGAACTACGAACAGAAATGGAGCATAGCGCATGCGCGCAAAATGATAACAGTAAGCAGTCCAATCATTGTACAAATAGACAAATCTTATTAATTTGTAGCTCAAGGGAAGCCAAATTCAGCTCCGAATACGTATGTAACCTTCCACGACAATAACCTATTATCAGTTTTTTCCCTATTTCAAGGTGGCATGGCATGCACATTGTGATGTTCGTGATTTTCAAAAAAGGTGGTTGGTTTGCAGGATTCATTCTCACTTAAATTATGCTGATACCTTATAATTGGATTCTAAAGCTTCACGATCTACCATCAGTCCGATTTAGTTCAAATTTGGAAGGTATTTGGATGGCTCAGGATGGCATCCTACTAATTTCGTTGAAATAGGTAACCATTGCACATGCGCAAGCCTGTCATTGGTTGTTATAAACGATGCCTAGATGCTGATAGATCGATTTTGATGAAATGGATCGCGCTACTTACAGAGAAGATAAACACAGATAGAGACTGCTGTTTTCGCCCTTTGTCGCACATTAGCATGTTTACACATCTTCAATATTGGTTCATAATTTTCAATAATGAAACGTAATTGGCCATGGGAAAAAAGTGTAAAATATTGTACAATGTACCTAATAGGTACAGGTAGGTACATGTATATAATATACATCTTGATCGTGGACCACATTGAAGTTCCCAAATGACATTCTCCTAACCCAAGACGAATTTCGATGTTGCCTTAACCAGGACCTACCTATCCTTCCAGGTTCTCTTCCTTCTTCTACCATATCTATTTCTACTAAAAAAAAAAAAAATAAAAAAATAAAAATTAAATAAAATAAAAAATTAAATAAACCACATAGATAAAGTTGTTGATAATTTAATACTTCTTCCGTCATGAAAGAATACATTACACGTTAGGTATTCTATAGAATACATGGGTACCTAATTATTCTATGACTTCGGCTTAAACGAAGATTTAAAGTGAGTGTAGTCACGTTAGTGTGACTTTTGAATCGTTTCATTCAATCGTACGACGATTTCCTATTCGTACAGTACGACTCACTGGTTAGCTACTGGTTACGGCCATGCGATCAAACAGTGTGCAGTTAAGGTTCATCACGTGAATTCATACGGCCGCAACAATGATCCACGTAGGACGCTGTCACTATATATGATTGGTTTGATCGTTGAATTCGCACGACAACGCAGGCCGCAAGACTCATAAGGATATAAGATCGATGGGTTTTTTTAATAATTCGCTAAGTTTCGGCAAGAAGTAGTATCACAAAAGGCAAGAAGTGCGGTGACTAAAACTCGCAGAAAACTACTTATTTAGGGAGAGTAGTTTACCAAGGTAAATAAAAACGTTTGCAAAGTTGGGTGTGGCTCGTAGCTTCCTCGTTTACGTAGCATGAATGTGTAGATCACTGAATGGTTTTTAATGATCTTGGTAAAATTCATAGCGGAAAATATTAAATCAAGAAGTTTCGTGAAACGCCACAATTGGTCAAATTAGAAACGGAAAAAAATTATACTCAATGTAATTTACGTTTTCGCATGCGCAGAATGAACTGATGAGTTGAGAACAAAGAAATAGGTGCGGCATTCATACGAGGTAATTAATAATGAGGAAATTAAGGTCGTTTCAAGGATTTCACATTTACGCATGCGCAAGTGCTACGTATGTTACGATCATCTTGAAATCGATGTGGAATGCTCAAACTGTCTTCCCCAGGATTTCAGCTAGATCGGACGACTAGGGCGTGAGCACAGAACATAGAATATAATTCTATTCTATGTTTTGTGGGCGTGAGGAAATAATGCTTTGTAGAATTTACGTTTGCGCATGCGCAGAGTGAAGCATTGAGTTGGGAACAATTAAACTGATAGGGGACCGTCTGCACCAAAGCCCGCACATTCTCTGAAAATTGCATTCAAATCGGATGAAAACTGTCTTGTTACAAGGATTTGCGGACACACGATACACACGGAACCAAAGTTGTACAGAATGGTCTCAAACGTAAAATGCGAGTGGAAATTTTGATTTTGGAGACAATAAATTTTTTCTCCCAAAAGTGAAAACAATGCTTCCGCTACCTATAGGTTCCCTGTAATTTTGCTAGCGGAAGCATTGTTTTCACTTTTGGGAGAAAAAATTAATTGTCCCCAAAATCAAAATTTTCCACTCGCATTTTACGTTTTAGACCATTCTGAACAAGTTTGGTTCCGTGTCTATCGTGTGTCCGCAAATCCTTGTAACAAGCTTAATTTACACAGTTTTCATCCGATTTGAATGCAATTTTCAGAGAATGTGCGGGCTTTGATGCAGACGGTCCCCTATCAGTTTAATTGTTCCCTACTCAATGCTTCACTCTGCGCATGCGCAAACGTAAATTCTACAAAGCATTCTTTTCTTAGAAAAGAAATCCTTATCTGAGTAAGTTTTATGGTTGTTGACAGGAAAATAACCAAAGATCCCTGCAAGATTCTATAGAAAACTCAATAACCATCATAATCGATCAAATCAATAATCGGGGCCCCTCGTTCTATACATTCCTCAAAACCCCTCAATAATAGCAAAACAAACAAAAAAAACCTTGGCCTGCCACCAGATAGCAGCAATACCCTTATTTTCTCTATTTAGTTGCTTGGGCGTAACTTCTGTCAGATTCCTTCTAAATGGTTGATTTAATGTCTGTCGTGATTCGGTCCAAGTTTTGTTATTTCCAGATTGGTGGTCTTCATTCGCTGCTTCCAACTCAGTCTTTGTTGATATGGAATGAAATCCCCTACATATGTTTTGGCGTTTTAAACTTTACGTATTTGTCAACCATTCTAATAACTCGAGTTTTGCAATTGTTTAAGATTTAGTCTAACAATTCAAATACCAATATTGACATGTAACTTGATTGATTTGTCATTAAAACAACGCTTTTTGTGATTTACTGCTTTAAATATTCATTTAACAGACCAAACGTTTCCTTAGAAGTACCGAACGAACACATAAACCACATCTTAACTGCAACCGCCTTACTTCATGGGCGGAAACGACATCAAACTTCTTATTATAACTCTTATTATAATTGTATGCCGCGTTTTGTGATTTTTTAGCTCATGATTCATAATTTGCACACATAATTGTACTCGCAAATGCTTGATTTTTGGCAGAGGAACGGTTCTTTCTATCTCTATTTTTAAGGAGACTTACCGCCTGGAATGATACAAACACGGGCGCACAACAACACGGAATTCAAAATTTTCGATCTTTATGTTTTTTTTACCAAGACCCTGACAGGATGAGGGAGTATAACAGTGTTCTACAAATTATCCACGTATTTTCTACGAATACATGTCTCGACGAATATACAATGGCTCCAAAACTGTTAAAATCGAAATTTTCGAAAAGTCTTCTTTGGAAGTCTTTTGTTTTCAGGCTGTACTGCTGCCTCGTCGTTGCTGTTTTAATGGCCTTCACATCACCCAAATGACGCCCCCAAAGCTCCAGTTTGTTTAGAGGAACAGAAAGAAGTCGCAAGGTTCCAAATCAGGCTGATGGGGGGGGGGGGGGTGTCCAAAACAGTAATGCTGCTACTGGCCAAAAATTCGCGAACAACCAGATGTGTGTGAGCAGGGGCATTGTCATGGTGGAGCCCCCCTGCAGCCAAATCCGGTCGAACTCGATCCACTCATGCTCGGAGGTGTCTGAGAACTTTGAAGTTGAACTGTCTATTAATGGTCTGTCCTTGAGGAACCAATTTGTGATGCACAATGCTTCGAAAATCTAAAAAAAAAAAAAAAGAAAAAAAACCCATCAGGATTCATATTTGACCTCGATTTTTGAGACTTCTTTGTCCTTTGTTGCCCAGCCTGTTTCCATTCTTTGCTTTGCAATTTGTGTTCCACGTCGACTTCCTAGAACCAAGACTCATCTCCGGTGATGACATGCCACCCTCCTCCTGACTGCAGGTGAAAAGTAGGTTAGGTTCAAAACTTCGAGCAACACTCGAACGTTCTCCGAGAGCTGCTGATCTCAGACTGTTCATTCTGTGGGTTGTCTAGAGAGGAGAAACCAGTCGGCTGCCCCTCCTCCTAGCCCTCAGCTTTAAAAAATATTTCTACTAACTTTCCGGACAGATCTCGTATTGCGATTGTCCACGAGAATGACCATGGCCACTTGTAATTTTTATTTTGTTTCCTCACTATCAAACTTAAGTAAGCTTTGAGTTCGTGCTAAAGGGATACGCACAAGTAGGGGACAACGCTTTAGAACTATCACCTTGGTATGGGAGGCTCCACTGCAGAGACTGCAGCACACTTTCAATGGTCCGACCCAGATGTGCTCATCATAACGCTGCCCTGAATCTACTAGATGGTTATGCTCGAAAGAAAGTGTTGTGGTTACGTATGGTCTGTTGCTAAGTGAGTCTAGGGAAATTTGAACTTAGGAAATTGATCATATTGATTCTGGACTAATAAAACCATATTTTTGATACTTTGGTTATGGTGCGTGGGTGAACTGAATTTAGTTCCAGAGTCCGTTGGCACCATCGCCTAGGATAAATGAAGGAGATAGGTTCAGAAGTGAACTAGGTGAGAATTCGTAGCATAATGATATCCCTGTCCCAAATTGCTCGGTATTTATACCGTTATCGACCCACAAGCGGACTACCCACCCATGCGTAGCCTGATTTTTAGTTAGCACCATATTGCCTCAATGTACGTACTGTATGCTCGGGCTTGCTGGCTCGGTGAGTTGGTATCTGTTAATTCGTAAAAACTATTAGAAATACATGTCGGTCCACGACAGAAAGGATGGCCACCTTGGCTGGAGCCCCACTTCAACCTGTTAGATCGTGGATACCTACCCTACCTCTTTGTGATGACTTCATCAGGGGCAGACATTATTGATGTTTCAGTAGCATCTGTTTCGGAAAGGAGATCAATAGCGGATATCAATGCGACCAAAATTAGGAAATAATAAGTTGAACCTCTTTTCCAAACAGCCGCACAGCCAGATATACTACCTAACCATATAAGATAATTAGTGCAACTATTAACCTGCGCGGTGTACGGAACAAGAGGTCAGTAATAGACGCTCACTACTATACTAAGTATCAGACCGATTTTGATGAAATTGACTCCTAAATGGTTCCTTAGAAATTTCCTTGGCGTCAGATCTACTGTAGCGTGTGCGAGTGCGTAAACTTGTATTTATTGGTCGGATTTCGTTCAAACTCGAGGTGTAATTGATATAGGTTTCAGGATAGGGGACAGGCGCTCTACGAATTCTATCGCAATTGGTTGAGTATTAACTGTTACGCGTGCGCAAAACTAAAATTGGTTGACACAGGCAAAACTCTGAGGCTAATGGACCGATGTTGATGAAACTTCCAGACATTTATTCATTTATAAACGGAAAAAATACCCAATTTAGGTAAATAATGAGTAATTACACATCATAAACAATTAGTTAGATAACACTATAACATATTTTAAACAATGCTGAATCCACAACAATAATGGACAATTTGTTGTCTCCGAAATCAAAATGTCCGCTCGCATTTTACGTTTTAGACCATTCTGAACAATTTTCGTTCGGTGTCTGTCTGTCCGTGTGTGTCCGAGTGTGTGTGTGTCTGTCTGTCTGTCGAGAGGCCGGAAATCCTTGTAACAAGATTAATTTCCACAGTTTTCATCCGATTTTGATGAATTGTTCAGTTAATGTGCGGGGAAGGGAGTAGATGGTCCCGAAATGATAAATAATAATGATAATAAATATATACTTAATAAATATATATATACTTGAATCACGCAGAGCAAATGTATAATTTAATATTTCAAAAACTTAATTAATTACCTGTAGTATCAATAGCTCAAAAATGAACGAATTTAAATGAAGATGAACGAAATTCATAAATGAAGATACAAATTGCTGTAAATACAGGTAGTGATATCGGAAATGTCATTTGGTGTTAGTGAACTGGGCCTCCCAGATTTCACCTACTTATATTGAGGTTAATTGATTTCACACTTCTGTTTTAACTTCAATTTAATACTTCTAAAATTATTACTGAAAATAGTTTGCATTATACATCGCGATTTAGTATTACTGGTTACCGCTCGAGAAATAAAAAAGTAAAAAATGAGCCAATAAAACTCAGAAAGGCGCGATCTCCGGTTTTTACGACTCTCGAAATCGGAAACCCTGGATCTGTAAGCGATGGTATCAGAATTCAGGTTTTTCAAGAGTTGTCGCGAGGTTCGCGGCAATAATCCCATCGTGTTTACGAACACCCATCCACGTGCCTTGTACGGAGACTCGCATAAATAACGAGTCGATTCTTCAACGGTTATACCTTCTACTTATCAAGCATTCCAAGAGTGATTTTTGTTAATTTCTCGTGGAAAGTTGTAAAGCGAGTTGAGTAGATGGAAAGAAGCTTTATACCACTTTCCCGAATAAATAACGGTGTTTACTCTGTAACTTTTTAGTTTAATATTTTCAATTAGGAAAAAACGTTTATTAAACATGATTATGAGATAATAATACGTTAAATATTATTCTATATAAAAAGAAAAATGATGTCTTGAATTAGTGGAAAAACAAAGTATGAGTCTAAATTATTTATGCAAAATAGAACAGCAATGTATGAGTATTTATTGAGTTCCATCCAACGTTACAAAGAGAAGAAAAGATATGATAGTTAACATAATATAACACTTTTGATATAAATATTTAATATTATGGATATTAATTTTCCATACCGTGGTGGAAAACGAGTGTTAGTCTTATGAACGTGTTGTTATTCAACGGAAGGCAACTTACATAATTTGTTACACATGGCATAGTTGTACTACATTGCACGACATCTATATACCTACGGCTCGAAAACTATTTATAAAATATTTTTGAAGTTCTATTTTTATTTTACAGAGTGATTGCTATAAGATATTGAGTAGGCTGGTCCTGTTATCTTTCAGTAAGTTGTTGAAATATGTTACACATGATATAGGAAAAAATGTCATGCAGCTGTCGTCTTTGTTTTCAGGGCCACCAAGAAGTGCCCCTGAGAAAAGCGTGTTTGCAAAGTTTACTGGGGAAATGCAAACAGTTTTGCCTTGAATAATTTTACTGAATCGCACTCCTGTTGTATTGCTCCCCAAGCATCTGCAATTTCATGCTTTTGAAAGAGCGTTGCAGCGTGGTCTTTCCTATCCACCTTTGCTACATACGACACGAATAAAAATTTTTTCAGTAGTTTCTACTTTATCCATACGCACCGCCTTATACTGACAAAATTTGTCAGTTTAATGGTTTAATGGCAAGCCATGCAACATACGTGTCAATATGCCAAATAGCGCTGCTAAACCAGTAGAGGTACTTAGTTGATGGTTATATAGTAGAGAGAATCGAGCACTCCGTCATTGGCGTACTTCCATCAAATGCCACCAAGATCTCGATTACAGTACTTTACACTCACCCAAGCCACCTTCGTAACGAAGTCATCACAAAACTATTTGTTCCTTAAATATATCCAAAAAAATTGGTCGGGATGCAGCCTAGGGAAAATAAATGAAATTATTTCAATTATTATTTTATTAAATGACTTTTCGTCCCCTTACAGTGGACATCTTCAGAATGGTGAGTCAAGGAAAAAAAATACAAACATCCGAATGCAACAGATTTGTCAAATTAAACAACAGTGGTTCACCCAGTCACCACAACGACCCCCCAGTGACACAAAGTCGTCATGAGATATTTGTACGTGTTTTATTATTAATTTGTGATCGATTTTCGTACGAGTTATAGTAGTTGTATATTTGGCTAAATTGCCGTATGGATCTCGTTTAAAATATAAGAATTTATTCTGTGGACAAAAATAGGGGTTCAAGAGTGGAATTTGTAAGGTTGTGGAGAGGAATAATGGTTTTCATTTAGGTCATCTTGATATAATTGTTGATCTTGGAGAAGGTGTAGTTGGTGGTGATCTTGAAATTTATTTCTTGTTTAAAATCATCAAACTTGATGAATACGATATTCCTGGGGCACGGTTATCACAAGCAAACTCTGTACTATAACTACAACGGTTTTTAGATGTACGTGGTGTTGAAATTATCGAAAATTCGAGGGGAAATGATTTGGTTTGATTTTTAATCTCCAATAATCCCTAACATCGGTTCTCAATACAACACAAGAGAGCAAGTCCCACAGTAACCATTATCTTATTAGATAGGTAGGACTGCTGACCAATCAATGGAAATGGTTTTCGGCAATTTTACCTATTTTATTTCATTTCATAAACTTTAGATTAGTTGATGGAACTCCAGATCTTACCGAGAGCATTCCAAATAGGTGCTGTATGGAGGGTATTAAATGATAAGAAGTGACCAAAACAGTGGTGTAAAGAAATATGAATGACGTCATGGACAGGTTTTCAAAGATGCAGAATCCGACTCTTAGATCAAAAATGATTCATTTCAACACGAAAAAGTAGCCCTCTCTTAAATAGTAGGTACCCTCTCTTAAATGTTGAAGAAGGTAATAAACACTACTTAGTTTTAAAGTTCTTATCAGCACGGAAAATTCGAAATAAGTTTTAGTGGCTCCCATAATTTTTAGGGGAGATAAGTATGCTAGGCCGTGAAACGCGTTTACTTTTGAAATGGTGGTTGCGTAATATATGGGATTATCTTACTACGAAAACAAGTTGGAGGAAAATCTCATTTATTATAAACTACCTATTTACTTACTGTTGCTGAAGTCACTGGGCTACTTTTTGTAATCGAGCTCTGCTGGGTTTTTTCATAAGCTAGTACCTAATCATTCCACTTACACCACGCCGTCCAATCCCAACACACTCAACACTTTTTAAACTTTTAACGTGCTTTTTCTAAAAACATTTTTATTCTCATTTTCAACGGAATCTCGTAAAACACGGCTCGGGACACGGATAGAACTTGATGATTTCCCCGTATCCCGGAATTTCCATTCAACTGTCGATGTTACACTTTTCATCGCAATGAGGCATTATGAATTTCAACAAATACACATAAATAAATTCAACATCAACCAACAAAACTATGACAAATCTGTAAACAGGTAAATGCACAGGTTGAGTGAGCAATTCAGTAGTAGATTGGTACTTAATGGACCTGTGCCGAAGAAACCTCCTACCGGTGCATGCGCATCTTCTCTTAGTTGGGAATCCTCTATTGGACCGTGTGGAATAAGAGAGCTGGTATTTTAACCAAGCAAGGTACTAAGAATAGACAATTCTTAAACCCGGGTAGTAAAAAATACAATAGTAGTGTTAGGCGAGTTGGGCATCTCGGCGGGAGTACTCCGTGGTATCGCCACTAGTCGTTCTTTAGTGGTTCTTACCCCAACTGCTGTTCATTTTATAGGGGCACTTCCTTTCATCCCTCTCGTCCTCCTCCTCCTGCAACTTCCTTCATCCCTAGAGCCGGCGCCGGCGTCAGGTAAACACCTGGGCGTCCTCCCCCCCCCCCCCCTATTTTTTAATTTATTTGTTTATTTTTCAATTTCATGGTGTGCCCCCTCCACCTTTGAATTGAGTTTTCTTTAAAAAAAAATAAATAAATAGTATGTGTCATTTCAGACGATAACTCTCCATAAGATTGAGATAAAAATCCCGTACTTGCGCCAAATAAATGAAACTTTCCATTAAAGAAAAGCTCTTTAGGTATATGAGCATTGAGCACATTTAATAGGTCAAATTTCAAGAAGTTTCCTCAAAAAATCACTAAGAATGGCTAAAGGCCATAAATTGTTAAATTCATGATTTTTAGCAGAATTTTAGTCTAAGCAAAATTACAAACGATTAAATAGGACTTTGAAAAAAAAAAAAAGTGCACAAAATTGTGCCGAAAAACATATTTGAATTTCATTAATATTTGCGGAAAAATCTATAAAAACTGTGAAAAAATCTGAAAATCTTTTTTGAATCGTCGAATTTTATTTAGTATGAGGTTTTTGCCATATAATTGGTTTTTAGCCATTTCTTTGTACTCAAATTCCTGTGAAATTCAACATATTATAATACGATGGGTAATTTAAGCAGATTCTTAGCTCATACGATCATGCTGCATTACTGGAACCTTTGTTATTATGTTATAACCAAATTAGTAAGGTTGAAGGTTGTTTAGATCTAATATTGTGGGTTTTTTTCATATTCCTAATACTAATAGTTTAGACCGGTCAGGAAAATTGCTGGGATGGTCAGGGAAAAGTCATGGAAAAGTTGGAGTATTTTAAAAAACTAATTCGGCGCCCACTGTGGACTAATGTTACACCGATTTTGGTTCAACAACAAATTTTGATTCGATTTGGATTTGTCTCTGGATTTTGATAGTATACTAGGTGTGATTGTTTTTTTACAGTGCGATTGCGACGACCAGTACTGCAAGGAGACGAAGGAGAGAGTGGAGGTGTGCAGACCTCAAGTTCTTCGGGCGACCATGAACGAGACGATCGTGTCTTGCACAGTAGCCCAGTGGATTTGTGGAGCAGACACGCTTTGTTCCACAGCCCTTCATTACTACCACATGCACTGCAGGTAGGTGCCTAACACCATTCCACATCTATCTGTAATCTATACAAGGAGAACCTGTCGTAGATGCAAATAAACATTTGCGTAGAACTTTATAACATCAAAAGCGGACTAAATTGCAGCCAACTACGTATTTTTATCTCAATCCGTTCTCGAGATATGAATTTTTTGAAGGTTTTTTTTCTTCAAGAAAACTATGTATTTTCCCTTTTAAACCTAAATTTCTCCACTTTACTTCATTTAATTTGGACCACACTTTCGTATTCAGCAACAAGTTTTCTATAAGCATGGTGTACTTGATTCTTGAAAAGTTGGGGAGACCGTTTTACCTTCAATTTTTGTCAATCTTTTTGTCACCCTCCATACTTCGCTATCTCTCAAACCGTGAAATGTTTTCTTTCCTTATTTAACCCGAACCATCCCTCCTCGAACTATTTCTCCAATCACCCGGGGCTGCTTTGTCGATAAATTTGATGAGGTAGTTGGGAAAAATGAGAGATTTATCCAGATATGTCTGATGTTTTGTAAGAAATGAGCTCCGATATCATTTACAGGCATCCCACATCCTTCCGAGGGTTAAGGCGGTTAATTTTGACCATTTATTCAGGGCATCAGCAACGTCTTCGTTATCGTCTAAATGATACATTTCTTTGATAAAATTTGATGTCTTCATAATTTTTCCTCCCAACCCATTTTCCGTATTCATCTCTCATGAGGATTTTTGACTTGTCTTCTGAAAAAAATAAAAAAGGGCCTTTAAGGAAAGTTTTGGAAAATATATATATTTTTTTTTTTTTCGATTCAGGTGGGTTCAACGAACATTTTAAAAACAAAATCCCAGTAACGATTTTTGATTTTTGAAGAAAATGCTTTTTGAGGTTGACAAATCGTGTTTTTGTAAGCTAGTTTGACATCTGCTTATTGCACATTTAAAAAATGAAAAAAATAATTAAGATACCGGCTCAAATTTCATCAAATATGTTTGTATATACCTCTCACAGGCCTGGCTATCGGTTTTTAAAGCGGAGTACCCCATGCGAAAGAACTCACTACTGTCTTTCGACTGTATTTTGCTCCCCCTCAGCATCCTTTTGTTTACAGGTATCATCGTGATTAAGTGACTAATTTAGGTTCAACTAGTCATGTTTTTCTCATCTTTAGACCTCTCTGAATAAGCCCACATAGGTAGTTTCGGTTAACTAAAATGTTGATTTTTTTCATTTTTGTCCATTACTCGAAGCACTTTGCGTCAGGCGGTGGGACGTAGGACACTTCATTCGGTTTGAAATCAGCTGGACGCTCGTTCGATCGCGCAGGTCACTCGATCGCGCTCTTTGGTCGTCCACGTAGGACACGGCATAAGCCATTTTTACTTTTAGCTTCGATTGGTAGTTCAGCTCTATGGTCAGGGTAGATCAAAAATCAAAAATAAAAGCGCTCATTCATACTAAACAAAGAACCATAACATACTCATGCTGAACTGAGCAAGACTTATATGCATCACACCAACTACAAACATGAGAAAAATATGAGTTTTGGAATGATTCTTGTTCGTAGGTACACCCAAAAATTAAAAAATATAATTGTAACTTTCCAGTTTGTTCGATTGAGCTGAGATTACTTGTGCGGCTTACGCATCCCAAATGCCGCGCTCCAGGCCTCAACCTCGACGATTGCCAAGTGTACCCGATATTTTATGAGCCTCGTTTTTAGGTACACCTGTTCGCAGGTGCAACAGCCTCCACTACCATCTAAATACTATAACAATAGATCAAACGTAGCTAAATTTGAAAAAATAAAATGTCTGAAAATCTTTGAAATGACCTACTACCCTCTCTTAAAAAAAATAACGGAGACGGAAAAATCTGATGAAAACTGTTTTAGTTAATCCTCTCTCCATCCTCTTTCCAACGGGCTATTTCACTTTCACATTGCTACTTAGGAAAAAAATGATGTTTTTATGTTAAATAATGTCCCCCCCCCCCCCCCCACTAAAATCGGGAGTTTTCTTGAAAAATTACCCTCTATGAACCTACGAGTATACGAGTGCCTTCCCTGCTTTATCAAATGGTCATTTCCAAGATCTGAGTGAGTACCTAGAACAAATTCTACCACCAACCTACTCAATTTGTTATTGGACTGACAACAGCTTTTATATAAAATCGTATTATTTAATCACAAACCAGTTCGTTGTCTGACTCTTTATGTTGATAGATACAACTTAGTAGTACGAAACGTACTAGCGAATGCTTACAAAGAATAGGTATCTACTTGAAAATCAGAAAAGTATCAACAACTGCATTTACTCCTAAGTAGGTTAACAGGATATCTGGATGTCGGACAAAGTAGGTACTTTGTTCACATAATCAACGGGATTTGATTTAATAATACAATTATTATATTTATCACAGGTTTTTACTTTTTTCGACTAGGTAGGTAATTGTGGAAGGGAAATGTTATTGGACGACAGTCAGAGGGAGAACGAATTGGTACCTAACCTATCGATTTCTACGGATTTTTTCTCGCTGAATCGACTGGGAATACTTGCAGATCTCTCCGACTCCATTATAACCTAGTTTTACTCTTAAACTCACAAATATTTAGTTTTTTTAATGTTATTTTTGTTATTTTTATGTTATATATAGTTATTTTGTGATATGGAGTGAAACGACTTAATTAAAATGTGAAACTCGGAGTTGGAGAGGTCTGCAAGTATTCCAATTCGATTAAGCGGGGAAAAATACGTGGAAATCGACCCCATTACTCGTAGATTTATAGAGGGTCATTTTTCAAGAAAACCCTCCATTTCATTGAAAACCCACATTTTTCAACATTAAAACATACTTTTCTCCCGTAAATAGAAAAGTGAAAGTAAAAATTACTTTAACGTTGGAAATAATATTAAATGAAGCAGTTTTCGTACGAGTTGTCAGTTTCCAGTTTGAATGAAGTAAAGCGGAGAAATGTGAGTTCAAAAGGGGGGAAACACGGTTTTCCTAAATAAAAAAATAAAATAAAAATAAATAAATAAATTTAAAAAAAGAAAAATCTTCGAAAATGGATTGAGATAAAAATATACAGTTGCCGGCATTTTACTCCATTTTGATGTAGTTTTACGCAATAATGTTTATGCATCTACGAGCGGTTCACCTGTATATTTATCTGAAATCCACGCAAATGAAAGCTATCTGCAACTATCTCGATACTATCCGTATCTGTCTGTATCTATCTCAATTCCGTAAGGTTGTCATGAGCGCAATGAAAGTTACCCACACATTAAGCTTATATTGGTTTATTATTTTCAATATTGAACCTTTGTAATCGACCAAAAAAACCGTCCATCCGCCGTCCGGAGCTTTTCTTTGATGCTACTTATTGAAAGTTAATGAAACTTGGTTGGAACGATTCCAGGCATGCAACATGATCGTATGAGTGAATTTTTGTACGTTATCTTATTATTATTGTTTTGGAATTTGAGCACATTGAGGAAGATTTGCAGGGTTTGAGTGGTTTAGGCTGTAGATGCTCCCCTAAGAACTTCATGCTCCCAACTTACTTGTAGGTTTTGCGCCGAGCACCTTTTTCTCATTGCCTTGATTTTGCCGTTTTTATTAATATTCAGTATAACAACAAATAATTCAAAATTTTTTCGACCTATAGGACGGAATCTTTGAATATAATTATTTGAAACATTGCAATTAACATATAGCATTTCCTGACCAAATACAACCTTTTACAGACCAAATTAAACTTTATCCATACCATATTAAACCTTTTCCGAACCAAATTAAACCTTTTTTTTCAATTTCAAAAACTCTCAAAATGACCAGCATGAAAATAAACTGACTTAAAATGTTGTGTTATGGAAAATATTGTGTATGGTGACTAAAAATGTTGCATTTTGGACGTATGTAGACTTGAAAAAAAAAATTTAAAAACCCTCGCATGACAAACTTGCATAATAAGGTAACTTTTTCTTACAGTGAATCAAGGTTACCTGGAAAGTTTGTCGAATTATCTAGATTCGAGATAGGGAAATCAACGTTAAACTATCCCGAAAACGGTGCAATTTCCGGGTACCTACCGTAGATTCACTGTTAGAAAAAAGTTACCTTATTATACAAGCTCGTCATTTGAGGGGGGTTTTTTTTTTTCAAGTCTACATTCGTCCATAACACGACATTTTATGTCTCCTAACACATTTTAAGTCAGTTTATATTCATGCTGGTCATTTTGAGGGTTTTCAGTGATTTAAAAAAAAAAAAAAAAAAAAAATGGTTCGGAAAAAGTTTAATTGGGTTTGGAAAAGGTTTACCTAATTTCGTATGGAAATGTTCAATTTGATTTGGATAAAGTTTGATTTGGTTTGGATAACGTTTAATTTGGTCTAGAAAAGGTTGTATTTGGTCTGGAAATGCTATATATACATAAATGTTATGGATACGAGGACACAACTTAGCTGGAGTACTTGTTCTTATTTTTATTTTAGCGAATTTTCGTAGAAAATGAACTATTGCAATGGCTCGGAAAGTTTTAAAATAAAAATTTTTGAAAAATTTCTTCTTTCAAATCCGTATTGAGGCATTCCGAAACGAATCCTAGAGTTTGACGCTTTTTCATATATATATATATATATATATATATATATATATAAAGATGAAATATCTATCTGGTTCTATCGAACTATACGTAAATTAATGTATGAAAGAAAATTTCACAAACATAAAAAATAAAGAAAAAATTCTGACATTTCTCTGATTAAGCTTAATCACAGAAAAAATTTGAATGGGCATTGTTTGCATGATGATGCTTTTTAAGATTCTTGTTGCCTCGTTGCTTGTTGCCTGCACTCATGGATTAGGATGATTATGATTTTCATTGATGCTTTCATTCAGTCGTTGATATTGAGGCCTGGTGGGCGATCTGCACCCAAGATGGTCCTGTGAGCTCGTTCTGACTGTTGCAGACGTCTATCGTTACTTTTCGGCATAGTTTTCATCACTTTCACTCCAAAGCACTCATCAAAAGTAGATTGGTGTGGTCGTGCATGTTCTGCAACAGGAAGCTGCTGGGGCTGGTTCACCGATGCTCTGTGGTTGTTTACCCTGAGATTCAGCGTTGTAGTGGTCTTACCAACATAAAATCCTTCGTTTTCTCAGCATTTCCTACTGGTCAATTGGTGAATATACATCTTTGATTGAAATTCTGCTGAACGGCATTTGGGGATGAAAAGTACTCATCCTCAATCACTAGCTTACATAGCTTACACCTCGGCCGCCGACATGGGTCTAGACCTAGCTGCTGAGGCTCCTGTAGCTGATGTGGGTGTCGGTGTGACAAGATGGCGCCAATATTTTTACCTTGTCTATACGACACACGAGGTGTTCCAGTAAATACAACTTGTGTTTCAGAGTTAGATGTCAGCGTCATCTGGAGTTCTCGGAGTATAGCATTAATCTTTTGGGCTCCGAAGAAAAATGTAGTCACAAAAGGTATTCGGTCTTTTGGTGCTCTTGTGTTCAGTTGGTAATTGATACTCGCTGGAATCATTCTATCTTGAAGAAATCTTTGAGGGTATCCACGCTCTGTGAGTTTTTGTTCCAATCCAGTCAGATGTCTATCCAAATTTTTCTTGTTGCTGCATATTCTATGACCTCTAATCGAGAGTGATCGAGGGATAGACCGTTTTGTGTGGGGGGGATGGCAGCTATCGTAGTGCAAGTATAGTTGTTTATTCGTTGGCTTGACATGGACAGCAGTTGAAAATCCTCAATCAGTCAGTGCAACCTCTACATCGAGAAATGTCACAGCTACTCTCGAGTATGACCACGTAAATCTTTATATATATATCATTGGAGAAGATAACTCTCCTCAGGATTGAGATAAAAATTCCGTCCGTTCTTGCTCCAAAAAAAATCAAGTTTCGAGAACATTAAATTGGTCAAATTTCAAAAAATGTACTAAAAATGGCTAAAAACGGCTAAACATCGTTACATTTATATTTTTGGCAGAATATTGCTCAAATTAAGTTTATTAAGTATAAAATAGAATATTTTAAAATTTATATACAAAATTATGCTGAAAAATGTACTTAAAATTCATTAAAACGTGCTGAAAAAATTGATAAAAAATGCAAAAAAGCTATTTATTTAATTTTTTCTATCACCTTCTTAAAATGGTTCCCAGGTTCAATGCTTCTCCTAATGCCTAAGCAGGATGTTATGAGTTTATTTGTTTCAAGCGTAAATCACTCTAAGCATCTGTCAATACAAATGGAATTACTGGAAACACCCGGGATTGCATGGGTATTAATCAACAATGTTTAGGTTACAGTGTAATCGTAATCAACTGATCACACATCAACTGATTTTAGCCACGTGCAAGATGGATGATACCAAAATTTCCACTCCGAACAGACAGCAGTCTTCCTCGGAGGATACAGTTCACGAGCACACTTGGCACAGTCCATTATCAGATAGGGTAGCGGATAAATATAGATAGAACAAAGCGTAAGTTGGAAAGACAGCAATCCACTGATCGCGATTAGGAAAAATGCGATTAGAAACAAGGTACCGAATAGGGTGAGCGAGACACAAAATCCAATGGAAATACACTGCCAAGGAAATGGCCCATGAGCTTCCTCGTGACCTTCACAGTACGTCACCATTAAATTCCAGAAAACGAGAAACGACCGGTTCTGGCATCAGGGAATTAATAAGGTGGGATATTGGAAGCTGAATGGTACATATAATAAATGAAATTAATAAGGAAAATTTTGATTTTAATATGGGACCATCCAGGATGTAGTCCGCATGTTCCCTGAAAATTTCGTCTAAATCTGATCAAAACGATAAGGGCACGATATGGTATATATATGATGTATATATAAATATATACCTCAATCATGATCGTACAAAGATGGACCGCGAATTTCTGGAATCACTGAGAGTTGAGTGAGCTGACTCGCCGTTTGGAAGCTGGGGACTCTGATTGGACCACCATACGCATGCGCCTAGCGTACCGCTGCTGATGATCGCGAAGAATGTGATACGGGACCTCAAGAAACCTTGCCAGCATCATCCCTGAAAATCTGACCGAAATCCGTTCACAATTGCCTGAGTTATGACCGAAACAAGGAAATTTTTTTTGCGCCTGCGCAGAGGCTACCGTTGATTCGATCATGACGGAACTGATAGGAGACCATGTAGAGCATGCGTAGGAGACCCGCACGATCCCTAAAAATTTGAAGAAAATCGCATCAAAATTGTGGAAATTACGGCTGTTGCAAGGACCGTAACAAGAATATTTCTTTCACGCATGCGCAGAGCGTACCGCTAATGCAATTATGATGATTGTCTTATGGGACCTCAAGGGACCTTACCCACATCATCCCTGAAAATCTGACCGAAATCCGTTCAACATTGACCGAGTTATGACCGTCACAAGGAATTCACGTTAGCGCCTGCGCAGAAGCTACCGTTGATTCTATCATAATGAAGTTGATAGGGGACCATCTAGAGCTTAACCCGCACGATCCCTGAAAATTTGGTTAAAATCGGATCAAAATTGTGGAAGTTATGGCTGTTACAAGGAAATGTGGACGGACAGACAGACAGACACGGAACCAAATTTGTTCAGGAGGCTCTGAAACGCAAAATGCGAGTGTAAATTTTGATTTTGGAGCAAAAAATTTTTTTTCATTTCGAAAGTGAAAACAAAGCTTCCGCTGCCTTGCAGTCTTGGAAGCAAAAGACGGAAGAACGCGATAAAACAAACAACACGAGTAAGATGTTCGCACTTCGAGGTTCAACAACCAACTGACCAAACTTAATAACTGCCAAACTTTAGCTAAGATGTGTTGGTTTTGTATCCATGGATCGAAATATCAAATACTCCCTTATCTTTTTTTTTTTTTTTTTTTTTTGTATATATACACACATCAAAAAAAGTTTTGCATCACCCTGATTCATTCTGAAATATGTACAGGAAACATTTGGGGCTTGGATTTCTGAAAAGTGTATCTAATCACTAAATAGAAACCATGGAAAAAACTTTTTTTGGATAATTTTCTTTATTTAAAAAAATTTTTTCTTTAAAAAAGGCAAAAAACTGAAAAATTCACTTTTCTAAAAATTGTAAAAAAAAAAAATAAAAAATCACTTTAGTAGTCTGTACACCTTCAGCGGAAACAGAAAAAACCTGTAGTTTGATCATTTTCTCCATTAAACATTTTTTTCCTTAGAAAACGGACCAAAAAACTGAAAAACTCACTTTTCTAAAAATTGTAAAAAAAAAAAAAAAAAAAAAAAACACTTGGAATATCGTCCAACAGGTTTGTTATTGCTGACAGGGCCTTTTGACCTTTGTAATGAGTGTCAGGCCATAAGGAAAAAGTTGAAGAAGTTCAAACCGGATTGATACACCGGAACATGATCAAACGTGAATCCTGAAAAACGAGATAAGCTGTTGAAATGGGCTCATCGTCATTACTGGGAGTTCGTACAGGGAGTTCGCACAGTAAATCTCTCCACGTGCACCTTTATGATGAATCGAAACGTTTTGTCACCGGGGAAGCGTTACCGGATTGTCGCGTTGAGCGAAGAAGGGATGTCCTCACGCCAAATCGCTCAAAGATTGAATATCGGCAAAGTGATGTAGTGAGATGTTGGCAAAGATTTCGGGCTACTGGTTCTGTTGATGATAGACCTCGGAGTGGAAGACCCCGAAAAACTACACCCAATGAAGACCGTTTTCTCGTCCTTGGTGCCAAGCGAAGTCCGAATTCTACAGCAGGGGATGTTCGCCGACAGCTTCAGCTGAGTACAGGAACTAGAGTAAGCGATCAAACTGTCCGTAACCGTCTCCATGACGCTAATCTTAGGTCTAGAAGGCCCCTTCGGTGCCCACCATTGAATAATCAACGTAAACGACAGCGCCTACAATGGGCAAGAAACCACGAAAATTGGTACTTGACCGAGTGGAGAAATTGTCTCTTCTGCGATGAAACACGCCTTGCTCTAGTGCCAGACAGTGGACGAGTTAGGGTATGGAGAGTTCCAGGAAGGCCTAGTCGTTTGCAGTACCCTACTATCCGAGCTCAACAACACGGTGGCTCAGTGATGTTTTGGGCAGGGATTAAGCACAACTTCCGTATTGAACTTATGCCCATAAATGGTACCATGGATGCTCAGGTGTACTTGAGAGATATTCTGCAGCCGGTAGTGACACCCATAGCCCAGAATCACGATGGAGATTTCATTCTTGTTGATGACAATGCTCGCCCTCACCGAGCAAGGATTGTGGAAGAGTACCTACACGAGGCAAGCATCGAAAGGATGGAGTGGCCACCCTTCTCTCCCGACATGAACCCGATCGAGCACACTTGGGATATGCTCCATATGGCAGTACAAAGCCGACCGAACGTTCCCACCACTGTACAGGAGTTACGGGCAGCTGCTGTTGAAGAGTGGAGGAACCTGGATCAAAATGCCATCAATCGCTTGATTGTACGCATGCCCGTTCGTGTTCAAGCCTTACTTAGGGCCAGGGGGGCTAATACAGACTACTTAAGTGATTTTTTAATTTTTTTTTTACAATTTTAAAAAAGTGAATTTTTTAGTTTTTGCCTTTTCTTTAAGAAAAAATTTTTGTAAATAAAGAAAATTATCCAATAAAATTTTTTTCCATGGTTTTTATTTAGTGATTAGATACACTTTTCAGAAATCCAAGCCCCAGATGTTTCCTGTGCATATTTCAGAATGAATCAGGGTGATGCAAAACTTTTTTTGATGTGTGTACTTACATTCTGTAGGTGTAAGGTACATGTGTGTACTACAATAAATGGCATTAATATGTAGCATTTCCCGATCAAAATAAACATTTTCCCGATCAAAATAAACATTTTCCTGAACAAAATAAACACTTTCCCAACCAAAATAAACATTTTCTTTATTAACATTAAGACAATCAAAATGAACTTGCTTCTTTTACAATGTGCAGACTATAAACATAAATATTTCTTTAACAATATTCAAAACACGAAAACAACAAACTGTAAGTTTAATGAATTGCTTCACCCGCAGATGCTGATATTAGGTTGACAGAGTTGTTCATTACGTAGTTCCGACAATCATCAGTATTAATCGCAGCAACTGCTCTGGTAATCACACATGGTTTCCCTGTTTACTTAGCGTGCTTCGAACTATGGACTTTATTTTTGAAAAGGCGTTCTCCACGGGATTGAGTTGGGGGGAGTAGGGTGGGAGATAATCGACGTTTATATTGGTTGGGAAAATGTTTATATTGGTTGGGAAAATGTTTATTTTGGTCGGGAAAGTGTTTATTTTGGTTAGGAAAATGTTTATTTTGATCGGGAAATGCTATATTTAAAAAACAAAACGCTGCAAATTATTACACAAAGGTTTATTATTTATGTATTAGACAGCCCTTCTACGTAGATCTCTGGTCCATAATTATTAAACGCCGCCTATAGTATATTTAGTATCGGAACTCGGAGCTTCGGACCTCACAAAGGGTTCAATCCATTACAGCAGCGGAATCTCACAATTTTACGCTTTTTAATATAGTTGATAAACAACAATTTATTACCAAGTCATCTTTCCAACACATAAAAGTGTTAACTATACTGTATATTGATATCATTTAATTGGTCAAATTTCAAAAAATGTGCTGACAAAATCACTGAAAATGGCTAAGAATCGTTAAATTGATATTTTTTAGCATAAGATTGGTCAAAGTTTATCAACTGTGAAGTAGAACATTCAACAATTCTGTACCTCAGAGGTCGATTATCGTAAGTGACATTTTGGCGATTTTACAGGAGAGCCAAAAGAAGTTGTGGGCACACCTATTTTGATCCCTATGGCCCATTCTGATGACTTTATCATGCTCAAATTAATTAATTTGAGCATGATAAAGTCATCAGAATGGGCCATAGGGATCAAAATAGGTGTGCCCACAACTTCTTTTGGCTCTCCTGTAAAATCGCCAAAATGTCACTTACGATAATCGACCTCTGAGGTACAGAATTTATGTACGAAATTATGCTAAAAACTTGAACTTCATTAAATTTTGTTTTAAAAAATCTATAAAATTGCAAAAAATAGCCTAAAATCCAAAATCTCTTTTTGAATAGAAGTGTATCATTTAGAATACTTTTTTTTTCCATAAAATTAATAGCTAACATTTTCTTTTCACTCATAAATCTCCAATTTCTATACAACTTCAAATATACACACAAAAAAGTCCAGTCATGCAGCATGACCCTATGAGCGAATTTTTGAAGAAATCTTCGACATTTCAGTCGTTATTGATCGTGTTGAGAAATTTTAGTTTATGATTTTGATAGACAAACATGGAATCAAATTATTAACACATGCACAAAGTAAACTCATCAGTTGTGATTACATTTTTTTTTTTTTTTTAAAGCACCTACTAGATACCTACGTTTTAAACAGCATGGTTCTAGGATTGGTTATACAGAGATACTTCATAAGAGTAGTTCAATCTGAATTTGGACAATGTTTCATGCAAATATTACCGATTTTTACAACTAGCGAACGGCATTATTTCGATTTTTGACTGATTTTTCAACTTTGAAATTTTTGAAAACTTGATACCTATTCTTATAGGAAATTTTACGCTGATTCCGAATATACCACATGTTAGTATGCTGAAAAAATTATTTCGCACAACAAATCGCAAAAAACAGGCTATTTTGAAATTTTTGACTACATTTTTGAAAATTTCAACCCGAAGATGTAATCCGATCATGCTGGCCAACGAACTTGAACTTTCGTTTTGTGTCCTTAACATATTAAAATTTGTTTGAAGTTTCTAGCACAATTCTACGGACAGTTATCGTCTGGAATGACACATACATACATACATACATACATACATACATAAAAAAATGCGTTAAACTTCAGAATATGATTCAGAATAGCCTGAAACGGATTTCTGCATAAAATTTTTTCAAAAATTCACATTCTACAAATTTTGAGGCGAGAGCAATAGCTTAATTTTCTTCAAAAATTCGCTAAAAGACACTTTTTCACCTATTTTTGGCTCATAGCACCCATGGGTGTGGAGCGATCGAGCTGGCGAGAAGTTAGGACCAACTAGACCCCAAGTGGAGTCTATGTGCGAAAGAACAGATTTTTTAAGTAAATTCTAAGGCCTTTTATGGCCCGGACGTCGAACGGCGGACGGTGGACGGACATTTCAAATTTGGATTCTACGCACCTTGAAACGTAGAGTGACAAAGTTTGAGGGGGGTTATGAAAATTTTTTGCTATACGATCACATAGGCTTATTATTGGAAATAATAAACCAAAATTGCACTAGTCGAAGGCCTTTTATCACCCTTGACATCGTCACAGTACCGATGGCGGTGGGTTGTTTGTAAACAAGTCGCGGCGAAGGGGAGGCGGTGGCGGCGCAGGGGGCGGAGGTGGCGCGGATGGCGGTCGCGGGGAGCGGTGGGGACGACGCGGCGGAAGGCAAGGGGTTGCTCAGATGACGTCATAGCGCCAGGAGATGAGGATATTCGGCCGACGCGCCGACGGGGGCCCCTCCGCCCGACGTGGGTGGTCTTCGCGACTCCGGAGCCTACGAAATACGAGTCCGCCCCACCACCACCCCCCTACTAACTGTTCGCTTCTGCCATCTCATTAAAATGTAATAAAACTAGCGGATCACCCAGTCAGTAAAGTTGACGAGGAAATGGGCGAACCACGAAGTTTGTTCTGACATCCGGTTCCGCTCCAGTTCGAAGTCGAACTATTTTTATTATTTTATTTATTTATTTATTTGCAAAAAATATAAGACTTTGGTTACATGTACAAAAAGAAAAGAAAAAGTTCCAGTCATGCAGCATTATCGTATGAGCGAATTTTCATAAACGGTCGTATTACATTTATGTTAAATTCTGTTGACAATATTGAGCACTTTGGGGACAAATAAAAATTGTATTATACATTTTATAGCAAATTAACTTTTTGTCAGTAATATTCCAATGAACAAACGATTTTGTGGATTTTTAGAATTTTTTCAAGTACTCCTATCAATTTTTAGCTTATTTTAATGAAATTTAAGTACATTTTTCAGTACAATTTTGTGCTTAAATTTTTAAATGTCCTAGTTCATGTTCGATTAATTTTTTTCGAGTAGCATTCTGCTAAAAAATATAAATTTGTTAATTTTTAGCGGTTTTTTGCCTTTTTTAGTGATTTTTTAAGTACATTTTTTGAAATTTGACCAATTTAATGTGCTCAAAAAGTGTTGTCCAACGAACTCATCCTTTCTCTTGAAATGCTTGATTTTTCGGCGAAAGAACGAAGTTTTTATCTCAATTCTATCGATAGTTATCGTCTGGAATGACACGTACATATACATATACACACACACACACACACACACATATATATATATATATATATATATATATATATATATATATATATATATATATATATAAAAGCGTTAAAATCCAGGAATCATTTCAGAATGCCTTAAAACAGATTTCGATGAAGAAAATTTTTATTTTAAAATTTTTGGAGCCATTGCAATAGCTTTATTTTCTATGAAAATTCGCTAAAATGTGCATTAGTAAAGTAAGAATTAAATAAGGAATTAAATAAAGAACTAAATTGAAAATTCAAGATTGCGGTTTGCCTACCTAGGTTTAAGTTCAGATGAACTTGAGTTCCCAGGTGGAGTCCTGACGTTGCTTACACTTCAATTATTAATATTATTCACAAAAAGGTGTTAACAAAGAAAAAAAACTATCAAGCTTTTCGCCAAAATAAATCACGAATGTAGAACATAAAATTAAAATTATAGGTACCCCTTCATAAAATTATATATACATAAAAATTATTAGTCATTTCGCAAAATATGAAATAAATGTTTAAGAGAATCAGTGGAGCGAAAGTCAAAGGGATTAATTTTAGGGATTAATTATTTCGAACTAGTTTGCAATTTTTGAGGAATCGAACTAAAAAAGGCAGAGAATAAAAACCGTTCTTCACTCCCAGTTTGGAATTCGTTCGGAATAATAAACCAATGGGGCTCCGAACTAACAAGTTTCGCCGCTATGAGCGCTAAGGGTCGAAGGACCTAAGGGACATTGTGATGTCATGATTTTCTCTTTGTTGATACCTTTCGTCACCCCTTGTCGCACTACGATTCGTTCTCCACACCATCAATCCGATCAATATTGGTCAAAAATGAGAATTACGTTATTAGTAAATAAATTATTATAAAAAATAAACAAACAAACAAAACAAAAAAACGCGCAAAAAAAACTTATGGCCTTCACGATTGCCCTTATAGGCAATAAAAGATGAGCAAATCGGTAAGGTCCTTGTTAACGTGCTGCGCTCTACCTCAAACTTCTCATGCTCGGAGCCCCACTGATTAAAAAAAATAAAAAAAAAAAAAAAAGTATGCCAAGTTGGGTGGGCAGTATAGCTTCCTCTCACATCGTAACATGGACGTATAGAATCAGTGAAAGACTAAAGTACAAGTCGAAATGATTAATAAGTCGACTTTATAAGAAATTAACGTTTTGCATATGCGCACAGACTTCTATTACTCGAACGTCTAGGAGCTAAACTGCACAATCCTTGAAAATTTCATAAAAATTGGTCCATTAGATTCGGAGTTTTGCCTGTGTCAATCGATATTAGTTCTCCGCATGCACAATGGTTATTACTGAACTGATCGCGATATAGTTTTTAGGTCATTTTGCTAGCACATACACTCAGTAAAAAATTTCTCCGTACACCCACTTAATTTTTCAAAAATACTGAAGTTGCTTCTTCCAGATCTCGTAGAAGTAGATATTAATTCTATTTTTTAAAGGTTTAAGCCGTAATTCAACCAGAAGGGTCATTAGCGTAAGTCTGCAATAATTTTTCAACATAGGTCTTGAATAATATACCATTTTATGTCAACAAATGTTTTAATAAAACATACCAGGCGGAATCGCCCTAAAGCGCATATGACTTCATACAACAAGGCCAAATAAGTTTTCGTACATTCCAGAAGCACAGCAATAACTGAACTAAAATAAGATCTGCTCATTTAGGTGTTGCCACGTGGTGGTGGCGTTTGGAACTAGATGTCGGGCTATTTCCCCTTAATAGCTTGTTTAGTAAAGACTTTCTCTAGAGTGGCCTACAGGGTAGATAATGAAAAGGTATATTGACTCCAGTACAATACCGACTTGGAAGAACTTGATGGTTTTTAACCATTAGCGAACGAACAAAATAAATACAAAATAAACTCGAAACTGAACAAAACATGGCGCGCATTCCAAATCCGGCGCTACTTTTGAATCACCCTTTAGTAGCATAGACTCGGATTGGCACGAATCCTCCTTAAGGTATGTTTAGTGATTTTACTCTTATTACTAGCGGATATAACCCTTTAGATTATTCAAAGAGGTTCCAAATTAGCGTATGCGTGGAGGCCACGAAGACCCTTGATTACCTACTTGAATAAACTACGTACACAAACCGAGCAAATTTCAGACATATATTGTTGAGTAGATTGTCCATATATTGTTCAGTAGATACTATCGCTGCAACAGTGATAGTCACTGCTGTGCAAATTGAGATCAGTTTCGGATTCGTGGTGGCCGGATCGTGAAACCTGTTACCGAGACAAATCCTCACTTTTGGCATAGGTATGGACATCTAGAAATTTTAATTTCTCCCATGATGGGAAAAACAATAGATCATGGATATGTCTAGTACCTACCTACTGCTTTCCAGTTGATACCTACTACTCAATTGTATACCAAACATGTAAGTGCCTTCTTTTCACAAGATTATTCCATTATGGTTACAAAACAATATTAGTTTTTAGCTTAGAGTAATAAATCAGCCCTAGTAACGCCTTGGTTGTACGTGCAAATCAATAGAAAATGTGCCGGTCGGGAAAAAAAGTGTCGGTCGGGAAAAAAAAGTGTCGCGAAAAATTCCTTGACCCCCAGCCAAAAGACATATCCATGTCAAAATGGATTAATAGCTAGTGGGACCTCAGTTTTGCTTGATAACCTCCAAAAAACGGGATTTCATCGAATCGACGAGCTTCTGCGTCACACAGGATGATATCCTGGACCACTCGTGCAATAGAGCGATTTTTAATTGTTCTCTGTTCAGAACAGCCCAATTTTCGGTTTAGCGATTTTGATGAACTGGTTACTCTTGATAAAAGTGCACAAGTACCTTCATCCTAGTGGTGAGACTAGTAAATATACCAAATTTCAGGTTTCAACAACTTCTGAAGATATCGAGTTTTAACCGCATTTTGGCGACTTTGGACCACTGTGAGGAGTACGGCGGACGGACGGATTTTTTTATTGATTCGAGTTTTGAAATCTACGTATCTTGAAATGTAAACCATCAAATTTTGAGGGGGGGATAAAAATTTGTTTTTTCTTCGTTGATTACAAAGGTTTATTATTGAAAGTCTTTGTTTTTGGGATTTTGTCCCTCTAGATTCACTTTTAGGCTATCTATGCGGGCTAAAATTTATTGGCAATGTTGGTGAAATCAGCCCTAAAGGTGGGTTCACAATTTACATCCATGCGTAAATGCGATAATGCGGCTATCCGGTCAAGCGTTCGGCCTTCTGATTGGCTAGCAGCAGTCGGAAGAGTGGGGTGAATCTTGCCGGACAAGCACTCTTGAAACGGACTTTACACATCTGAAAAATTAGATATTTTACCGGATAGCCGCATTTACGCATGTGCGCAGTTGCCCATTGCGCAGTTTTCTTTTGTTTGATAAAGAAAGATAAGAGAAGAAGGTAGCGAACCTTCGTTCCTCTTTGTTGGTTTCTTTTGATAAAGTTTTGATTGTATATGATAAAGATGAAGAGCTTGCGTATGATAATAACAACACTCAAATTCAACACGGTTTTATGCAGATGAGGCCGAGTTGGGTTAAATATACATAGGTGTAGGTACCGATTTTGCGATCCCACCAGCAACCTACCTTCCTGATGATCCTATTCCATCTGTGTTTTGAGACATTTTTAGATTATAGATTAGCAATTTCCTGCTTGTTGAATGAGTAGGTATTTGAGAAGAGATGGCCAACTTGTCCTTACGAAATGGATAAATTAACTACGTTAAGTATGTAGGTACTTCTTATGGTGCATCAATGCACTTAAATGATTTGAAATGCGCCAACCTACACATTTTTTCGGGGAGAAATACCCATAATGTTATCTTGGGAAATGTACCTAGTTGATGAAAGGACCGAATAATTTACCCAACAGTCTCATTTCAAAACGACGTCGCCTTTGCAGTTAATGTACGTACATAGGTACATACAAATCTATTGTGTATGCCCTCATGATTTATGAGTTTATTATTCAACTTCGTTTATGGAGCATTGATGTCCGTGAAATGACCGGTAGGAGAAAATTCGGGAGGAAACAGGTCTGTTTGGGGAATGCAATGGTAATAGAAGACACAAACAATAATAATGCAATGATAAAATTTTCTGCTTTTCGAATAAGTTGGTATTTGAGAAGAGATAACACTTTTGCAAAACAAGAAGGAAGTAGGTATAGAAACACTAAGGGCGGAATCCATAGTCGCACCATGAGATAAGAAATTTCTTGACTCAGGCCAAGGTCACATCTGGCTTGAGGAGGTGAACTGGTATCCATAGTCAAAAGGTGCAGGCGTCGAGGCCGGCCTTAGCTGTAATTTTTCTCAAGGTGGCTTGGAGGAGGGTTGGAGTCTAGAGCGAGCAAAATGAGGTTCTTCCAACTATTTTGGGCATTCCATGCTTAGTAAATCACGATACTTGGTGACTCCATGCTTGGAATTCCATGGTATTTGTTCGACGCAACCTTGGTGAGGCCAGAAAAATGAGACAACATTTGTGAGTTGTGTTATTTTATCGAAAAGTTGACAGTTGAGAGTTGACACACGTTTTTCGTTTAACTTTTTCGCCTTGTACCTATCTACCTGCCTACTGTTTTATTTTTATTATTAATAATTTTTTGTTGTGTCCCTCGTGGTTGCGTACTTGTACAAAAGCTGTACCCACCGTTTGTGTTTTATTCCCGATTGTTTTGTACCAAATTTACTCATATGTAAGCGAAAAATTTGAAAAATTAAATTGTTTGTAACATAAAGTGATCTTTTACTTTACAATTTTAGTTATCAGAAATATTAACTAGCATACCATAAGTATACTTACATAAGTATACTAACCTAATGAAACTACACGAAATGATTAACTGAGAAATAAATGTTTAGGGACTTGCCGACTAGGTTGATAGCTGAAATTTGAAATTGGTGGGGGGCAGTTATTTCATTTCCATCGGATGAAAAAATCCGAAGATTGGAATTCCTTCAATGATAGGCTAAGATCATACAGGGTGTCCAAAACCTAAATATCTCATACTATCTCACTATATCACATCAGGAGTGAGAAGTGTCTTGATTTATTTTATTTTATTTTTTTATTTATTTATTTATTTTTTTGTGTGGTTTATTTGTATTTGCTTAAAATGAGCCAAAAGAGAACTTCATTATCTCCGTAGGAGAAGAATTATTTTAAGTCACTAGTACTTCTCAACAAAGACGTTGTTGAGAGCAAGAAAAGTGTTGCAGTAAGTTTAGTACAGAAAAAGAAGTGTTGGGACGAAATCACTCATCAATTTAGTTGCACCGGGAATTTCTCTATGGTAAGTAAATTGTTGACTTCTGGGAACCGTGACAAGTTCAACATTTTCATCATCGAGTCGGTCGTCCAAATCGTCCCACTCAAAAATAAACAAACTCTCCATCGTGAACTAATTAAAAACTAATAAATCTCAAACAAATAATAACTCAAACAAACTAATTACGTACAAGAAACAGCAAAAAATAACGTTTCGAGGGAGGTTTGTACCTTCCTTGGCTGGAGGTGGGTTTCAACCCCTCTGGAGTCGAGAAATTTCTTATCTCACCTTCAAAAATCGTCTATGAATCGGGGTTTTCGAGGAGGCTTGGAGGCCGGCCTCGGAATGTAACGACTCTGAATAGGTTAAGGAGACATGAACCCACCTCAAGGCCGGCCTCAGCTCAAATGTGGAGGCCGGCCTTACATTTGCGACTATGAATACCGATTTGGTGAAATTCTCCTCAACAACCCACCTTGAGGCCGGCCTCAGCGTTGAGGAGCGACTATGGATTCCGCCCTAATTGTTCTTACGAAATGGAAAGATTACCTACGTTAAGTAAGTACTTGTTATGCTGCATCAATGCATAAATTATTTGTAATGCGCCAACCTACACAGATTTCCGGGTAGAAATATAATGTTATCTTGGAATAAGCAGTTGATGAAAGGACCGAATAATATTACCCAACAGTCTCATTTTAAAACGACGTCGCCTTTGCAGTTTTAATGTACATACATAACAATTTCTTCTATACGCCCTCATTATTTTTTTATGAGTTTATTATTCAACATTGTTTAAGGAGCTGTAATGTCCGAGAAATGTGTGATAGTTTGAAGAAAATTCGGGAGGAAATATGTCTCTTTGGAAAAAGGCAATGGTAATAGAAGACAACAACAATTATAACGCAATGATAACACAACCGGATGGTTATGAACGGCCTGCCGCATTTCCGAACGGCCTGACGCATTTCCGCACTCCCCTCCACTACTTAAACGCATAGCCGTATTACCGCATTTCCGCGTGGATGTGAACCCACCTTTAAATTGATTGATAATGTTGGTGAAATTGGCCCTTAGTAGGAAAATGGCCTTCAATAACCGAAATTGGATGTTGTGTTGCAGGTCCATGTTCCTGGGGAAGCGGTGCTCGTCGCGGTGCGAGAACAGCATCAACATTCTGAGGCGGCAGGTGAAGGCGGCGAAGCTGAGCACGTGCTACTGCAACGGGCGGGAGGACTACGACTGCGACGCCATCCGCAAGAACATGGAGACCATGTGCTTCACCAAAAAGGCGCCCCACGGCGCCAAGGTGCCGAGCCAAGCGGCACCCGACGTCTCCACGAACGAGGTGGTGCCGAGGCGCCACAGCTCCGCCTCCTCGTCATCACCTCCTCTCTACACGCTCCTCCTACTCCTCTATTGCCACTGGTAAGCCTCAAGTATTTCTACTTTCCTTTCTTAAGGGGGGGTTTACACGCTCCAACTTATTGTACGTTTTGTCAGATACGATAAATCGTGTACGATTAGCGTGTGAACAGCAAATCGTACGTATTGTCGAATCGAAATGAGGTTGGAGGTTGGATTGGAGATTTGACGGGAGAAGCACCTAGAGAGTTTTTGGTGACCACTAACGTACCCTTAACGTCACCCTCGTACCCAAGAGTACGTGACCTTGATGGGACGTTAGCAACGTCGTACGTTAGGGCTCATTTAGGGCCATGTCATACGAGCGCTATTGCCGTCGCGCTGATAGCGTCGCGTTAAAAACGCTCCAACCCGGCAAAGGGGTTCTTATGGAGCATGTCATACGGACGCTAATGCCGTCGGCGAGTCCGCGTTAGCCGGACGCTGGGCGCTGCCAACGCCGACGGTCGCGCTAGCAACGCGGCGCACGTGACGCCGGGACCCTGTCATACGGAGCGCTAGCGCTAGCGCGACGCATTTGCCGCGAGAGCACTGGCAGAACAACTAGAACACCCTGGATGGTGTCCATCTTGGTAATAACATAATTGCCGCGACGGCAAATGCGCCCGGAAAACGCTACGTATGACAGGCACCTGGCGTTGGCTGGACGGCATCAACGCGACGCATTTGCCGTCACGTATGACATGCACTTTTTCCGGCGCTATCTCGACGCTATCAGCGCGACGGCAATAGCGCTCGTATGACATGGCCCTTAACGTCACCAGTTTGGGGACCTAAAGGCAGACGACACCAGCCTAACCTTCCTGTAAATGTAACACTACTGGGCACCTCAGAATTACTCAAATACTAGGGAAGTAAATTATAATAGTTTTTCTTTTCAAATGCCTCATTACCAACTAATTGCGTTGATGTAGCGGGTAGGTTTTTGAACACCCCTCAAACTTGGTTATTTTACCAAGTCGCGTAGAAATCGAATGTACCATCTGAAGTCCGCCTCCGCTGTCTAGCTTTACTAGCCTTTAACTCGATCCGTTTCTTTTGCGCACAGGCTCTATTTGGTCGATTAGAGCCTAGTTTCTATCGTTATTTCACATATTTTAAATGAGAAAACTGAGTTTTAAGACACTACTTCTTCGCAGTATTGTTCTTAGTTTGCCTGATCTCTCAGCTATTTTCTCGTGAACATTGCGTGAAGTACTGCCTCCACTGATGATTGTGTCAGGTAAAATCCTGGTTCATTGTCATAGAGATAAATACTTTTTCATACTTGTAGTTCATACCCAACGGAAAACCCAAAAACATGAAGTTCGTAACGACTAATGACCTATAAGTGCAACTAAACCGCGGTGTTCCACACTTGAAGCTTACTATCTTTGCGTTAAATCCATGCCCTGTTTACGAATTGAAAACTAAAAATGAGAGCCCGTATTTGTACTGAAAATAACATGAAATTCGAATTCAGGATTGAGAATCGGCTTTCATTCTTTCATATCGAAACGGGGAAATTGATAAGTCAACCAGTGGACAACAAGACAGCTGGGGAAAAATATCGCGTTACCCAACCACCGTTAACGTGACATCAAAATTAAGGCAACCGTTCACTCGGTTCCATTTGGGTTAGCATCTTCATTTGCTCTTCCAAGACTACGTTAACGGGTGACGTTGAGTTGAAGTCGCCAAAAACTCTCTAATTTCCGAGAGCTGATACGACAAGACGGCACGTGTAGACGAGGGTCAAGTAAGACGGGTCGATCTCCGATCAGTTTGCTTGTGCTTCTTCTGTGTTTCATGTGCTCTTCCCCCATTTGTGATGTTGGACTTGCGGCAGTGTAATCACGAGGTTCTCGTGGAATTTATTGAACTATACAAAGCGTTTCCTTGTTTGAGGCAGATTACAAATAAAGAGTATAGCAACCGAAATAAAAAAAAAACCCTCGCATATGAAGAACTTGTTAAAAAATATAAAGAAGTGGACGCAACGGCCAGCAAGGAGACTGTCTGGAAAAAAATTAACTCGTTGAGAACGGTATACAATTCACTTTTATTTTACTTAAATTTTGTTTCAAAATATAACTTTAACAATTTATAGCCGTTTTTTGCCATTTTTAGTGATTTTTTTAGTACATTTTTTGAAATTTTATCAATTTAATGTGCTCAAAATGTGTTGGCCAACGAACTTAGCTTCTCGTTTGGAAAGCTTGATTTTTTGGTGCAAGAACGGAATTTTTATTTCAATCCTAAGAAGAGTTATCGTCTGGAATGAGACACACACACATATATTAATTGCTATGCAATTCTTAGGCCGACCCCCAACAATTTTTTTTGTAACGTTCGTGACGAAAATCCAGCACCTCCAAGCAGCAGCATCGTGGGTTCGAATCCCAGCCAGGCTTGAAACTTTTTTTATATCCATTTTTCATGTAATTTATTATTTCATATCCATTAATTAATTAAATTAATTAATTAATCGTCGCTAGTATTGATAATATGCAATTAATAAATCGCATAGCAAATTATCCTCGTTTTCTACGTAGTACAAAAGAGAAAAGATCGGGGGGGTCCAGGGGGGCGAAGCCCCCGGCGAGGCCCGATGCGCCGAGTATATATATATATATATATATATATATATATATATATATATATATATATATATATATATATATATATATATATATATATATATATATATATATATATATATTTATATATATATATAAATTGCTATGCAATTCTTAGGCCGGTATTTCACTAATCCCTCTATATAGAGTGACAGACCGACTGACTTCAGTGCTGTTTCGATAGCCTGATGATGATGTCTTTACATATAAAGGGATCCCCCCCTCCCCTCCACACGGTACTCGACTTGCAAGTGAAAAAGTACTTTTAAATGATAATTTTACTATTAATAATACCGGAAATAACCCTTTAGAACGAATATTAGAATGTATGTCAAGACCTACTGAGGCAATATCTTTCAACGCGGAAATTTAATTTTGTCTAGCTAGTTTCGGTTTTTGAAGCACTGTGCGGCGAGTAAGATGCTCCCAGCCAGGTTCCCCTGTATTTTTACTCTAAAAGCCGGGTTTACACGCTCCAACTTATTGTACGTCTTGTCGGTCAAGCAAAACGGAAGATAAAACGTACATCTTGTCGAGCGTTTTCACGTTACAATTTTTCGTTCGATTTTCGTTCAGTTCCAATACAAACTTCGAGAAGTAGTTGTGAGTTTGTTTTAGAATGGAGGAAGCATAGTTGCTTTCTTCAATTTTTTCCCTAGTAAGGATTCAGCGGCTGATAGGAAAAGCGAACAAGAAGGAGAAAACAAGATGGGCAAGGTTGAATTGTACAACGATATTTCACATTAAAACTCATGTTATATTTTAGCGAATTTTCGTAGAAAATAGTGGTGGTGAAGGGTGGAGGAGGGGTAGGGAAGAATTGAAAGGTCTTGGTGAAAGGGGGTGGCGGGGAGGGGGAAGGAGAAGGTTGGAACTAAGTCTGTCTGTTGGTGAGTTATTACTATCATCCTAGATTTAACTACTATCCTATCTTATGTCTACAATATCAACTATGATTAGCTATATAACATATCAAAGTTGAAATAAAACTTTCTTTTTATATTAGGATCACCATTATATATATTTTTAATTGTATGCTCTATATCTAACAAAATTTCAAGATCCTAACATTTAAAAGAAAATTTTTATTTCAACTACTTAATATACAGGGTGTCTACAGAAATTATAGGACAAACTCAAGGAATAGATTCTAGAGCTCATTTCTGATCGAAAGTTGCTCATAGCGATTTCTTTTTAAACTCTTTTTTTCAAGTTATTAAATTTTTAAGCTTTTTTCGAGTTTGATTCCTTATGACATTAAAACGGCCATAACTCCCCTTAGAATCACAATAAACTCAAAACAGAGAACATCTTTGGAAAGACCGTTAAATTGCCAATAACCCTGATATAAAGTAAAGTTGTTTTTAGATAGTTTTAATTGGTTAAAAAAGAGGCCAAAGTACAATATTAGAGAAAATATTTAAAACTAACGTTTTTCCTCCCGTTTTTCTGCTACCGGTTTGGGAATTTTTCGCGTACACTCTTCAGAAAAACCTTCCTAAAACTGTCACCTTTTGAACGGTAAGTATAGTCAATTTTACTTTTACTTTGCTAATTGGGGGAGAAAAGTTTGTTTATATGTTGAAAAACATGTTTTTTTCTACGAAATCGAGGGTTTTAGTGAAAAATGACTCTGTTATGAAAATGCGAGTTCGGGACCGGTTTCTACTTATTTATTTATTTTATTTTATTTTATTTTATATATTATTTTTTTTTTTTTTTTTTCACGCTGAATTGAATGGTAACACGCAAATCTCCCCAACTTCGTTGTAACCGCGTTTTACACTTCAACTCACGAATTTTTAGTTTATTTTTTATGCTCAATTTCATGTGTTTTTAAGGGTAAAACTAGTTAGTTAAAGTGTAAAATTCGGTTATAACGGAGCTGAGGAGATCTGCAAGTGTTACCATTCGATTCAGCGTGAAAAAATACGTAGAAACCGGCCCCTAACTCGTATTTTCATGGAGGGTAATTTTTCACTAAAACCTTCGATTTCGTGGAAAAAAACCCATGTTTTTCGACGTGCGAACACACTTTTCTCCCCCATTAGCAAAGCAAAAGTAAAATTTACTATACCGTTCAAAAGCTGACAGTTTCCACGGAACTTTCCTCACAAAACTCAGCTCACGAAGCTGAATTGAATGATGTCGTCACTTAAGGCCCAGTTCAGCAGACTTAAGACAGTTCTTAGACTAGTTTTTAGGACGTCCCTCAGAAGCTAGGTCATACTGGCAAGGCTTCTTATTTTAGAGGGACGTCCTATTGGTATTGATCCAGGGGGGTAGGGGACAACCCAAGCATAAGAAAAAAAATAACCACACACAAATCCGTTTCAGACCAATCTAAGACCGAATCCGTTAGAAAAACCATAGGTGTGGGTGTGTTTGTGTGTATGCGTGTGAGTGTATGTGTGTGTGTGTGTGTGACAAATTTTGTCGACCCTGCCCGGGCCACAATTCTCAACCGATTTTCGAGATTCTTTGTTTGTTCAATCCCAATTTTAGTCCAGTTGTGCAACAAACCTTGGTGATTTCGGATTTACTGTCGAAGGTGAGGGGTGGAAGTGTGTGTGTGTGTGTGTGTGTGTGTGTGTGTGTGTGTGTGTGTGTGTGTGTGTGTGTGTGTGTGTGTGTGTGTGTGTGTGTGTGTGTGTGTGTGTGTGTGTGTGTGTGTGGTGTGTGTGTGTGTGTGTTGTGTGTGTGTGTGTGTGTGTGTGTGTGTGTGTGTGTGTGTGTGTGGTGTGTGTGTGTGTCTGTGTGGGTGTGTGTTTGTGTGTGTGTGTGTGTGTGTGTGTGTGTGTGTGTGTGTGTGTGTGTGTGTGTGTGTGTGTGTGTGTGTGTGTGTGTGTGTGTGTGTGTGTGTGTGTGTGTGTGTGTGTGTGTGTGTGTGTGGGTGTGTGTGTGTGTGTGTGGGTGTGTGTGTGTGTGTGTGTGTGTGTGTGTGTGTGTGTGTGTGTGTGTGTGTGTGTGTGTGTGTGTGTGTGTGTGTGTGTGTGTGTGTGTGTGTGTGTGTGTGTGTGTGTGTGTGTGTGTGTGTGTGTGTGTGTGTGTGTGTGTGTGTGTGTGTGTGTGTGTGTGTGTGTGTGTGTGTGTGTGTGTGTGTGGGATAATTAACGATTCTTTCAGGCGCTGGCCACGCTACAAATCTCGACCGATTTTCATGTTTCTTATTTTGTTCCATTAAGAATTTAATATAATTTTGGAACGTATGTCAGGAGTTTTAAATTTCATCATAGGAGAGGGTGAATGGAGGGTAAAACTGATCAATCGTGGTGTTTTAATAATTCACGTCCGATTTTCGTGATTCTTTTTTTGTTCAATATGAATTCGGTTCAGTTTTGGATCGCATATCAGGAATTTCAAATTTAATTATGAAAGAGGCGAATGGAGGGGTTAATAGTAATAAATCATGATGTTTTAACTAATATCGTCAGATTTTCATGTTTTTTCCCGCCAACTAGGAATTCGGTTTAGTTTGGGAAGGTATATAAAGAGTTTCAAATTTCATTATGGAAGAGGGTGAGTGGAGGAGGTAATATTAATAAATCGTGATGTGTTCACTATTCTCGTCAGATTTTTGTGATCATTTTTTCAATTCATTTATCAATTTGGTCTAGTTTTGGAAATTATGTCAGGCGTTTCAAATTTCATACTTATGATAGTAATTCGCTGTCGGTGGAGGGAGTTAATGAGGGGGGGGGGGGGAATCCGTGAAGTCATGATATTTGTTGTTTTTGCTCTTATTTTAACTCTCACCAAAATTATATAAAATCCATTCATAGGGACGTCCCTTAATGCATGCATTACTTACCAATATGTTTTATCATTATGTTAGCTATCGGTACAAGGTGGGAAATTGAAATCGTCATGTAGTTTTTCTAGATTAAAGTTCAATCAATACTACAGTACCAATAGTAGTACTAGTTCAACAATACTAGTAATAGCTTAGTTGGTAGTAATGAGCCCAGCATCTGTAAACGGATAACTACTAGCGCTAAGACAAATTAAGTATGAGAATTAAATCATTTCATCTTATCCTAATGGACAGCTCGTTTTTTGTTTCAGGCGACTTTAACCAACTCTCCACTAGTTCCTACGTGATATCTGCGAACCTACCTCAAACAAACAAACCATCCTACTGGCGCGTGAGTTACCACCAGGACCATCCAAGCTGATCGGTGACGAGACCCGATTGAGGTGTTACTGTACCTGCCAATCATCAATAAACATTGCACCAGCGTTCAAAATAACAGTTAAATTAAATTAAAGAAAAACGGGAAGCTAAGCCATAGGGACCAAGAACTACGATATAATGCCCTTGTAATTCTTTCAAAGAGGGTCAGTGGTACGTGATAAGAGCCATTGCATTTTTTTGTGCGTGAACTCGCCCTATATCTAACCATATCAGGATATAATTAAGAGTGAATCGCACTGGGAACGTGTAAGTGCATTTGCAACGTGGCACATTTCACTAGCCACCTCACTGTAGTACTACTATGATTTAGATCGATCTCGACGGTTAGGTCATCATCAGTAACAAACAATACCTGAACATACAAATGGAACAACATCAACGAACAATGAAAATGCAATGTCTAAATGAGGCTATTCCTCAATATATTTCACCGTTGATATGACCATTTCTGTAACGTTTGGAATTATCTCCATCACTGTGTTGAAACTAGTTTGAGTAACCACCTCCCCTTTCTCCATTCCATCTGACTTGCTACAGTCAGGAGCGTCTGGGGGAAGACTGATCAGCCGAAAAGTTCCGAGAGCACTCGAACTTCTCCGAACAATGAGGGACGATCTATTAGACTCGATCCAGGGGGGGTGTGGGGCTGGAATTGTCATACATTAGAAGAAAACGATTAAGATTCTATTTATATGTGTGGGTAACAAATTTTGTCGACGCTGCCCATGGTACAACTGTTGATCGATTTTCGTGATTTCAATTTTAGTCCCATTGTGTCATTACGCTGTCATAATTACACACTGAGCTCTGAGGCATCTTTGTGAGTGGAATTGTTTTCGAAACGATCGTTAAGTGGAATAAGAACATTGCGAAATCGGGAAATCGACGGAGTATAGTTGGGGGAGCGTAGAAAGAAGTTGAGGCGGCGAGTGGATTCACCAGATGGGTTCGGAGGCTCTCAGCACTTTTCGGCAGGTGGTGCTTCCCCAGACGCTCCTGCTACAGTCTCCCGCTTTGTGAGCTCTTTATTAGTTGTATCTCCCAGATCCTTCCTTTCTCTCGACCAATGGGATTCAATCTCCTTTTCACCTGTAACTATACAAGCGGTGTCTTTCCGTTGTATGTTTAGCAATTGTTTGTTATTGATAATGACTTTACCACTGAAATCGATCCAACATCGTAACTCTATATTTTGTGAAAATAAACAATATTTTTGCTGTACAACTGTTGAATAGGTTTTCCCAGCTACTACGCCTTCCCCCTCAATACCTACAGATTCAAGCACACTTACTGAATACTTTTTGAACAACCCGAAGAGTCAAAGAAATGTTATGTCAATAGCAAAACTGGTTCCAAAAATTTAAAATTAGGGCTGTATTAACAACTAACTTGAAAAACAAAAACAAAATTCTTAAATATAATGCATAAATGTTCCAGTTATGCAGCGTGATCGTATGAGCGGATTTTTGTAAACTTTTGCATCATATTTATGTTAAATTGTTTTAAAATATGAGCACATTGTGTACAAAGAAATCTCCAATTTCATGACAATCAACTTTTACTAAATGAAATTCAGCTTTACAAATACATTTTCGATTTTTTTCTATTTTTACAAGACATTAGAATCGATGTGTGCCTATTTTAAAGGAATTCAAGATTTTTTTCAGCATAATTTTGAGCATACATTTTTGAATTTTCTATTTTACTGTTGAAATACTTTTTATGAGTAACACTAAACACAACGAAACTTACTTTTTATAAATACAACGGTTTTTAGCAATTTTTTGCAATTTTTAGTGAGTTTTGCGACACATTTTTTGAAATTTGAGAAATTTAGTGTGCTCATAAGTGTCGTCTACCGAGCATACCTTTACTTTAGGAATTTGGAATGCTGGATTTTTATCACGAAAGAGGATTTTTCCTTTCCTAAGTGTGTACATGTATAAAAGAGTGAGTTAAAATGCCTCAAAACGGATAACCACATTGAAAATTTTGGAATATTTTTATTTTGAAATGTTTATATCCATTGCAAAAATAACAAAAGCTTCATTATCCACGAAAATTTGCTAAAAACACCGAAATGTTGTTCATGCGGTCATGCTTCTCTTCTGGACTGGGCTTTCACTAATACTAATGTCACATGCGAACTGCGCTCAGAGAATCAGGTTATTCCTTCTAAGGTAGAGGGGGATGGTCATTATAACTGGGATGAACTGTATTATTGCAATTTACACTTGTTCCCCTACAATATTTTTGTAATAGCCGTAAGCCAATGAATGAATCCTCTCCTGTGATGAGTCTCACTGACAACGTACGTGTGATCACCTTGAAAAGATTCGCACAAAATACTTTTTTTGAGCATTTGATTTTATGTTTTTAGTTCGTTGTTATCTTTTATTTATTTATATAAATATTTATTGTACTTTTGCGTTGTACATTGTTGGAAGATGAGTTTGTATATAAACTGTAGATAGATCCCGTGTATTTATTGATTTTAATTTTTTTCTGTTTGTAAATAGCGTTATTGACTTGTTTACTTTTTATCATTTTTTTACTTTTGTTTTTCTTACAATCCGAGATGATTTAACTATCTGAAGAGAAAGCCAAAGACCAAGGTCAAATCATTGTCTTCCAAACACTGAAGTTCAAAATATCATTAGGTTTTTGTTAACTAACAATAAAATAAATGTTTTATACTCTTTATATCCTTTTATTACACCCTTCGATACACACTAGTAAAACCAAAGTATATGCAGATTTCATACACCGAGTGCATGGGCCATTTGGTAGTATCTGTCGCTGCGTCCTTAGAATTTACCCTCGGATCGTTATCGATCAATAATTTTTTAATATAAATTAGTAATCACACAGGCGTTTGATTTGAATTAGTTTGAATTAGATTTGATCTAGTCAATCTTGCTGGAAACGACAACGGGTCTCGTTCATTATTCAGAGAAAACGTTTGCTGTTGGGTTTGGGACATAGCTTCCAAAAATTAGCGGGGAATAGTAAATCAAGATGTAGCGTAAAACGTCAAAATCGGTCAATTAGGAAACGAGTAATTGGTGCACGATGTAATTTACGTTTGGGCGTGCGTATAGTGGTAATGAAATCGCTAGAGGACGATCTACAGGATAATCCGCACATTTCCTACAAATTTCATCGAAATCTGGTAAAAACTGAAAAGTAAGCTCTTTACAAAAATTAAACGTTCTCGCAGCAACTACTGCTAATACACTCAGGTTGAAATTGATATGGAATGATCAAATTGTCTTCTCAACTATCCTCCAATTTCGAGCGAGATCTGACTACTAGGACCTTCAGAACCTTTAACTCCTTTGACTGCTAAATAAACCGGGGTTTAGGTATTCGATGAAATTTTGAGTTTTCTTGAAAAACGACCCTCTAGGAATCTACGAGTTTGGGGTCGGTTTCTACAAAAAAAAATTCACCCTGAATCGAATCGTAACACTTGCAGATCTCTCCAATTCCATTATAATCGAGTTTTACTTTTACTCAAACATTTTTAGTTTATTAAATACTCTCCATTTTATTTGTTTCTAGGAATAACAAAACACTAGTTCATTACAATTTCAAACTGGTTATAACGGAGTTGGAGATATCTGCCAGTGTTACCATTCAGTTCAGCATGAAAAAATACGAAAAACAGACCCCAAACTCTGGGTTCCTAGAGGGCCATTTTTCAAGAAAACCCACAAGTTCATTTTGAAAAAACCGTTTCCAACAATAACACATAACTTTCTTCCCCATTTAGTGAAGTAAAATTGACTATACCGTTGGAGAGGGTATTAAATGAAGAAGTGGACAGTATCTAAGGTTAATTTTGAGGGAGTGGCTATTTTTTCAAATGTCCCAATTTCATAATTTATTCTTAAAGACAAATTAATGCTGATTCCGAAAATGTGGTCGAAGCTTGAGAAAAGTTTATTTGATGGAGAGAAAAGTAGGTTTTTATGTCCAAAAACTTGATTTTCTGAGAGAGAGAGAAAAAAACATCTTCAAAACGTCATATCTTGGCATCCGATAAAGATAAAATGGTACGTTTGGGGTATTAGTCTCCATTTTCTGTCTAGTTTCACCCAATTTGTTTATTTAACACTTTAAACCAACCTCCCTGTATAAGGACTTACTAAAACTAAGCCGTGTCAAGCAATTTTAATTTTGTGCATAACAATAATGCGTAGCCAAAAGCGATAGAATTCATATTGCACCATCGTGAAAGTTGTACCTATCTACCAACCCGAGTTTAAACGAAATCGGACCATTGATTCATCGTGAGAAATCGATGTTTCGTGTGAGTACATGCCACTATTGATTCTACGGGAATGAATTTTATTGGACATCAACTAAGAGCTATAAAGTACAATATTTAGCATTTCATCAAAGCCAGTCCATCAAGTGTCGGAGTTTTGCCTCTGAGATCAATTTTTGCTATGCGCATGTACAGTAGTTATAACTCAACCAATCGCGATGAAATTCATAGGACACCGTCGTAAACCATTTTCACAGCTACCAACTGAGTTTCAACGGAATCGGAATGATAGATCACGAGAAATTAACTTTAAAGGAAATTCACGTTTGGGCACTCGCACAGACTGCTATTGATTTGACTGCAATGCAACTAATAGGGGACCATCTAGGAGCAAATCCGCACAATCCCTGAACATTTCCTCAAAATCAGACTGAAACTTAGGGGCGCGACAAGAAATTACCACGGACAGATACGAAGACACGGGACCAAAATTTATCTGCAAGCTCTGAAAAGCAAAAAGCCACTGGAACTTAAGGTTTCATATGCAGTTATATCAAGGTTTTGAGTTGACTTATCTCATCATTGCATATAAACAGAAACTTTTTTCAGGCAACTGAGTAAGATGAATTACGTAATAGCCATCAAATAGAATAAGATTGGATCATTCGTAAAGGTGAGTATTTCCAGTTCAATATGCATTCATTTCTCTGGTGCCGTTAGTAGTAGGTTTAATGGTAGCTCTAAGCGCAACCAGCCCATTGTTCTCTGTGAAAATTCTCACTGGTGACCCTCCGTAGGTGGAAAGTTTTCTTTCGGTTTTCAGACACAAAGAATTTGTCCGATGACACACCAGTAGTCGCTCTTGCAAGTAGCAAAAGAAGAATGATGAAGAAACTGTTTATCTAAGTTGTTGAGCTCTAAGCTCAATCGGGTTGATAGCGTAAAGTATCTGGCTCCACCTCGACTATGTCATATACTTAAAAAAAACCCGGTTCTGTGAAAACTATCTTACATTGAACACTAAAAAGTCAAAATTAATTATTTATGGAGGAATGAAATCATATGTTTACGATAAAAATTTAACCATCATACTACATACATGTAGATCAAATAATAGCTGTTCCTGTGGGAAAATAGAACGTGTAGCTGAGCATAAGTATCTTGGGTTAGTCTTGGACGAAGAGCTAAATTGGAAACCCCATATTGACTATACTCACAATAAAATTAATAAATACATGTACATATTCTATAATATTCGACACACACTCCCTAGAAATACGATAAAACTAATTTATTACAGTATGCTACAATCTGTACTTCAATATGGCATAATTGCTTGGGGTGGGACATTCTCAACCCATATAAATAAATTACATGTACGCCAGAAAATCATTGTAAAAATTATGCTGTCTTTACCAATGAGGACTCCATCTGACAATGTATTTAATATCGCTAAGCTATTTACTATAAGGCAATTATATGTTAAAAATTTACTTCTGCAATTCCATAAGGATCCACAAATAATAGGTTCACAACGTAACCCAATGTATATAACAAGGTACGTAGCCGCAGGAAATGTAATTGCACCTAGACCGAGACTAACGTTGTCAACTCACAATCCAAAATTCATTATTTACATTATCCACAGAGCGCTAGAGGGCCATATGAAAAATGCTCAAAGATTCACAAGACAAAACTACAAGAAACATATTTTAACCTGGCTTGTAGAAAAGGGGGAAGCGGGATGTGAAACTGTTTTAAGCAGTATTTATGTACAGTGATTATTTTAGAAAATATCTTCTCTTAAAATTAAAAGAACATTATACGCATAACATTATATTTTTAAGTACGGTTTGTATCATAGAGTAGATAGATTGTAAGACATGAGCGAATCACCAAGACCTTCCCCAGCAACACGGGCCAAGCCTATCGTTGGGAAAGAAATCGAAAGTGAGTAGCTTAAGTTGTTCAATTTGTACCATATTTTTAAAATGAATTTGTATGATTAAAATAAATAAATAAAAGCAACCCCAACAAAAAAACTGGGGGCCAGTTTCACCGTTTGAGTTCATCAAGAACTGTTGAGTGGAACATGTAGAATAATAGGAAACGGTGGATCACTAGGGTAATTTGAAATGTGTAAGAGATGTTGCTAGCTTCGCTGGCTCTCTATGGGAGGTATAGATGCGATGGGATATATAATCCGATGGGATATATAATGGGATGGATCCCAAGTTCGTAGGAAAAACCCCGTTGACATCCGACGTGTGTAGGAGCTATTGCTCGCTTCACTCGCTAGGGGTGGGTTTTCTAGCTCGCTGGGTGTGGGATGTATAGATGCGACTGGATATAGCCCCCATACCTTAGAGACCTCCACTCCAGCCCATGGTTCGGGTGGGGGTGGAAAATTTTAAAATTGCTTACAGTACCTTTCTATAGACAATCCCAAGGGAATGCCAAAAAATAAATAAATAAGTAAATCTCATAAAAGGGGCAAAACGAAAATAATAAATTGCTGTGTAATAATTTGCTGCGTTTTCTATGTGGGACCACTAAATGTTTATTAGGTCTGACAAATAAAGGTTAATAATAAAGATTAATTAATAAAGATAGGCAACTTATCTGCGTGGAAAGGCTATCCAATGTAGATTATGTGGAACCACGAAAAGTTTCGTTTTAAGAACATTTCAGTACTAACAGAACTGTTATATCTTAAATGTTTCTTCTTCTACTAATTCTGTGGGTCCATGTTACAATACTTGAGGAAGTTATACTGCCCACCCAACTTGGCAGTCTTTTTTTCTGTTGGTAATTACTTTCAAAGAACTTAAATCTTATAAAACTATGTGGATCCACGAAAAGTTTATTAGCTTTTCAAAGACAGGCCATTGTTTTATCTGCGTAGAAGGGCTATCCTTTACCCCGTATTTTATTCTGTTGACGTGTCTTTCTAATGCAAGAGGTTCCTTCCTACAAGAGGTTGAAATACGAATTTAAGAGTAGAGAGTTCGTTTAGGAGCGCTGGGTCGAAAACCAACGTATTCGTCTACATTTTCGTTCACCACAATCGGAAAACATTATTTCATGCCTCGAAACTCGAGTGGTTCCAAATTCGAACTCCAACAAATATTTTAAAACCAACCCGAGCAAAAACCGTCGAAATTCAGTGGGTCTGAGGCGGAAAAAAACCATACCGGGGAATGCATTTTTTCGTCATTTCCCGCATATTCTCGCTGATTTCTCAAGAAAAACAGAATCTTTCGGCAATTTTGATCATCGTGTTCTACAAGTCCAGAAACGTAACTTTGTTGCTGACATGCCAAGTACTTTCGATCAAATTTTAATGTGGCAGCGGGTAGAAGATCGAGCGCTCGGCCAAAAAACGGCGCATTAAAACGGGCTTCCACCCCACCCCCTCCCACCATCCGGCCCATGGTTCGGGTGGGAATTGAAATTTTTTAAATCGCTTATTCCCTCTATCGTAGAAATCCAAGAAGAATTATGAAATAAAATAAGAAGTGATGAATATCAAAGAAGTATGAAACTCCATTTCAGATTTCAGCTAGTCGAAGTTAGTCAAAGAAGTAAACAAGAAATTAGAGATCTCAAAGCTTCTATGGGCGGCTCTGCAACTTGTTTTATTTGATCATTTTGAATGTTATTCAAGTGACAATTACCTCGTGTGATAAGGAAAGGAATTATTCTCAACCGCTAGATGGAAACTGATGTTGCCAAAATGCTTTGACTCATCCAGTTTAAATTATTAACTTACCCGATTTGTAGGTTTCCTATTGAGGTGTAGAGATTTGTTTGTACTTACTTCTTATCTGATGAAATTTCCATAGAAACGAAAGTAGAATACCTTTTAGGGTGTAGTATAGGGTATATATAGGGTATATATATATATATATATATATATATATATATATATATATATATAGAGAGAGATATAGGGGATAGGGTATAGGACACCCTTTAGTACCGGAAGATCTACTGTTAGGGCCGTCAAAACAGTAGAAAGATATTCCTGTTTTATTTCACTTCACCAATTCACCATTGAAAAAGCTTTTCGAGCGTAGTGATTTTTACTCCCTCTCATTTAAAGGTATATTCAAAATTAATGTAATTCTTCTAAATTTCAATAGGTCTTTGAACTTAGGAAAAATCTATTAATCGCGATAACAATTAGATAAGAAACCGCTGTTGAAATTGTTTAGGTTAGGATTCCATGCCGTGGGGAGCTACTTTACGGTCCGACATTGACGCATGTTACATTATTGGTGGACAAAATGAAACGTATCGGCGCTTACATAACCAAACCATAACCGGCCCCGGGCGTGATTTCTTTGACGACTGAATTGCGTGGTGAAAGATAATTCCCTAACGCCGCTCTTAATCGCCGGTCTCCCGTTATGTTGATGGAAAATTAGCTCATTTCGGTGAAACTGGCCCTGATTTGGTCGAAAGAGTGGGTAAAACTAATAAAACAGCCTATATTCTGACTGGGAGATTTCCGGTCACGAAAGTAAAAACCCCGTTCAGATCCCTTCGTCCGTTCGGCCGTGGAAACGACACTCACTCACAGAGAGACAGACAGACAGAGTTGCATTCTTATAATATAATGGAGATAGAGATGGAGATAGCTAAATTCACCTGAATTAGTTTTTAGTTACAACCCTTCATTCAACTAATAGATAATTTTGGAGATATTAGTTGAACTAATAACTAATAGTTTATTGTGGTTAGTTATTAATTACACGCGGGTGAAACTAATAACTAATTCAGTTATTAGTGATACGCAAGTTGAACTAATAACTAATTTAGTTATAAAATCGTTAAACCTAAATTTGTTTAACGTAACCTTGGTCGAAAAAAGTTAATCAACAATGAACTGGAGTTTTAAAAATTTAAACACAAAATTATGCTGAAAACTGTACTTGAACTTCTTCAAAATTTACTAATCAATCGATGAAAATTGTCAAAAATTCTAAAAATACAAAACCTCTCTTGTATTGCGGAATATTACAATTAGAACGAGTTTTTTGTGTCATAAAAATTTGTAGTTAACAATTTATTTTCACTCAAGTCCTCAATTTCCCCAAAAAAAATGCAAGATAATATAATGCGATATTTATTTTTACGAAAATTTGCTCATACGATCTTGCTGCATGACTGGAACTTTGGTCATGATTCGCGCGAATATTAACTAATATACCTATAACTTTTTCTTTCGTTGAAAACATCAAAATCGAAACCAGCCATAATGTAGCGGGAAATTTTCTTCACGGAACATGACTTTTATTTTGCACGTATTTTAACCCAAAAAATCCAAAAAAATTCACTATTTTAGCCCATCATAAAGAAAAAACTAAATCTCAAACAAAAGCTCATATATTCATGTTACAGAGTGAAAACAATGTTTCCGCCACTTCCAGGCAAATTAAAATTAGCCACTTCCAGTAAAATTCTTTATTATTCGCGCAAATAATGAATAAAAATTGATTATTTGTTAGTTGCTAGTACTAAATAAATTGTATAACTAAATTAGTTATTAGTTGTAACTAAATTGTGTAACTAAATTAGTTGTTAGTTACTAGTGGTAACTAATCGAAAACTGGATTAGTTACTCTGAAAATAATAACTAATAGATAATTAGTTGCAGTTATTTTCGACATTGTAGTAACTAATTTAGTTGTAGTGATTAGTCATTACTCTCATTAGTCATAACTGCGTTTTGCCTAACACAGTAATAGAACTATTAAATTGCTGATTGCTAATAGGACTTTGATTTATACAATAATTTGCATGCTGCGTAGAAACGACTGCGCATGCCCCTCGAATACATAAAGGCCGAGATAGCGCACCGAGACTCTCCGTGACTCTTTGTTCTGACAGGATTTTCAAAAGCTCTTTTCTTTTTTTTTTTTTTTTTTTTCTTTTTTTTTTTTTTTTTAATTTGCATAAGAGACCGCGTAGACGAAAACCCAAGCCGAGGCAGCTGAATACCTAGGGGAAGGGAATAGAAGGTGGATCAGAGAAAGCAAACTCGTTTTTACGCATTGGATAGCCCTATTCATCGTCCGCGCTATCGACACAATGGTTTTGATCGCTTTGTGGGGTCCGTCCTTTCTCGTGTCGAAATCCTTTTTCAATGATCCACAGAACGGGTCCTCTCCCTTCCCCTTCATCGCGTCACTTTTCATGTACCTACACTTCTATCTTTGTGAATCTGCGAATCAAATCAAAACATATTTTGTCAAAACACAACGAGTAAACATCAACTATAACAGTAAACGAATGAATCTTGTATCCAACGAAGAGAGAAACTGTAAATAACGTACAATAAAAAACACTGCAAATTATTACACAAAGGTTTAATATTTCTGTATTAGATAGCCCTTCTACGCAGATCTCTGGACTATTATTATCATCAAGCCCCATATAAATCTAGTAAATGATCAAAACTTGGAGTACGTACCTCCCAAAAGTGTTCACACCTTTTAGCTCAGGACCCCACAATTTTTCGGTTTATAGTAGATGAATGTCGAAAATTTTTCTAAAAATGTCAATACAACAAAACGAAAAACTTAGTTAAACGGCAGGTTGAAGAGGAAAGAAAACCTCACAGGTTCCGAAGCTTATCAGAAGAACGCAAGAACTGAGAACATTACAGCAAAATAAAATAACCAGGTGATTCGAAAAGAGTAGTCAACGCTGAGACCACCGAGAAGTTCCAACGACCCTCTGCGCGCAAATTGATAAGAACCAGAACTTTTTTATCAAACTCTACACACACACATATCAAAAAGCGTTAAACTCAAGGAATTTCAAAACATATTTCCATGAAGGAAATTTAGGATTCATTGCAATAGCTTAATTTTCTTAGAAAATTGGCGAAAACGTTGGCGAAAATTGGCGAAAAACCGACTTTGGTAGACTCGTAAGTATTTAACCTTCTGTTGTTAGAATAGAAATAATAATTGAATTAATAGTAATTCCGAAGTATTTACTAATCAATAATTTAATAAATGCGTGCAATGTGACAATGTGAGCATTCCAAAGAAATTTCAAGATGCTTTTATCATTATTAGCTGTTGCGCATGGGCAAATGTGTCACTTTTGTAGCAAGCCTAATTTTCACAGTTTCCATCCGATTTATATGCTATTTCCAGGGAATGTGAGGGTTAGGCTTTAGATGGTCGCCTACCAGTTTCGTTTTCTGGTTTCGTGTGTTTCTTCATTCTTTGCATGCGCAGATACTTCAAGCATAATTTTTCGTTTCCAATTGATGATTTTGACGTTTCACGCTACATCATAATTTACTATTTTTGATCAAAAACATTGTGTCAGTTCCTGCGAGATCCAAGGGAATGCGCCGCCGTCGCTCCGTTGTTTCCCAACGGGCGTCGGGCGCTTCTTCCCATGTTTTCGAAAGGCTGCGTTTGGCGATGGATGGGTGATCCAAGAACTGGAAAACCGATCTTCTCCGAACGTAGCATATATGCTATTAGTACGAGTTGTATCTCTTGTGGTACTGTCACACCCCTCTCTATCTATGAGTGTGGATTTAGGCCCCATTGCACCTCCGGGGCGCCTAAGTTCATTACATGGTAGCAGAGCGTGGTTAGGATTATGTACGGCTGACGCCTAGTAATCCAAACCATTATTTTTGGGGCGTTAATGTTTCAGAAGAAACATGGCCGGGGTTTCCAGAAGGAATACCCATTAAACTCCCTTGGATACATAAATACTTTCATTGGTTCTTGATTATTAATTTCTCAATTTTTCAGCTTATATTTTTCTATTCAACATACTTAATTTTCAAGGGCATTGTTCCCAAACCCAGGGCATCGTTCCTTATTTCATAAGTCCCAATAGTGGGTACCTTCCACTGTAAGTCTGCAAAGTTGAGCAAGTTAATTCCCCAGGGCATAGTTCCCATTTTTGTGAGTCCCCAAAGTGGGCAGCTCCCTACTGTAAGTCTCCTGGTTGAGCAAGTGATATTATTCCCGATTGTTCCAATCTTTGATTGGGGGTTAACTACCTGATGAATACTTCATATGAAGATTCATTGACAATCCATCCTGTTTTAATTTCACCTTTTTATCCTCAATCGCCAATGCAGCTATTTATTAGTGAGCATCAGTTCTCAACCAGTAAACTATTCCACCTAGTTTACATACTTGCTCTTCAATCATCTGTTCGGGGCGCCTGTTTATTACAACTTTTCAAACTCAAAAATGAAACTTTTCAATGATCAATTCGTTCAATTTACGGATACGAGGAAGCTGTATCCCACACCCAACTTGGCAGACGCTTTTTATATTTATTTGAGCGTCTTGGCATTTGCCCGAATCTTGGGGATTCAGTGTCCTTGGAAATTCCTATTTTCATCCTGCTATGCCCAGGTTTTTAAGGAAAGATGGCGGCAGTTGATACTTTATATGCTGCTAGTAAGAAAACCTTTTACCAGTGCTTAGAAATTGTAGAAGAATTTACGAATTTCATCGGTAAGAGAAGCAACGTGCGAGTTCCAGTTTTAAGACAAAATAAACAGCAAGATATTTAAATTCATTTTTAAATAGCGATAGCAAATGGTACCGGGGAAAACGGCTAACTTTATTTTTTGTCTAAAGTGAGTTGGGAATGGTACCCTATGTATTGGGTGTACCCGAAAAAGGTGGTGTGGTCAAAACAGGGAAAGAACGCGTCTAAATGCTTCAAAACAGCGGTTGAGTATTTCGTATACAGCGAAAGAATGGGCTTATGGGATCGGTCCAGGGAAAGAACGGGTTAACATAGAGCTGCCGCTTCCCCCTTCCTTATTCCATAGTTGCCGCTTTTTGACGATGAACTAGGAAAACGACGCGACTTTCATGATGGCCGTACACCGATCAGCTGATGTCATTTGAGATAAATCGTTGATACTGTATTCTGTGGTACCGGATATAGTTTTCTATGAATAGTATTCGAATATACATACTCAAATTGTTCAATTGTTTGTGATTTAATTTTTAAATAATATCTACGATGCGTACTTCGAGCAACTGCGTGGCGGGAAGCATCGTTTTCCTGGTCCAACGTGACGCCAGCGGCACGTATTATCTGACAGGAAAAAGCGTTGAAATGAGAGCAATAGCCCTCCATATTATATATACTCAAAGGGTTGACCTTGACTACGTTAAGGTTATGTCCTCGGTTGGTACTGCCATTGTTATTTCTTGATTTTAGGAATAATGTAATACGATTCGCCAATTTCAACATTATTGATAGCTACATTTACCACAATGAGTGGGATAGAAAATTAAATCATTCAAAAGGCCTAACCGAAATCCTTCAATACGAAGAAATGAAAGATGTCAACGCCGATCGAATTTCATCGGTAAGTGCAGCAATGTGCGACTTAATCGGTTTAAGCCAATATAAACACCAAGACGCCTGAATTCATTTTTAAATCGCAATAGCAAATCATATTACAATTCCCTGACTCGTAATCGTGAGGCTTGCATGGTTATCGGTGGGAAAAGTTCTGAGCATCTCAGGTTGACCTTGACTACGTTGAGGTTATGTCCTCTGAAGGTGCTGATACTGCCATTGTTATTTATAAGTTTTAGAAATATTCTAATACGATTCGCCAATTTCAACATTAATGATACCTACATTTACTATAATGAGAGAGACAGGAAAATTAAATCTTTCAAAAGGAATAACAGAAATCCTCCAATATTAGCGCCGGTCGAAATATTTGCCTCTCGCGACGGGAGCCAAGCTGTAGGATTCACTCTTCTTCCCGACACTTCGGTTTCCAAACAACCTTGGGATATATATACATGTTTCGATCATATATGCTACTGAGAGATCTGATGTGCCCAGGTGTCACCATGCATTCTTGGGGTTCTTAAACCCCACACAACGCAGTACCTATAATCAGTACCTATCTAGCTGTATAATCAGTTACGTATCCAACATTTCGGGCACGGATTTGATCTCTCTTTTGATTTTTTAAACTCTGGGATCCATTACACAAAACTCATAATTTATGTATCACTATAAAGCCCTTCTATGCAGATCCCGAGACTCTAGATGATTATTAAACGGAGTCTATGGTTCATCATCTAAATATAACTACATGGGCGAAGGTACCTACCGAACGAAAATAAATTATGGACAACCAGATCAAAAACTAAATATAATGTACTGTGATTGCTCGAATTGAGATAGCTACTCGAGCTACTGTAGAACCCGTGCGAATGGTCTGACTTAATTCACGAATTAGGGTACCCTGGAAAGATTTCAAGTAGTTCGTGTCCTAGTAGATATAGAACACTTTATGCTCAGGAATACATTGAGTGAAAGCGCTTTTTAATTCATAGAAATTATAAAGGTTTACTACGCATATATATAAATTATCGAACAAATATTGCCAGTCCAGGCCGAAAAGAGCTATTTCTCCAAAGGATGAAATACGGGATGACTCCTGCGAGTGACTAGATAAAGAATCCTCTGACGGTCATGCGAGAGTTTATCCGGGTATGGTCTGCACACCAGCTTTAAGGGCAGGAGGCTATGTTTATGATAAGCCTGGATATCAAACGCGATGAGTTCGTCCACTTTCACAAACTATGATACGCACATCGTGATTACATCACGCTAAACCGTAAAGGTAAAGAATGAAATGCGAAAATAAAATTAAAATACAATCTCAATAACTTTTTGAATAAAACGTTACGTTCGCCTGTTCGCTTGCCATAAGAGGATTTTTACAGTACCAGGAGTGGGGTACTCCTAGGACTGATGTCAGGACTGACAGACGTATTTTTTTACACTTTTTTTTTTATCACGTGAACATTTTTCATCTCAACTCAAGCAATCATAGTACAAGTATTTAGTTATTTGGAAGTTGTCTATAATTCATTTTGTTTCGGTCGGTACCTTCATCTGTGTAGTTTTACTCAGATAATGTAACACAGACACCGTTTAATAATTATTTATCTATAGATGGTCTAGGGTTCTGCTTAGAAGGGCTATATAGTGATGCAAAAATAGATTAAATGTGTAATAGATTATAGAGTTTAACAAAATCAAAAGAGAGATCAATTCCGTGCCCGAAATGTTGTATTTTACCGATTATATAACCTATAGGTACTGCTTATAGGTACTGCGTTGTGTGGGGTCTAAAAACCCCAAGAATGATTGGTGACACCTGGGCACATCGGATCTCTCAGTAGAGGTTATGATCGAAACATGTATATATATCCCGAGGTTGTTTGGAAACCGAAGTGTCGGGAAGAAGAGTGAATCCTACAGCTTGGCTCCCGTAGCTTCGGGATGATCCCCATAGAGCGCGAGAGGCAAATGTTTCGATCGGCGCTAATATTGGAGGATTTCGGTTATTCCTTTTGAATGATTTAATTTTCCTGTCTCTCTCATTATAGTAAATGTAGGTATCATTAATGTTGAAATTGGCGAATCGTATTAGAATGTTTCTAAAACCTATAAATAACAATGGCAGTATCAGCACCTTCAGAGGACATAACCTCAACGTAGTCAAGGTCAACCTGAGATGCTCAGAACTTTTCCCACCGATAACCATGCAAGCCTCACGATTACGAGTCAGGGAATAGTAATATGATTTGTTATTGCGATTTAAAAATTAATTCAGGCGTCTTGGTGTTTATATTGGCTTAAACCGATAATTAAGTAGCACATTGTTGCACTTACCGATGAAATTCCCAAGTTCTTCTACTGTTTCGAATGTGGTGCTAGTAAAAGGTTTTCTTACAAGCAGCACACATAAAGTATTAACTGCTAACAACTTTCCTTAAAAACCTGGACAAAGCAGAATGAAAGTAGGGATTTCCAGGGACACAGAATGCCCAAGATTCAGCCAAATGCCAAGACGCTCAAGTAGATATAAAAAACCTCTGCAAAGTTGGGTGTGGGACACAGCTTCCTTGCATGCGTAAAATGAATGTAGATCATTGAAAAGTTTTAAATGATCTGAAATGAAAGAAAATCGTGATGTTACGAGAATCGTCAAAATCAGTCAATTGGGAAACGAAAAAATAATAGAGAGTTTTTGGTGACCACTGACGTACCCTTAACGTCACCCTAAGAGTACGTGACCTTGAGGGACGTCAGCAACATCGTACGTTAGGTATTGTTCTTAGTTTACCTGAACTCTCAGCTATTTTCTCGTGAACATTGCGTGAAGTGCTGCCTCCACTGATGATTTTGTCAGGTAAATCCTGTTTCATTGTCATAGAGATAAATACTTTTTCATACTTGTTGATAATTTGCCCAACGGAAAACCCAAAAACATGAAGTTCGTAACGACTAATGACCTATAAGTGCAACTAAACCGCGGTGTTCCACACTTGAGGCTTACTATCCATCCCCTGTTTACGAATTGAAAACTAAAAATGAGAAATTAGCCCGTATTTGTATTGAAACTAACATGAAATTCGAATTCAGGATTGAAAATCGGCGTTTCATATCGAAATGAAGAAATTGATTAGTCAACCAGTAGACAACAAGACAGCAGGGGGGAAAATATCGCGTTACCCAACCACCGTTAACGTGACATCAAAATTAAGGCAACCGTTCTCCCGGTTCCATTTGGGTTAGCATCTTCGTTTGCTCCCTCAAGACTACGGTAACGGGTGACGTTAAGTTGAAGTCGCCAAAAACTCTCTAATACCTGATGCCATTTACGTTTGCGATTGCGCAGAATGAGAAAACTGAAACAGGTAGGGGACCATCTAAAGCATAACCACCTAATTTCATCATGATCGGATGAAAACTGGTGAAAATTAAGCTCGTTACAAATAGGTATATCACATTCGCTCATTCGAAGCACCTACTAATGATAAAATCATCTTGAAATTGCTTTGAAATGCTCAAATCGTCTTTTCCCAACTATTATCCAAATTCTAACGAGCTCGGGCAACTGAGGTGTGGGAAAATGATGTTTGTGGGAATTTAAGGTTGCTCACACGCAGAGTATTGATTTGGGAACAGTGGAACCGATAAGGGACTATCTTCACCGCAACCCGCACATTCCCTTACGCTGTCATCAATATTGGATAGATATTGTGGAAATTAAGCTTCTAACGAGGATTTGCGGACACACGACAGACACACACAGACACGGAACGAAAGTTTTTGAATGATCTGAAACGTCGTTTGAGCCACGATAATCAATTCTCAGTATGAGCCTACCTATTTCAAGTATTTATAACCTGAGTCAAAAGTCGGGTTCTAGTCTCGATATCATTGGTCTGAAGGGGGATGCGGATTCTTTCTATCCGAACACCATAAAAGTCCCGAAGATTGACGTCACTTTACCGAGTACGACCTGGTGTTGAAGAGAACATTCGAGCGCCTTGAGACGGGTCAAAACGTGGACACGATCCACAATGGGTGAGGATAGGTTGAATGGATTGTGCCTATACCGAGAATCAGTAAAACAAACGAAGCAACCATCGCAGAAGAGGATTCATATTTTTGACGGGAATCCCGAAAACCTGATGCTCTGATAAGTCCAGTGAATGAAGCGTTCGTAAAAAACATTTTGGACGGGAGAAATTATTTCTTCGTGAATTTATTGGGGGTGCTTGGTAGATGAACATACTAAAAGTCCTGACCCTACGTTATGCGGCAGTTGGTGGGGAGTGGAATGTCTTGATAACACTGTAAGAAAATAAAGAACGAAGTTGTACCCCCACGAATTTGGTACTGGCCCTGGGGGTTTTCGAGGTTGTTGAATCCGAAGCACGATTTTCACGTAAAAGCCTAATTTTTGAGGTAAGACACTCGCGTATTTGAAAGAAATCGATAAAATTCCCCTCAAATTGGTTAACGCAGGATGTTTTGTGATTAAATCCCCCCCCCCCATCCCACTGATATTGTAAAAATCCCCTATGGGAACTGGGAAGCGAACGGATGAACGTACAGCAACCCGTGTTCCAATTAACATTCCAACGTGCGAATGGTCTGACTTAATTCACGAATTAGGCTACCCTGGAAAGATATCAAGTAGTTCGTGTCCTAGTAGATGTAGAACACTTAGTGCTCAGAAATACATTGAGTGATAGCGCTTTCTAATTCATAGAAATTACGAGAGTAAAGGTTTACTACGCATATATATATATATATATATATATATATATATATAATATATATAATATATATATATATACAGCAGTCGGTATATATAGGCTCATATATATATATATATATATAAATTATCGAAAAAATATTGGCAGTCAAGGCCGAATAGAGCTATTCCTCCAAAGGATGCAATACGGGATTGAGAGAGAGTAGATAAAGAATCCTCTGACGGTCATGCGAGAGTTTATCCGGTTAAGGTCTGCACACCAGCTTCAAGGGAAGGAGGCTATGTTGATGATAAGCCTGGATATCAAACGCGATGAGTTCGTCCACTTTCACAAGCTATGATGAGCACATCGTGTTTACATCACGCTAAACCGTAAAGGTAAAGAATGAAATGTGAAAATAAAATTAAAATACTATCTCAAAAACTATTTGAATAAAAGGTTCCGTTCGCCCGTTCGCTTGCCATAAGAGGATTTTTACAATACCAGGAGTGGGGAAACTCCCAGAATGCTTTAAATGTTCATATTTAGAAAGTACAGTGATATTCACTCAGGACTGACACACGGGTCCCAGACACCCAGCGAGATAGTCAACATTTTGTTATCTCAACTAAAGCAATAATAGTACAAGTGTTTAGTTATTTGGTAGTTGTCCATAACTCATTTTATTTCAGTCGGTACCTTCATCCGTGTAGTTTTACTCAGATAATGTAACATTGACTCCGTTTAATAATTATTCATCTATACCTAGTGTAGGGTTCTGCTTAGAAGGTCTATATTAGTGATGCAAAAATAGATTAAATGTGTAATAGATTACAGAGTTTAACAAAATCAAAAGAGAGATCAATTCCGTGCCCGAAATGTTGTTTTTTACCGATTATATAACCTATAGGTACTGCTTATAGGTACTGCGTTGTGTGGGGTCTAAGAACCCCAAGAATGAATGGTGACACCTGGGCACATCGGATCTCTCAGTAGAGGCTATGATCGAAACATGTATATATATCCCAAGGTTGTTTGGAAACCGAAGTGTCGGGAAGAAGAGTGAATCTTACAGCTTGGCTCCCGTAGCTTCGGGATGATCCCCATAGAGCGCGAGAGGCAAATGTTTCGATCGGCGCTGATATCTTTCATTTCTTCGTATTGGAGGATTTCGGTTATTCCTTTTGAATGATTTAATTTTCCTGTCTCTCTCATTATAGTAGATGTAGATATCAATAATGTTGAAATTGGGAAATCGTATTAGAATGTTTCTAAAACCTAGAAATAACAATGGCAGTACCAGCACCTTCAGAGGACATAACCTCAACTTAGTCAAGGTCAACCTGAGATGTTCAGAACTTTTCCCACCGATGACCTTGCCAAGCCTCACGATTACGAGTCAGGGAATTGTAATATGATTTGCTATTGCGATTTAAAAATGAATTCAGGCGTCTTGGTGTTTATATAGTCTTAAACTGAAAATTAAGTCGCACATTGCTGCACTTACCGATGAAATTCCTAAGTTCTTCTACTGTTTCGAATTTGGTACTAGTAAAAGGTTTTCTTACAAGCAGCATATAAAGTATTAACTGCTGACAACTTTCCTTAAAAACCTGGACATAGCAGGATGAAAGTAGGGATTTCCAGGGACACAGAATCCCCAAGATCCAGCCATATTCCAAGACGCTCAAGTAGATATAAAAAACCTCTGCAAAGCTGGGTGTGGGACACAGCTTCCTTTATGCGTAAAATGAATGTGGCCGCAGGGTTGGGGCACACAATGTCTTTAGTTGTATCTGTGCAATACAGTCTTATTATTTGGCAAAATTTGACATGAGAGAGGGGGTTGGGTAAGATAAAGTCCCTTTTGTGCAATCGCAACTAATTCTCGTTTTTCGAGTTTTTCAATATCATAATCAGCGAATCATCGATAAGTGACTATTGTACTGTGTAAACGGACATATATTAATTATTAAGAGTGGTTCAGAATCTATAAAAACCTAAAACTCGATATTTTTTACCATTTTATTGAAAAACGCTCTCGTGAAAATTTTGCCAAAGTAAGATAAGGTCTCTTTTTCTAGGAAGAGTAAATCCCCTAAAGTAGAAACGCGCAATAGAATCTTAAAATTTTTTTTTTTTTTTTTTTTTTTTTTAATATTTCAACGATCTATTCATCCTTGGTACGGATACGAGGAAGCTAAGTGCCACACTCAACTTGGCTGACGTTTTTCTATTTTGGTCCAAAAATACAGAGCGTTCAAGAAGAAATTTTCAGGTTGGTTACACTCTCCTTTGACCTTCGGGATGCTGGGAAACTGAAACTCGCTCATTAGGTGTCGTTGCATGTTTGAGACTCAGCTAGTAGGTACCAGGAGAGCCAATCGCGTCGGTAAGTTCCAAAGTTAGTTCACGCTGTAGTAAATGACTATTGGGACGGAGATAGAAACATTAGTGGGGTCTCAGGTGATTTTGACCTGGTGGGTGCCCTACAGAAGCCGGAGATGAAAAAAAGGCCGACGTGATGAAATCAGGGGAACGTGACGAGGCCCCGACGTGTGATGTTCATTTCATAGGCCTCGACTTTATGAGATGCTGGCGCATTACACTTCAATCAGCTGGTAGGTAACTACACTGGAAAGTAATGGTGAATAGCTATATACATACAGGAGAGGTGGGTTGACGTATCTATCATGTTATTTTTTATGGAAGGGAGGTAGGTGGATATATGAAGCAGGAATGGCAAAGGTGATTTGGACCTATCGACTTGAAATTTGGAGGGTTGGCTCCTTATATTCAGAGAATTTGCTGTATAGATTTTAGCGCCACTAATTGGGCTATACGATATTTAGCGCAAAAAAGTCGAATTTTGAAAATTAATGGAATGAAGGTTTTATTTGGATTTTATAGAGGTTTGTTGTGGAACTTTCCCCTGAAACGGAGAGCTCCAATGTTTAGCCTACAACGCATGTCGAGACGAGAATCAACCAGAAGATCGCTTGTTAGCGAATTTTTGAAGAAAATTAAGCTATTGCTCTCGCCTCAAAATTTGTAGAATGTGAATTTTTGAAAAAAATTTATGCAGAAATCCGTTTCAGGCTATTCTGAATCATATTCTGAAGTTTAACGCATTTTTAAATGTATGTATGTATGTATGTATGCATGTATATATGTATGTGTCATTCCAGACGATAACTGTCCGTAGAATTGTGCTAGAAACTTAAAAAAAATTTAAAATGTTAAGGACACAAAACAAAAGTTCAAGTTCGTTGGCCAGCATGATAGGATTACATCTTCGGGTTGAAATGTTCAAAAATGTAGTCAAAAATTTCAAAATAGCCTGTTTTTTGCGATTTGTTGCGCGAAATAATTTTTTCAGCATACTAACATGTGGTATATTCGGAATCAGCGTAAAATTTCCTATAAGAATATGTATCAAGTTTTCAAAAATTTCAAAGTTGAAAAATCAGTCAAAAATCGAAATAATGCCATTCGCTAGTTGTAAAAATTGGTAATATTTGCATGAAACATTGTCCAAATACAGATTGAACTACTCTTATGGAAGTATCCCTGTATAACAAATCCTAGAACCATGCTGTTTAAAACGTAGGTAGTAGGTGCTTGTTAAAAAAAAAAAAAAATGTAATCACAACTGATGAGTTTACTCTGTGAAATATTCCGTCCTCCGATTCTCTCGATCGTTCTCTTTAATCGTTCGTTTTTAAGAACTTGATGTAGCTTTAATACTGACTGTGGTTTAGAAAATATCAGCCATGAAATTATGAAGAACTTAAGTTTAATAATAATAAAGTATGAGTACCTCCTAATTATTTTTAATAATTTGATTCCATGTTTGTCTATCAAAATCATGAACTAAAATTTCTCTACACGATCAATAGCGACTGAAATGTCGAAGATTTCTTAAAAAATTCGCTCATGGGGTCATGCTGCATGACTGGACTTTTTTTCTTATTTCTCGTTACATATCATTAATATATGAAAGCAAATATCGATTCCTTCTGCAAGGAAGAGGAGGATTCCTTTCCCATGATGCTCATGATACTCGTGGCAAGAAAAACCTGACGACACCATATTGCCGGCTGAAGCAATCGTAGACCACAATGTCTCATATATTGGTATCAACTGTTCAACGGTTCAACTCTTCAACAGTTTGCGTGTGAGAGCTCCCTTCCAAAGTTTTGGTTGTGCGATTGAAAGCATTCCTGAAGGGAACAGCGTCTTATACTTTGCAGGAGTTCCTCAGCAGTGTTCGGAATTGGGATAATCACATGCCCTTAGCATCCTTGAAGCATCTCCAGTTTGTAAGCACTTATGAAGTTTTAATTGTTTGTATAGTTTATATAATATGATGAATGTATATGCAGCAAATGTTTACAATGAAAAAAATAAAGATAAAAAATAAAAATAATAAAAGATAATGTGTTTGTGTATTGAGGAGTGCAGATCGTCCCTCCCCCGACTTTCCCTATTAATTGGTCCTCTCAAGGTAAATGGATAAGCAGCGTACTGTTGCTATTTGAAATCTTGGAGAAAAAAAAAATGGGAAAAAAAGTCATTGCAAGTTTTCTGCCTCCCAGAAATGTGTTCTAGATACACACCGAAAATAAAAATTAAGGGGACACTATTCCTCCCCTAGATACCCTAGATCAATCGGACTTCATGCAACCTCCGGACAAGACGCAACCACCCCCCCCCCCCCCCCCCTCCCTTTTTTCCCTCAAACACTGAGAACGGCAAGTGATATCAAGTCAAGCACCGACTTGAGTCGAAACAGAATGAATCGCTCTACTTCATGGTTATCAGTCGATTCTTATCCAAGAATGGAATAAGATATCGCAATTCTGGCTTCATCTTTGTGAACTAAATCACTCGCGACGAAGTTGTGGAAACCCATTTAAAAACGGAAGTTCTGTTTTTCATCTTTGTGTTCAGCACTAAAAAATATTTAAAATGAGGCGTCATTTGGCAAAAAATTGAAAAATTATTTTTTAAGTGACCAATAATAAATACGCTCGTGAATCCTAAAGAGAAAGAACAGTTCTGACACTGCCCGAAGTCATTGTGTTGGTTTATCCGTTCGGGTGCTCAGGAGGGAAGCAGGGGTAAATCAAATTGGTGGTCAATCAAGGTAGAATAGGATTTTCTATAACATCCCTTCGAAAAGAAACCCGTTTAAATATAAACTTTTACTCTTATTTTGCAAAAACTGATATTTTCCAAGTACTATGAATTTTGAAATACAATTGTTCTCTTACGAATCAATCAATTTAAAAAAGTCTTATAGTCAATCGACGAAGAATTTTATCTTCTACAACTTTTCCATGGCGCGAAAATTGTTTTGAATTTTATACGTAGCGCAAAAGTTGAACAATGTGGTTTATTGTTCCTATGTTTTTGAAAATTCATTTTTAGGTTCAGGATCAAGAGGTATATTGGGAATCAGCGTGAAATTTCCTATGAAATAGAGGGAATGAATCCTAGAATTTAACGCTTTTATCATATGTATACATATATACATGTGCGTTGCACAGGTTGACTTGAATATACGCACCCCCCCCCCCCCCCCAACCGCTCTCACCCATCACCCCTATGGATCTGGAAAAAAGTTACTTAAAACTACTTACTTGAAGTACTTACTTATGAATTACCTATTAGGACCAAACTACTAAGATCAACGCCCACTCCATCTCCACAAACACCCCCCATGTTTCAGATTAAAAATATTCTTGATAGGTAATTCAAAAGAACGTTCAGACTAATCCAATTTCATTCCAGTTCGCTCGGTGAAGACCAAATTATTCCATTTAACCACCCCATCCCTTTTGCTTCCGAGACTGCAAGGCAGCGGAAGCTTTTTTTTCACTTTCGAAATGAAAAAAAAAATGTTTTGCTCCAAAATCAAAATTTCCACTCGCATTTTGCGTTTCAGAGCCTCCTGAACAAATTTGGTTCCGTGTCTGCCTGTCTGTCTGTCCGTCCACATTTCCTTGTAACAGCCATAACTTCCACAATTTTGATCCGATTTTAACCAAATTTTCTGGGATCGTGCGGTCCAAGCTCTAGATGAGTCATAACTCAGGCAATTGTGAACGGATTTCGGTCAGATTTTCAGGGATGATGCGGGCAAGGTTTCTTGAGGTCCCGTATCACATTCTTTGCGATCATCAGCAGCGGTACGCTAGGCGCATGCGCGAAAGTCCTGGATGGTCCCATATTAAAATCAAAATTTTCCTTATTAATTTCATATATTATATGTACCATTCAGCTTCCAATTTCCCACCTTATTAATTCCCTGATGCCAGAACCGGTCGTTTCTAGTTTTCTGGAATTTAATGGTGACGTACTATGAAGGTCACGAGGAAGCTCATGTGCCATTTCCTTGGCAGTGTATTTTTATTTCCTTACCACAAAAACACACACACACACAAGCAAGCAAACAGTTACATGAATTCAAACTGTGATAAATAGAAATACAAGGTTGTTTAGAATTTAAAAAGATTTCATTTGTGTTACTCATTCATATTTTTTACCATATAAATATTTAGACTTTTACGCCTATGAAAACATACAAAAAACAAACTCTTCACTTCAAAAGCAAATATTTTGAAGAACCCAGTTCATTTTTATCAAAATGCTAAATAATGCATGCACACAATCACTTTCAACGCAGATACTTTTTTTTCAATCCGTTGCGCTGTATGATCATAATCAGAGCCCTTCAAGTGCCATTTTGCCATGGCGCCATCCTTAAATGCCATGTTTGGCCAATTTTTGGGTAAAAAGCCATTTTTTGCCAATTTGTGGGAAAATGCCACGTTTGTGCAATTTTTCGCCTGATTTCCTTGAAAATTTGTGAAAAAAAAAATTTCTGGGAAAATCCGCAAAATGTTGGGGTTTTAAGTATTTTTTCAACAATTTTTCAAAAAAAGGCAAGCTAATAAGGGCCTTTTTAAGTGGGCAAGCTCACAAGTCAACGACCGGGAATCCCCTTCCGAGGATTAAGGTCTTCAATGTCCGAGGATTACAGCCATTAGTGCTTGAAAAGGAAAGGGTCATTGCAAGGTCATGGTGGAAAAAAGGGAAACAAAATTATTGATTATTATTATAATTATTATTATTATTATTTATTTATATATATTTGTATGCAAAGTTTAAAGACTTTGATGAATTCATTTTTCAATTAGACGATAAGGTTGTATTCGATAATCATCAGAAACGCTTGCATACGAGTCTGCAACACATTGGGACATTTTATGTCTTTGGTTGCAGACCCGTATGCAAGCTCAAAGAGACTACATACGAAATTACAGCTTCCTAGAGTGTAAAGTATAGAAATTACCTATTAAAATTATTTAACCACCTCTTCACAGATCAAACCGTTCTCGCAATATTCGGATCACCTGCTATGAATCAAATCATCGAAACACCAGCTCAATGAAATCATCAGAAATTAACAATCGGTTGCAATTATGTTCGCAATATAAATTATTGGGAATGATCACCTGTGTGTAAACAATTATTTATATGACCATGCTCATAACTCAGCTTGTTGGCCAAGCTCTTAGCAGTAGGTAGTTAACATAATATGATTGGATAAATCGAGAGCTTCCGAACGAATGGTCAACGAATTTTGTGGGATGAAAAACGACGAAGTACCATTTCCCTAGCAACGACTCGGTTGTAAGCAGAAATCATTAGAAAACCAACCTTAACGCCTTTTTTTTAACGCTTTTTTCGTTTATGTGCCAAAGTAAAGACATAAAATGTCAAAAGAAAGAAGAAAAAAAAAGTTGGATTTTGAAGAATAAATGCCATGTTTGGCCAAAATAAAAGCCATGTTTGGCCAAAATAAGTGCCATTTTGCCATGTTTTTTAGAGCCACGTTTGGCAAAAATAAATGCCATGTTGTGAAGGGCTCTGATCATAATTAATCTAAAAACTATAGTTGAATCTTTAAAAGATATCTTGTAAGAGTATTTAAAAATAATTGGATCCAACAACATTTTAGATATTCGATTCCTCAGATTGTAGCTTAAAATGTTTGAAAGCTGTTTTCTCAAAACGAAGATTTAGCACTTTGGCGTAGGGCCGACGATATGTATTAGATAAATATGATACGCTGTGCAGGCGGGGAATGGACAGGATGATGTGAGAGATGATGATGCGGTCCGGTGACTGGTTGATTAGGAGGAGGAGGCGGAGGAGGTGGAGGAGGGGGAGGTGGTGGAAGACCACCCCTTCAGGTCAGCGGTAGTTTGTGATTTGAGGGTCGGAGCAACCTCCGTGAAAACGCTGTAAAAGAAGATCCCTCCTCCCCCCCACCGCGTCAGGCGATGAGGCGAGCGGCGGCGGAGGTACCCACGACCCCTGGGAACCCCCGACCCCTTCGACGGTGGGAGAGGAAGCGGCGACCCCCCGTCCCTCCCATTGTCCCGCCCCACTTCCACCTCCGGCGCCGCCCCTCGGTGGTCCGTTTTCCTCCGGATTCGCTCTCCTCTGCTCCTGGTGACAAGGAACACTACGTGATATCAAAGCGGGACGTGACACCTCCGCGGACCACACACCTGTCAACCCCCCCCCCCCCCCCCCCCCTTCCTTATCATCCGACCGTCTGATTGTCTAATCCAATTCCACGGGGTGCCAGTCTTCCCGATTCCGTCACACTCCCTCCTTCTCCCCACATCTCTGGCCTCACTCCCCATCCGCAATATCTTTGTTCCCCTCACTCCCCTGCCTCAGTTATAATTCCATATTTAGCATTTACTCGTCAGGATTTCTATGATGGAATTCTATGTAGGTGGCCCAAGATTTTTTTAGAGTATTGGAAAGAATATGGGTCATTTCACGCGAACGGCCAAACTTTTTTTTTCGATATTTTTTAAAAGTCCTGATTTTCTAGTATGCTGTACCCATTGGTAATACAAGCTAGGAGCCAAATTTTCAGACCCCTTCTTCGCCCAGCCTTTTCTCTACAACTGTCCGATGTTTAGGAGTGTGCGCCAAACACTAACTTTTGTTTTAATTGCTCAACCGTTATTGTTCCCAAAAAAAATTAGTAAGGTGGCCAATTCTTATGGTAAATCGTCTGCTCTTTCTGGTAGTCATGTCTAAATTTACAAAAAACTTAAGCTTCCTGATTAGTATTTAGAATACGAGGTTGAGAGAACGTAATGGGCCGACAAACGGTTTGTCGCCAGTGGTACTTAATGTACGGCCTGTACTCCCATTTTAGAACACTAGACGCTTAGGACAAAAAGACGGTTAGGACATGAAAGATCCATGCGTCTGGACACTTTTTATATTCTATTCCTATGTTTTCGGTGTCGCGGAACACGATGCTGCCATTATTGCAAGCGCAGAAGCTGTATTTCTTTTGATATTCAAGAAATCAGTTCAAATTAGTGATGGAAAAAAGGCATTTTTTGCCATTTTTATCTAGTTTTGACTGGGAAAAAAATTTGTTTGCCGGTCTTTTCTGCTTCGGACCTTGTTCCCTGGCTTGTTCTGAATGTAACAAAACCAATTTCGTCCTATTATATATTGTCCTTTTGGAAATATCTGCTCAAGAGCCGAGTTAGCTTTTTTAATGGTAACCGCTCTATACTTACCAGTAGCTACGAAATCAAAATTTAACGCCCTGAAGCCCTTTTTATCCCATTATTTTATGTTTTTGGGCTCGTTGAACATTACGTGCTAGTAGTGGAGGCGTAGGACTCGTATTTCGGTTAATAATCAAGAGCTAGGTGTCAAAAATCGGTGAATAGAGTAGATTTTTCTTGATGTTCAAAAAATCAGTTGACAAAATTAATAGAAATAAGGGATTTTTCACCGGTTTCACCTAGTTTTGATTGGGAGAAACTATTTATGAGTGTTTCCTCTGCCTTGAACATTGTTCTGTGACTTATTCTGAATATAACAAGACTAAGTTTGTCCCATAATACATTTTTCTTCTCGAAATATCAGCTCAAGAGCCAAGTCGACTTATTTAATGGTAACCGTTCTATACTTACCAGTAGCTAAAAAATGAAAATTTCACGCGGCGAATAATGGCGGAATCGTGTTCCGCGGCACCGAAAACATAGGAATAGAGTATAAAAAGTGTCCAGACGCATGGATCTTTCATGTCCTAACCATCTTTTTGTCCTAAGCGTCTAGTGTTCTAAAATCGATAATTCAATTATCAAAAAATGGGTTTGGGAGACCTCAAGAGGTTATCGGTTCGGACTGAAATTTTCAGGAGTTGTTCCTCGCATCTGATGCAATCATCTGAGCTTTGAGCCCCTCAAAAATTCGAAATTTCGTTTTTTTCATTGTCAGTCTAATGCATAGGTACCTAATTCTTCAACCAGTTCAACTGATCATAACAAATGCATTTTTAACGTGCTCGCTGTACTTGGCTCCCACGATATCTTAACAGCTGAGGACCCTCGAAATTTGAAATCGATTCCACCATCACTAATCGAAAGATTTTTTCGGTGCCAGGACATCAATCTGGTTTATAGTGCCAGATTTAATATGTTCTGTAGGAGGATAGCGGACTATCCAGGTAGGTAGAAGTACTTGGGACTCATTCAAAATGTCCAGATTGAGAGGGTGTTGTACCAGTTGCGTTTGCCTTCAAGGTTTTTCGTAACCGTTTATTATAGGGGTACTCCTCATAAGTTTAGAAGCGAGAGTTTATGCAATATATGCAATATGAAAGAAGCTGACACTCCCTACCATTTTCGTCTACGTTGCCCGATCTTAGAACCGTACCGAAGGCAATTCATTGTGAAATACATCTGTGGGCTCCCAGTAGTTGAGGATGAGGATCGTCTGGCTAATTTGCTCGATTTTTGTGATGATATATATGGAGAAAATGTTAAATTTATTTCATTTTGTTTCTAGTGCACTAGCACTTCGATCATTTGCGCTCACTGAATTGGTGTCGGATATGTACAGCATTAGCATTATATAGTGTACAACAGAATAGGCTTGTTTGTGGATATTGTACGAGTATTACAGGTACAGTGTGAATATTATGGATTCATAACGGATTATTATTCTTTATATTAATTTCATATCGATCACTTTGTTTATTTTGCATGTACTTCATTAAGCTGTAATGCCCTGTTAACTATTAGGAAGAAGCTATTTGATTTATTTATTTATTTATTATATATTTTTCTAATGATGATGTGTAAGTGGACTTGAAATCATTTTAATAATCATTGATTTAATACAATAAACAACTCACTACTACTACTACGGCAATTGTGGTTTTAAGGGGCCTACGCACACTCACTTTACCTGCACAGTTTATCAAGTGTGACGTTATCTGAGCAAACTGATGAAACTGCACAGTTCTCGCAGGTTTTTGTTCCGGCCATTGGACTGCGCAATAGTTAAATACCATAGAAATCAGCTTTATATCCATTCAGCCGGACAGAGGTCTCTGTATTGTCTAGTACTTACTGCTTACAAGTACCTACAACTCAATAGTACCTACCATGTACTAGTGCCTTCTTTTCGCATCATGGTTATTTAGCAACATTAGTCTATATTGTAGAATAATAAATCAGCTTTCCTCCACACCACGAGGCTTAGGGATCACGCGATGTTGTGATAAAATGAGAGCATTCTAAAAAGGGGCGAACGATTCTCCTGCTATGAAAACTAAGGGAGTTACACTTCCCTAGCAACGCATTGGTTGTAGGTGAAAATCAAAAGAAAACATGTCGGCTCGCGCTGAATTTCGCTTAACCCTTCAGAACTCGCGTGGTGTCCACTCACGTTAGTACTCGCGTCGGGTCACTGGTGACCCATAATGAAAATTATCGAAAAATAAATTAATGAAAGAGTAAAATAATAAAGCAAACACATTTCAAGCAACAGGAATCGATAATCTTTCGTAAAAAAATACAAAACTTCACATAAGTACTTCAATCACAATTTTTTCTTTGATTAGAAAAAGTCCCTCGATTTTGCCAGTTCTCCAAATTTACCCATTTTCAATTTAATGGCGAGAACCACCAGAAGATCGTTCGAAGACGAGTCAATTAAAATATTGAACCCCTACATCTAGTTTACAAATCAATTCCTCCAACATGAAGAATAAAATGATTTATAAGCCATCTTTCACGTTATTACGAATACGAAATAAATCGAACTGCAAAGCACTTAGCTTTTGTGCAAATAATATTGTCGTGGGCTATATCCATTTCTAAACGTAATTTTTCAGTGAAGTAGTATTGGTATAAAGGCTCTATGGCCCATATTCTCGTGACGTCACGCCTGGAGTAGGTTCGCGTTTCAGCCAAAGTCGGCCATGAGACCACCCTACGTCAATGAATCGCAACTCAACTAACCTATTTCTCACAAGGAGTTTGCCGTCTCACGGCAACATAATTCGTGGTTATAAGGCCATTTTTCAACAGTTTTGTTTTGAAAAAGTATAATATTGTAGCAATACAAAGTTTCAATTCGACTAAATGTTATAATAATCGTGCCTGCCAGTGCAATAATTGATTGTAGATTGCTGTCAACGATACCAATCTAACGTGAACGAGTTTTTATTTGGACTAGGAGCCTACTAACTATTGTAGTTAATCAGTGTCAGAAAACTAAAGAACTTCATTCGTTTAGGCTTCGAGAATAACTATTAACCTGAAAAATAGTAAAGAAAAGATGGTTGAAAATTCCTCAGGTGTCTGTACTGCTGTGTAGGTACCTAGCCATTGCTCAGGTAGCTTCATCAGCGTTTTATTATAAGTTCGTAGTACTATGCTTAACTGAGGAAGCTTTACTTGTTATATTGAATGAATAAAAGGAGAGATTTGATAGTTTGTCAAAGTAAACAAGGCAGGTTGTTGCTACACCACGAAACGAAACTACTTAGGTAGGTAGGTACGTCCTACCAGATTTGCTGTTGGTTTAAAGTGCCTAAACAAAGTAGGTGGGTCGTTGCTTTGCTAACGAATACAACCGCTGATTAGCAAGTTTGTCAAATATCGAATCAGGGAATATGCAACATGAATTAAAAACCAGCTGCAAGGAAAAAACCTTGAAATGCATTCTTCTGAAGGTAAGATTTCATAAAGACGGCATTGGCAGTGCAGTTATTGCGCGAGTTTTGCAGTTACGCAAATTTTAGGGACAAAAAAGGTAATTAGGTAGGTACCTACTTTCGTTTTTATCAATGAAGTACATGAACAAGTAATAATATACGGAAAGTATCTAGGTAAGCCTTCCCTCTAGGTACTTACCTTTCCACATGTGATAGGTACTTACTATACCCGCCTAACAGAGCTCTCATAGCACACCCTTTCACAAGACCACTTTCACAGTACTCCGAAGATTTTTAGTTTCAATTGATTCAAAGAACAGTTCTAAAACTAGATTGGTAATCCACAACATCTCCGCGGCTGATGTCTGGAACATTTAAAACACTTGTATGTCCTCCCCAACTCACATTTCATATGGATCTCTACCCCACAGATTAAATCTTGTGTTCGTAGCGTTTGAGGTCATCACCTGAGAATAACTTGATGTAATTAGCATACAATGTATCACCTTGCATATTAAAAAAAATAATGAAAATATTGACAAGGAACTAGGTAGGACTATGTTATGCAGTTGTCCAGCTGTGGCTACAAATGGCGCATTTTCACATAGTTTACTCGTCACCATGACAACAAGGTGAAATAACTTCGACTTTGCCTTGCCTCGATGTAAGGATGCGCTAGTGGCCAAGTCACGAGAATATCACCCATAGCTTACGAGCTCCATCAGCAGATTATGGTGGTTTCGCACGTTGAAATTATATTCTGCCTGTCTCATATACATAGGCCCTGTTTCAAATTTCAGCTTCAGAGATTAATACTTTCTTCCGATAAACTGCGTAGTTTCCTCAGTTAATCGCCCAGTTCGGTCAATCGGCAGTAATTTTTCGTGTGGCCATATCCTTGGCAGTTCAAACATTGGATTACAGACTTAAGGGAGGTTCGACTTTAATTTTTGCGAAATACAACTTGTCTAAAGAGAATATTGACTCGTTTTTTGGATTTGGTTTGAGGTCCAGAATAAATAATGGGAGTGAGCACTTTGTTACTGGGTGGAAAACCGGTACCATCTGATCTGGTTCGTAACCCATTTGTTGCAGCTCGGACATCATAATTTGGATATCACAGCCTGGATGAAGGCCTCTTATTACAACTCGGAAATTTCGCTCGTATTTCATTTGATATAAGTGAAATTTGGCTTTATTCTGTTCCAAAATAAAGATAGCTTGACGATATTAATCAATTTTATCAAAGTTAATTTTCAGTTTATTGTCCCTAGTTGTAAGATGTCTAAATTCGTCTGAGCAGGGTTTAGTAAGTTCAGCCATGAATAGATGAATATCGTTTACATTAGTGATAAATAAGGGTGGTGGTTTAGGATTGGATTCTGAGGTTTTTCGGGGAGTTCCCTCGTCGTCCATATGTTCAAGAGGGGCAAATTTGTTTTATGAAAGGAACATACACTTGCTCTGCGTGTTTTGGACCCTCGAATCATCGGAGGGAAATTCGGACCCACCCAGGCTCACGGCCTTCGTGAGATCGCTTGTTGAGAGCCTACGTTTGTTGGTTACGAATTTGAATTTATTTACCTTCACTACAGGAGTCGTCATATGTGGCAACATCCCATTGCTAGACGTCATGATGCTATCACTGAATTTCTGATACCAAGATTTCAGAGTTCAAATCAACCAAAAGAAATAGGATTTACACTTGTTATCCGTAGTGAGTGTTTAGAGTTCTGACGTAACTTTAGCACTGAAAACGCACTAAAACCACGATTTTTTCACATAAAACACGGAGACCAGAGTTGAACATATGCACTTGGCAGCTTTTTTTCTTTTCTTTTTTAAGTCGCTAGATAGTGATACGGGAATACATAAAAATTTCCTCGTAGATATCAGCTGATATAATGCCAATATTGAAATTATCAGGTGATATAGTTCCAATGGAATTTATTATAACGCCGGTCAGTTTCTACTCGAGAGGTCTAGGTAGGTCCCAGTCGCGTGTCGCCCGTCTCTCGTATTTATGTAAATAAAGTTGAATTCGGCCAAAATGAGCAAATCGTCGAGAGAATTTATATCACTTGGAAAGACACTTCTTTGAAGGTACCACTCCTTGCTCCAGCATTCACGGCGCCTTCTCTTATTCTCTCGCAGCTGCTCAATCCCAGCAGCATGGAGACATCATAAGGTTGCTATCCTTTTCCGGTCTATCATAGTTTGTGAATAGACATTGGAGAGTTATTGTATTTCTCGTAATGGTATGTCTTGTAAACACGAAAACAAGCTGTTATAGCGAGCACGATGAATGCTAACCTTTTTCGCTTTGATTTCTTGTAGCGTTTTCGTAAGCCCGAGAGAAAGAGAACTCTTATAGAGACGTCAACGTCACTCTTGTAGGGAATCACTGCTCAAAACTCAATTGTCACAGGAGACAAGACGACCCTGTTTGGTAACGCACAGTTCAAGACGGTCCTTGAAGTTCTGCATCATTCTTTGCACCATATCTTCCGGTATTTCCGCGATTTCTCGTCTTATTGACTGCTTCAATGCTTGAATGGTTCGTGGTTTGTCCACGTACACTTTAGATTTCAGGTGGCCCCATAGAAAAAAGTCACAAGTCACAGGCCAGGGAACATCCCCATGCCGGGAGATCACGCGTTCGGGAAACATCGTTCGCAAAAAGCCACCTGAAATCTAAAGTGTACGTGGACAAACCACGAACCATTCAAGCAAAGAAGCAGTCAATAAGACGAGAAATCGCGGAAATACCGGAAGATATGGTGCAAAGAGTGATGCAGAACTTCAAGGACCGTCTTGAACTGTGCGTTACCAAACAGGGTCGTCATTTAAATGACATAATTTTTAAAACTTGATAATTTTTTTCCGATTTTTCAATTGTGAATAAAACTTACCTAGGTACTGATTTTCTCAACACGTTCTGCTTATTTTTTAATCCCTACGATCGAATTTGTGAATGTTACAGGATTTTAAAATGTGTCCGTTTATTACGGACCACCCTGTATACAATGAAGTAAGAAACAATGACCTCTTACCTCTACATCATATAAAAAAGATTCAGCCGTGAAGAACACGAATCTTTAAAACGTATAATATGAACCTTGAACGAAATCTTGAGAATGAAAAAGCTGAAATCTTCGATAAAACGTCAAAAGCAACAGCAAAATGCAACTAATGAGCCTTCTGGTTGAGGTGCAGGGGAAAAACACGAAAGAAAGACAAATACAAAGGTTGAACCAACAACAAAAGACGGCACGGGGAAAAGTCAGGCGATTTTGTGTGTGTCCATTCTAGAGTGTTATCCTAGAGAAAGGTCAAGTTGTCGTCTCGTAATTACGATTCCGAAAAAGCTGAGCACGAGTAAAGCTGACTCTTCTTGTTCCGAAAAGCGTTTCCACGTTACGAAAACCTCTTCTCGTTTCGGAAAGGCCATTTTCGTATACGAGAAAATGAATACGAGAAGTACAAAAACTCTCTAATATCCCAAAAATAAAACAAAAAATAGACGAAAACATTCGCATAGAGTTTACGTTCAAATTCAGAGAGTGGAGACCCTCTATACTTGAAAAAACTGAGTGAACTAAGCAAAAAACGAGGGGAAAACTGCAAATACTGACAGGTGCCCCCACCTTCAGTTCAGATATCCGTAGAGTTTTTTGCTCAGTTTTGTCCTCATGAAAACTGCGCTGTTTAACTGAGCGTGTGTAGGACCCTTTACACATCAAATTGGATGTTTTACTCGTCAATTTGAAGGTTTTACTCATCAATTTAGAGGTTTTTCATTTCAAAGTGGAAGTTTTTTCTCTTCAAATTGGAGGTATTACACATCAAATATAAAATATACACATTTTAAAAACACAGACAAGTGTATGGATACGCAGCGTGAACTGAAGCATTTAAGAGAACAATTTGTACCATTATTTAAAAGATAGTTCCACCTATCAACTTTAACAACCCCAGATCCCCCTAGGGAAAACCATAGGTAGCCCTAAGCCTGTGCAACCCCACATCAATCTGTTACACCATTATACCGTAATATTCTTTCTATATACACATCAATATATCTAGAATTAGTCATTGTAAAGTGGAATTGCAAAATGTAAATAATTTTCTGCTAATAATTAAACTCTCCACATTAATAACAAACATATGAAACCATCACCACCAACTAGGCATAAAACAACAAACTAGATGCACGTTACTTGATCTCACCAGTTTAGTGTCCCAATTATCGACCAGTTCAAATGTCTAAATGCCCCATGATATCTAGAGAATTTAATTTCTATTTAATGGAAATGTATAACCTCACTATACTTTATCTTCTCAACTTGGATATATTCGACAGGAAGCCTAAACGTAGTCACATCAATATTACACAATTCATAGCATCTCTTTATGAATATGTGCATATCAGGGAGCAAGTGTCTGGCACATCTGCAGCAACTTGACAATGATAATATCAGACAAGGAAATTATAATTCCACTAGCACATGTATGATAATCAAGCAACTGAACCGTCTGAAGCATAGCACCCCTAGTACACCTGGTGGGTCCGATACTTAGTTACCTACCTACATAAATAGGAACCTCATGCAATTCCACTCAACCTAATACCCTCGCATAATGAATATAGAAATAGAATGTAAAAGCTTCAAACTTACATGTAATTACCTACATTCTATTTACCTATGAAGACTCACAAGCAAAAAACTCGTTCTAAATAATATTCTGCAATTCAAAAAGAGATTGTGGATTTTTAACATTTGTGCAGTTTTTATCGATTTTTTAGATCATTGTAATGAAATTTAAGTACATTTTTCAGCATAATTTTGTACATAAAATTTTTAGTGTTCTATTTTATAGTTAACAAATTTTATTTGAGCAATAGTCTGCCAAAAAAATCATAAATATAACGATTTTTAGCCGCTTTTTGCTATTTTTAGTGATTTGTTCAGCACTTTTTTTATTTGACCAATTTAATGTGCTCAAAAAATCCTGGCCAACGAACTCGTCCTTTGGTTTGGAAAGCTTGATTTTTTTGGCGCAAGAACGGAATTTTTATTTTATCTCAATCCTAAGAAGAGTAATCGTCTATATGTTCTACATGTGAACAAAGTTCCTCATTCAGCATGATCGTATGAGCAAATTTTCGTAAATTATCGTACTGTTTAATTTTACATTGTTTTGAAAATGAGCATTTGTTATCATACAGTAAAAACGAAAATGCAACTTGCCTCACGTATTAATTTATTTTTTTAACGTTCTCGCGTCTCGTAATCTTCGATGAAGGGAGTTCGGACCAGCAACTTGAGTGCTCATCTTCTTTCCGTGATTGAGTCTTACGTTTGGTGGGAGGTTTACGCAGTTGTTTTAGTTTGACTTTCTCTGAAACTTGTTCGAACTGAAGTGAGGAAAGGAAAATGCAGATAACTTAATGAATACTGCGATGATAATTGGTTTGTTGACATGACTTTACAACTACTTGTTTGCTCATTTTAGTCCAAATCCAAACCTCATACATATTCATCAGCTTATTAGAGTCAACTAACAGTATATAAGAACAATTTCCTGGCGCATTTATGAAATTTGACGTAAGTATCCGATCCGGCGCGTTCGTGAAATGTAAAATGGCGCTTTTGGGCTATGGGTGATATTCTCGAGACTTGGACACTAGCGCATCCTTACATCTAGGCAAGGCGAATTCGAAGTTATTTCACCTTGTTATCATGGTGACGAGTAAACTATGCGAAAATGCGCCATTTGTAGCCACAGCTGGACAACTGCAAACATAGTTCCTAGTCAATATTTTCATTATTTGTAATATGCAAGGTGATAAATTGTATGCAAATTACATCAAATTATTAACAAGTGATGACCTCAAACGCTACGAACACAAGATTTAATCTGTGGGGTAGAGATCCATATGAAATGTGTGTTGGGGAGTTGACATACAAATGTTCTAGATGATCCAGACATCAGCCGCGAAGATGTTGTGGATTACCTATCTAGTTTTAAAATTGTTCTTTGAATCAATTGAAACTAACAATTGTTTAGGCACTTTAAGCCTAAGTAGTTTCGTTTCTTGGTGTAGCGACAACCTGCCTTGTTTACTTTGACAAACTATTAAATCTCTCCTTTTATTCATTCAATATAACAAGTAAAGCTTCCTCAGTCAATCATAGTACTACGAACTTATAATAAAACGCTGATGAAGCTACCTGAGCAATGGCTAGGTACCTACACAGCAGTACAGACACCTGACGAATTTTCAATCATCTTTTCTTTACTATTTTTCAGGTTAATAGTTATTCTCAAAGCCTAAACGAATGATGTTCTTTAGTTTTCTGACACTGATTAACTACAATAGTTAGTAGGCTCCTAGTCCAAATAAAAACTCGTTCACGTTAGATTGGTATCGTTGACAGCAATCTACAATGAATTATTGTGCGCTTGCAGGCTCGATTACTATAACACTTAGTCGAATTGAAACTTTCTATTGCTATAATATTATACTTTTTCAAAACAAAACTGTTGAAAAATGGCCTTATAACCACGAATTATGTTGACGTGAGACGGCAAACTTCTTGTGATAGAAATAGGTTGGTTGAGTAGGGATTCATTGACGTAGGGCAGTCATGGCCGACTTTGGCTGAAACGCGAACCTACTCCAGGCGTGACGTCACGAGAATATGGGACATACTATTCCCTCATCCGCCGTACTCAGATACACTGAAAGTCCTTATGCATGAAACCAAAATAATCGAGACTTCAAATATACCGATCGGCCTGCTCTCAGGAGTGTAATTCCTCTCATTCAAGAAAATCCTCGAGATTTGACGACAAGTGAGGACGTTTTCCACAAGATGTTGACATCTTCGGACCCGCTGGTGTCTCGTCGCTGGCCAGAGCCGAACCGGAAACATCTGCCTCTGCTTGACGGGACAAGAGCCCTCCTTATTTCAAGCAATGAATGATTCGTAAGTTACGAATCTTTACTTTTTTTTTAATTTAAGAATTTAGCCGAATCTCAACCTGAAGGGTCGTTAGCGGCATTGCACGAGGTGTCAAGTGAGTCACGTCAACTGGCACGATTCTAAACTATAACTAAGACTAGACAAATAGGCTTACATACGAATCTTAACTTATTTAATACTTTTGCCAATTTATTTTTAAGATATACTAGATATATATACGCCTTTATTTTCCCTGTCATTAAATGTTTTATTTGATTATCAAATATGAATTATCCTGGAATCATTATTTATTCTTATTTTCGTTATAGATGAAAAAAAAATCAAAAGCAGGTATGTTTTCTACTAATTCAACGTAAAATAAATATCGATAAATAAATTGTTGTTGACATCGAGGAAATAAGGATAAGACCTTAGTTTAGCCTCATTACGGACGGAACTAATAATTCAGCGTGTTTCACAATAGTCTACATTACTCAGTATGGTTTCAACCGTGTGAAGGGATAATTCCAAGCTTTATAGCAATGGACTCATCAGTGGTGAAATATATTGAGGGATATCGTAATTTAAACATTTACCAGATCGATCACTGTTGATAGTTTAGATTTTTTTCAAGTATATTCAACATATCTCCCTTTGCACACAAAAAAATTAAGAAATTCTGCAAACTGCCCATCAGTCAAATCAAAATAAATTGTAACTATGATTGGATTCCTTAGGACATTTTGCAAATGTTGACTTACCCCTATTTTCCCTGAAATCCTCCTGATGCTCGTCTATTCTTCCCCTGAATTTCCTACCAGTTTGACCGCAATATTCATAGCCACAAGAACATTTTAGTTTATGAACCCTACTTTTATCCTGAACATTGATTTTGTCCTTGACGGATCCTAGTTATGCTCTAAGACTATGTCTAGTTTTAAAACCCACTTTGTAATCTCTCGATGATAAAATTTTGCCGATTATATCAGAAATTTTTCCATAATAATATATACTTATCCATTGCTTTTTTTCTAAAGTTACATCTTCCCTAACCAGGTTGGGAACTTATCTCTACACTTAAGAACCTGTATCCCATATGGTATCAACAAGGTCTCCTCCATACCCATAACTAGCCGTTAATTTTGTGAATACATTTTTTATATAGATGTATATAAATAAAAAAGTTATATAATATATATAAATTTTTGTAAATATATAAATTTGTATATTTAAGCAAACAGTTTCTTGGAAGACGTTTACCCACCATGAACTAAAAAAGTTTTGAAATTATAGCATCAAATCGTGCTGAAAAAGTAAGATGGCAATCCAACTTAAATTTCATTAAAATGTACTAAATATTGATAACACCTCAAAAAAACTGTTTAAATATCCTACAATTGGTTTTTATAACCTATTATTATTATTTAGACAAAGTATTTTTAGCATACCCCAATAATGTTAAGTTCTGCGCACACAAAATGCTCAAATTTCAAAATAACCTAACGGATATAAAAAGAAAAATTACCAAAATTCGCTCATATGATCAAACTGCATGGCTGGATCTTTTTTCAGATCGAGATTGGCGCTTTCACAATCCACCGACAATTAATTGTCATCATCCTGAAATCGTATCCTATTTAGACTGAGCGGATCATCGGAATACCAACGATTCAGGGGAGAACTCGTTCAAGATGGGTGTGTACGGTTGGAACACACCTCAACCCGCTAATGATACGGGCGTTTGAGGGAGAGAACTTCATTGAAGGCGGTGGATGATGCTGGGCAAAGAATCCACAGAGCGTGTCATGCTCGGGTTCTGAAGGCCTATTATCTTTTCATTTCAGATTGAGAGAGACCGGTCACGATTGGTTGTCCTCATCTGAGGATCATGGAAAGCGGCTATTTGCTCCCTTTTCTACGGCACCCGATCATTATTGTGGGTTCGCTGTGGAGGGTACACGAGTATGGTGGAGTTGGTACCGTGGTAGGTAGGCAGGTACAGTTGCTCACTCGGTAGGTAGGTAGGTAGGTTCAGTTGATCATTTGGAAACCGTATAGGTAAACTGGATGAGGGGTAAACTGGATAGTTCTGGTATATAACAGTTTTTGGGAAAAAAGGAGAACAAATTTGCCAATTGAGTATCGTTGGTATTCTTATCATTGGATTTTAACGAATTTTTGAAGAACATGTGGCTATTGCAATGGATCAATAAAATTGAAAGTTAAATTTTTCAAAAGTTTCATCGTAGAAATCTGTTTGAGGCATTCTGAAATGAATGCGAACTAAATCATTCGCGTTGTGGAAACCCATTTCAAAACGGAAGTTTCTGAAAAAAGTACAGTCATGCAGCATGACCCCATGAGCGAATTTTTTAAGAAATCTTCGACATTTCAGTCGCTATTGATCGTGTAGAGAAATTTTAGTTTATGATTTTGATAGACAAACATGGAATAAAATTCTATCTACAGCATGGTTCTAGCCTTAAACAGCATGGTTCTAGGATTAGTTATACAGGGATACTTTCCATAAGAGTAGTTTAATCTGAATTTGGACAATGTTTCATGCAAATATTACCGATTTTTACAACTAGCGAACGGCATTATTTCGATTTTTGACTGATTTTTCAACTTTGAAATTTTTGAAAACTTGATACATATTCTTATAGGAAATTTTACGCTGATTCCGAATATACCACATGTTAGTATGCTGAAAAAAATTATTTCGCACAACAAATCGCAAAAAAACAGGCTATTTTGAAATTTTTGACTACATTTTTGAAAATTTCAACCCGAAGATGTAATCCGATCATGCTGGCCAACGAACTTGAACTTTCGTTTTGTGTCCTTAACATTTTAAAATTTGTTTGAAGTTTCTAGCACAATTCTACGGACAGTTATCGTCTGGAATGACACACATACATACATACATAAAAAAATGCGTTAAACTTCAGAATATGATTCAGAATAGCCTGAAACGGATTTCTGCATAAAATGTTTTCAAAAATTCACATTCTACAAATTGTGAGGCGAGAGCAATAGCTTAATTTTCTTCAAAAATTCGCTAAAAAACGTTGTCTGTAGCGATATAACTATACATACATACAGCGATATAACTATCCATAGTACTTCAAATCACCCTTTAGTCCATAAGCACGCAGCCTTCCATAGTATGATCAACCGAGCACTATCCATTCCATTGAGTGAACAAAATTTATAAAAAAAAAGAAAAATCTATTATCAAAAGCATAGCGGCTAGTAATGGATATGGAGATCTTATTGATACGATATGAGGTAAAGGTTCTTAGGAAAAAGAGTAGAGGTAAAGTTCCCAATCTGGATACGCAAGATGTAACTTTAGAAAAAAATCAATGGATAAGTATACCTTATTATGGAAAAATTGCTGATGAAATCGGCAAAATTTTATCATCGAGAGATTACAAAGTGGGTTTTAAAACTAGACATAGTCTTAGAGCATTATTAGGATCCGTCAAGGACAAAATTAGTGTTCAGGATAAAAGTGGAGTTTATAAACTAAAATGTTCTTGTGGCTATGAATATTGCGGTCAAACTGGTAGGAAATTTAGGGGAAGAATAGACGAGCATCAGGAGGATTTCAGGGAAAATAAGGGTAAGTCAAAATTTTCAGAAAGTCTTGAGAAATCCAATCATAGTTACAATTTATTTTGATTTGACAGATAGACAGTTTGCAGAATTTCTTCATTTTTAGTCCAAAGGGAGATATGTTGGATGTACTTAAAAAAACTCGAAATTCTCAAAAGTGATAGATCTGGTAAATGTTTAAATTACGATATCCCTCAATATATTTCATCACTGATAAGTCCATTTCTATAAAGCTAGGAATTATCCCTTCACACTGTTGAAACTATATTGAGTAATTCTTCCCCTCCTTTCACTTCATCTGATTAGCAATAATCCCCCTTCACTTAGCTTGCATTTAAATGGTTGTACCTCCCGCCCCCTTCCCTTTCTTTCGACAAATGGTATTCACTCTCCCTTCAGCTGTGACTATATATATAAGCTGTGTCCTTTCTAATGAGTGTTCAGTTATTGTTTGTTACTGATGATGGCCTAATCATCGAAATCGATTGAACATTGTAACTCTTAATTTTTCACCGAAACAGACAATTTTTTCACTAATTTCCGTTATGAAATGAATCCTGGCTTTTAATACTTCTTCATATACACAAGGTGTTTGCACCAAAGATGGGCAAAAATCGAGGGGCCGATTTTAGAGCTCATATCTGGTCAAAAGCTTCTCTTGGAGATCTTTTTCTTTAACGCTTTGTTTTCGAGTTATTCAATTTTTGAGACTTTTTTTCATGTTTTGTACCTTATGACATTAAACCGACCCTAGCAGCTCACCTTAGAATCACTGTAAACTCAAAACTAAGAACACCATTGGAAAGATCATTGATCGAGATTTCCAATCAACTTGATGCCAAACCGATGTTTGTGGAGCTGACTTAATACGTGAAAAAAGACTAAAAATCAAATTTTTAAAATTTCTCAGCATTTTAATTTTTCCATTTGTGTTTTTGCTCAAGACAAACTATTTTGGAAAGGCACACTACGGGGAAAACTTGTTCTACATTATATGGTGCGATTCAAAAAAGATTATGGATTTTTAGCTTTTTTGAAGTTTTTATCAATTTTTCCGCAAATATTAATGAAATTCAAGTGCATTGTTCATAATTTTTTTAATATTCTGGTTCATAATTGATAAACTTCTTTTGACTAAAATTCTACGTACCAAAATATAAAGTTAACAATTTTAAACTGGTTTTTTTTTTTTTTTTTTTTTTTAATAACGTTTTTGAAATTTGCCCAACTCAATGTGCTCAAAAAGTACTGGTCAACGAACTCGTCCTTTCGTTTGGAAAGTTTGATTTTCTGACGCAAGAACGGAATTTTTATCTCAACCCTAAGAAGAGTTATCGTCTGAAAGGATACATACTCGTACATATGAAAAAGCGTTAAACTTTAGGATTCATTTCAGAATGTCTCAAAACGGATTTTAATGAAGAAATTTTTCGAAAATTATATTTTAAAGCCATTGCAATAGCTTCATTTCCTACAAAAATTCGCTAAAACTGCAAAAAGCTGAAAATCTAATTCATCTTTTATATAGCAGGTTATTATGTAGAATAAGTTTTTTACCGTACAATTATTAATTAACAATTTCTTCGCACTCAAAGAGCTCAAACTTCGAAACAATTTAACATAAATAGTATACGACATTTCAAGAAAATTCGCTCATATGGTTGTGCTGCGTGACTGGAACTCCTTTTTTTTTAGTTTTTAAATTCGGAACGCAAATCGGCAAGGAACATTTCTGCCAACTGCGCTCTATCTCGAACTCCATACTGTAGGCCGGTACGAACCTGTTTCAGGGAAGAATTGTGACTAACCATCACCGTCTGAAACCAACAGAAAAACGAATTCAAAGGGCTTGCGAAGTTGGCTAAGGTCTACGGGTTCGATTGAACTTATAAATGACCAACTACGGATGTGATACTCTTACACTCTCTTACATTACCTAACCTACAACGTCAATCTCTTGTTTGTTAAGCAATCTACCAGATGGGGTCGTTTGCATTCAACAAACTAGAGCTGAGTGGTTTGCAGGACGTTTTCTTTTTCTAATAACATAATATCGCTGTAAAAAGTTTTCTCTGTCCCGGGGGTGTATCAAAATGTGTCGAAAAAAGGCGTTTCGGGAGAGCCAGGTGTCGAGAATGGCGTCGGGAAGCCGATAGATCTGGGAGGTTTTGTGTAAAGGACCGCCGAGCCGTTTGGACGAGGCCGGCAATGGGAGATTAAATCTCGACAAACCGGGATAAACAGCATCAGCGGATGAGCGGGCTCGACCCGACCTCTTATAACGCTCTCGTTCACACGTTTATACGACGCGACGCGCTGCGGTTCAAAATGACAAATTTCTGACGAGAATCGAGCTCCCCTGTACAGATGTTGGAAACTTTGCAATGATTCCAGATATAGAGATACACAGGGGAAAGCGGGTTGATACCACCAGGTTGGGCTATACTCAGTATTGATAACATTAGTGGTAACTAACGTATCTTCGATGTTACCAGGATAAGGGTCAAAAAGGAATAGCAGTCCTTATTGCTTCATGAACATCAACACCGCTTTGGAAATTTCGGCAATGACTCTGGATTATTATTGAAATTTGGCCGTGGAATGTAGGCATTACTGATTGTGATCTACGTTAACTATGCAGTGCTCATTCATTATGGGTAAATCGTGTTGACTTATATAAGTAATTATTTGATACATCATACGTAAAAATCTAACATTGTTTGCTTTGGCAGAAATGAAGGCAAGATATTATGTTCTATTTTTAATATGTATTAAGGAACTCCTTGTAATACCTACGGGTTACACAATAAAATTGAATTGAATTAAGTGTAGTCCTTATTGCTGAGCTTTCGGGTTATTTAAGGGGTTCAGAACCCCAAAAAACTCTAGTTGGAATTGGAATTCATAGGGTCCTTCACTGCTAGAACTAGAAAAAACTGAATTTAGTTCAGTTAAAACTAGCTTCAATAAACATTTATTAGGCAAAACTAGAATAATCTTGTGAAAAGCCGTTCTAAGAATTGATTTTAAAAGTTAGTTATAACTAGTTTGAACAAGTGAATACTGGGAACAATGGAAAAAACTTTTTTGTTTTTGTATTATTTCTTGCTTGCTCAAAAAATACAATAGTCAAAGTAGGAATTTATGAGTATTATTTATTACAACAACCCAAGCCTTCGTAGAATGTAAAGTTACTTATAATATGTTTCCTCTTTCAAAGGCATTGATTCGACATGCATGATTCTTACAAGAGCATCGTACAATGTCTTGTATGGACCCTGTGGGTAAGCAAGCATTCGCTCCACATGCTGGTTGGCGCACTCCACAGACTCTTGACTTTGCGAATGCCTATGGCTTCCGTGGACTATCTTTAGCCCTGCGGCCATAGTACCTACCTCAAGCTCACTAATTACTCTGTTCACAAATTCTCTTCCCTTGTCTGAATGGATTAAAAAAGATTTTAAAAAATGTCCATACATTGCTTGCTACCTCTTCAACCCCCTTGCTTTGTAAAGGACGTAACTGGACGAACTTAGTGAGGTGATCCTGGTAGTTAAGAATAAACCTGTGCTGCATATCAGGCAGCTATTGCATGTCTATGAAATCGATTTGACTAGAATATTGCTCACATAACTAACGTTTATTAACTATAAGTTAGAACATTCAAAAATGTATGTACAAATTTATGCTGAAAAATGTAATTAAAATTCATTAAAATTTGCTAAAAAAATCCATAACAACTGCAAAAAAAGCTAAAACTCAAAGCCTGGATTTGAATAGGAAATTATTATTTAGAATACTTTTTTTCTCATAAAATTAGTACAATTTCCTTGCACTCAAAAAGCTCAAATTTCAAAACAATTTAACATTATACGATACCTACGATAATTTACGACAATTCGCACATACGATCATGTTGCATGACTGGAACTTTAATTTCATCTTTCATTTCATTAATATTTATTTCAATCTACCACGAAATTGGTGACTGGAGTGGCTGACATTTCAAAACCATGCAGGTAATCTAACCGCTAAATTGTTGTAGTGGCTGTTTTATACCTACGTAAGCTCAGAAGTGTTGCCTAAAAGGAGACTATTCGATGCGTATGTGGGCATACTATTATGGCCTTTTTCTCCAAAGAACTAGATACGGTATGCCCGTTCGGGCTCACAAAAGAAATTGCGCATACTGCAATTTATTTATGAGAGGCAGATTTTCTTGTTGAGGACGATTTGTTCAGGAGGATCTTCTGACTCTACCATCATCCTACACTTTGGAAGTTTGGCTGAGGTATGTAAAGAGGCATTACAAGGAAGTTTGGTTGTAGTATTAAAGGGTAAAAACACCGCGGAGTCTAGCAAGTATCAGGGCTGATCGCTTACTCGCACACCCGCTTGCTCGCTAGTAGCATAGCGGGTTACTGTACATACACACAGTGGCGCCTAAGCTCGTCGCTTGTCGGCGCAAAGTGAAGCGTCCTCTACATTAAAACCGCGGAGGAGTAGGTATATAACTAGGTAGTACCGCGCATGCGTGAGTTGAACAATCTCTGTTTACAAACTATGTAAGCAACCGGCTTGGCAATTATTCCCGCTTAGAACGTTAGAGCATAGCTCACTGCTACCATCCAGGCCATGACCAAGGTACCACTGTGTGCGAGCCGGTAAGGATCAATGCTTTAATTCTACAGAGCGGAAAGCGAGTAAGCGACCAGCTAGGCTACCATCCAGGCTTCACTGTGTTTTTACCCTAAGGCATGGTTTGAATAAAATATATTTAAGACAATTATTCAATTCGCAGGATGGATCTACTGCTGATGAGGACTGCTACGCTCCCACTACAATAATTATCCCAAAAACGCTGCAAATTATTTCACAAAGGTTTATTATTTTTTCTATTGAGTATGATCGTAGTTTTAGTTGGCTTGCGTACGTCATAAGGCCCGTCCAGGCTCCTCGGCGTGTCCTATTTCGAGTTGCCACAACCTATACTTCTATAATTATATACGCATGTTTATATTTCTCGATTTGAGCTCCTATCTATTCAAATAGTTATTGCCTTAATAATATCATTATCTAAGTACGTACGAAAAGTCGAGAGGATAGGTTATTAAATATGCGTAGGAAAAGCATTGGTATTAACGCACAAATATGACCTAGAAAAAAACATATTCATGCCTCGAAGGAACGCCGTACCCACCACAAGGTGCCGCGGCGCCTCCTCTCACTCCACCCCCCGCTCACCCCCCTCACCACCCCCGTGACCCGCTGTCAAGCGTGCCAGGCGTGCGTTCGTGCGTACGTCTAACACTCAAAGCCTTGAAAAATACACTTTTTCGGCCGTTTTTGGCCCATAGCATCTATGCGAGTAAAGTGATCGGGATGGTTAAACGTTAGGACCAACTAGACCCCAAATGGAGTCTATGTGCGAAAGAACGGGTTTTTTAAGTCCATTCCTTCCTTTTATTTAATAAATACCAATAGCTAATACCAATAATAGTTAATACCAATGCTTTTCCTACGCATATTTAATAACGGCGGACGGCGAACGGCGGACGGACATTTCAAATTTGGATTCTACGCACCTTGAAACGTAAAGTGACAAAGTTTGAGAGGGGGTAATAAAAATTTTTTTGCTACACGATCACACAGGCTTATTATTGGAAATAATAAACCAAAATCAAGCGATCGTTTCATTTTACACCTGCAAAGTGGGGTCTGCCGGTTTGATTGAACTGTTCCTATCTTTAGGAAGCACGTCAAGCTATCTCTCTTTGACCAAGAACTCTACAAAATCGATGATATTATTACGACTCAATAGTTTTACCCAGGGCTTCCCAAACTTTTAGCTGGTGAACCCCTTTTTCAGGAGATAATCCGTGGCTGGCCCCCTAACAGCCAAGCCCACAGTAACTGTTGCGATTCAGCTCGAAGCCCATGGGAATTGAAAGCTTCTTCCTCATTCAAGTACAAGTTTTCCACTAAAATCACGACGCTTTGATTCAAAGTTAAATGTAAACTGTCAACGACGTTTTGATTTGTCTGCATGTTCAAATAATTGTTGGATTTACTCCTAATTGTTCAACAGATTCGCAGACCACAATTCTAATTGAGGGGAGGGAATGCACTGCAAATGAAAGTAACGTTCGTTGCAAGCTTTCGTACCTTTTTGTTGTGTTTTGGCACAATAAATCCGACTATGGTGCTTCATACTATTCTTCATCAATTAACCGTCGTCCCTCCTCATTAATTTCAACTAAGAGCTCTTCTTGCTGTGATGCCAAAGGAGAAATTGCTCACTTCTTCAATGATCCCGTCTTAAACTGATCCATAGAAATAATAAACTGATCAGAATGCTCTCACGAACAAAGCAACATTGAATAACGTTAAACCCTTTTTTTTTCGAATGATGATTTTACAGTATGATTTCTCGGTTCGGTCAAAGGTGGTCACGGACGGCTTAGAGAAAGCCAGTGGACCCCTAGGGGGTCCGCGTACCAACTTGGGAAACTCTGGTTTTACCTATGAACCTGTATATGTAGGTAGGTACATAAACATTTCGCACCCATCCTAAAATAAGGGTACAACTCAAAAATTGTCATTTTCGGCAAATCGCATTCAAAGTTTTCCTTCCACACCATTGGCTACCCGTTCTTTGGAACACGATGAACATAATTTATCTTTGCGAAACTTGTTTCCTACATTATTACTCTAACGCCTCATGGTGAATAAATAGTTTTTTTGCCAGTGGGAAAGGAGTGGGGGGAACGGTTTTGTTGATTTTTTAAAGAATTTTTGAGTTGTTCCAACTCAAACACTTAAATCTCACCAGTAAGGATCCAAAATGTTCAGAAAAGAAAGACACAAGTTAAAATTGTCCACACAAAAAGGAAACAACTTAAAACGAGACACAGACTGCGTGAACTCAACTGAGTTGTGTCTTTCTTCCTAGGACGTGAATTGGTTACTCCCTCCATAGAAGAAAGACACACACACTCTCTAGTGGAATTAGAGTGCCCTACACATATCTCCACCTTCTACTGACAAACTAGACCTTTTCTACTTCTCAGAACCACAACTAACTCAAAAATCGCGATTTTTGAGTTGTACCCTTATTCTAGGACGGGTGCGATTTATTCATAAGACTTTGCTCTACTTTTTTAAACATGTGCCACTGGCAATACAAATTATATCTACATGAACGTTGAAAGAGTCAACTAAACCGCTTTGATGACAGACGATGAAGAATATGAGATCTTCCAATGGGAGTAGGTAGTTCCACCAGTTTGGGAGGCAAGAGTTCGGCGTCGGCCCGGGCAACGAGATTAGGGCGCTCCCAGGACGGTTCGGGGAAGGAAGAGAAGAAGAAGAAGAAAAGGAGGAGGAGGGAAAAAATGAGAAAGAGAAAATAAAAACTAAAAGGAGAAAAAAGTACAAGACAGGAGTAGTGGGGCTGCGTGCCCGTGATGAGAGGGAGATGGTGATTACGTTGGGGAATAAAGACATCAAAGAGGGACGGTCAGGGGCGACGTACCTGCCTGACACCTCTGGTAAAGCCCTCCACAGGACTTGGAAAGGTCAGCCCCCCCCCTCCCCCTCCTCCCATTCCACCTTCCCCTCCGCCACTTCCCCTACTATCTACCTGATATTCTCCTGAGAGACTCGTCTTCTCCAAACCCCCTCACCCTTCCCACTTAAATCACTCATCGGCTCAGAAAACACCACAAATCAACAAGCCCGCAGAGTTTAACTTCAGACAATCTCAAGCACACAAGCAAATATGTACACAATACATGTACAGCTAACTTTCTCAAGTATAGGTACCTAACAAAGAAAGAGTGTTTTCCTGGGAAGACTGAACCGGGAAGGAGCTCAACCTCAACATCTGGGTAAATAAACGATGAAAAGGTAATAACACCGGTTTCAGAATGACACCGCACCACCTCCTATGCACACCTTTCATCCAATAAAGGAAGTTTTACTTTCACAACAGCCCAAAATGTAAAAAGAGAGTTAGCAATGAAAAATTTTACGAGGAGAGGATGCCCGATAATTGGGCCAAAGATTGGCAAACTTTTGTCTGTCCAAGCGATAATCAATCATTAGTTGTTTATTGTTTTACTGAGATTGTACAGGCAAAATCTGAATTACATAAAAAATAACAAATCGAAGTATAATCATAATATGCTTAAATCATGTTTAGTTTTAAATCCACTGGAATAGCCGACACTGGTCGATAAGCGATACCCGCTGATAGTGCTGAATTATATGGTCTAGTTCATGTTTCCACATGTTTGACTACTTTTCGTTTTTTGGATAACATGAGCTAACAAAAACTTTTGTTTTGACACTCTGCATGATTACTGTTCAGCCTCAAGAAGTCTAAAATCATGGTGTTTTGGAGAGATAGCCGTCTAGCTGCTCGAGATCACTGAGTATACTCGTATATACAAAGCCCAGGACATCAAGTTTGCCAAATATTTAGAGATTACTTTACTTTAACCCCCGGGCTAACATACCTAAGAGCGTCTTGAAGTTTGCTATAAATGCCACGTTGAAGGGACTAACTAGAGGACACAAAACTGTCCCTACAGGCGAGGTTGGAAATTAAAACCATTCTCAGATCTCAAAGATACTTCAAAAAGAGACAATATAACGATTTTATTGATATGATTTACAGCCTTTTCTTTGGTAATTGAATTGAATTTTTCAAAAACAGAACGAAAAGTTTTTTCTCATTTACCTACTCTCTAAAAATTATGTATTTGCCCTTTTTTACAATACAGGTTGTTCTCTCTCTTGAAAATAATAAAAATGGTATTATACACATATGAAGAATAGATTGTAGGAACTTTCAATTTATTTGAAGATGTAATAGGAACTTGACATAATTAAACATTGGGGACGTCAATGTAGTAACAGTTATGTAAAAAATGAGTTGGATCTTCAAGTAGTAAAATTAGTAACTTCAGATTCCTATTATATTCATTGAGAATAATGTAGAAATAAGTGGGTACCAGAGAAGAAGGAAAATTAAATAGTAACTACCGATTGGGAATAAATTAACGTACCTTCTATGGAATAAAAAGTCTAAATTGAAGAAAGCAAATGAATGAATGGGAGAAAATGAGACGATGACTAAAAAAGCATCTTCATCTACTTCCATTCCTTCATCAATGGATAATTATGGTTCTCACAGAAGATACTGAAGATCGCTACTTCTGACGGGTAAGTCGAATTTTTGCTTGTACGCTTTTTGGACTCATTTGACTTCAAGGAGATGTATGGATCGGATGAGTACATCAACGTGTGGAACAAGTCTTCCAAGTTCTTGTGTGGTGTTCACAATAGTTCCGAAGGTCCTTATTCTAGTATTCCATAGCTTCCTCTGACAACATTCCAACTGGAAGAATATTGGAGGAGACTATTGATGGTCCATAAATAAGTATTTTGTGTGCACAGGCAGGCATCGGGTACCATGGGTAAAGATGGACGTAAACATCGGCCGTCTCTTTGGTGTAGGATGAAAACCTCTCGACATTCACTTCAAATCCGCTTGGTAAGCATTGAAGGATCACGATCAATCTCCTGAACAAATTCAGGTCGATCCCAGTGATTTGAGAAGCTGTCACGGGATTTTCGAAGAAACGAGCAGCGCAGTTGCCATTATTTCTGGTTCCGGACCCTTGCTTCACGATGTCCACCAGCAGTCCCATTTCCTTCCTCAATCCCTCTATTATATTCTTCTTTTCACTCTTGAAGATCGCTTTGTCTTCAGGCTTTGTGACTCGCCAGACTTGAATTTTCCTCCTGTATGAGTTGTGTATAACCCACTCAAGGTATCGATTGTAAGCGTGGAGTGTGGAGAGTCCATACTCATACAGTTTAGCATCAAAAGGAAGGCTGTAGGTTTGGAGGTTATTAATAAGTTTGGGCGTGGCGCCACTGATCCAGCAGGACTGCCCTGCTGATTCGGTCACAGCTCCGTAAGTTTTACCATCAATCATGTTCACATTCAACTCATGTGATACTTTCACCATAACATTGTTTTCAAGGGTTATGGTCGTGGGAGTCAGTTCCTTCTCTTGGGCCTCAATTGACCCAATTTCTCTCTTCATAAGCTCTGAATTTTCTTTTTCAAAAAGAACCTTCAAAGGACGGCAGAACTGTAATGAAGAAGATCTGTTGTCATTCCAGATTATGGCTTCGTTTGTAGTTTGTAAGCGAAGTGGGACAGTACAAGCCAAAAAAATGTTCGCTTCCAATTGTTTACTTTGTCCTTCCTCCTCAAATTTCTGGTTGTAGAGTGAGTGCCCTGAACTCCCATATGCCCCCCACTTATGGATCAAGTTCAACTCAATAGGGATATCTTCACAAGACTTCAAAGCGTACCCTAAAGCGAGGCATAGTGTGGTAGCTATGTGATTAAGCAGGTCTTGAAGCCGCGATCCAGCAGAAAAATCAGAGATGATCATCGAGTCAGGATAGCATTGCTTTTTCACGTTCAATATGGATGCATACGTTTGATACACATTGGCAAATCTTTTTTTTTTTTTTTTTCTTTTTTTTTTGCACCTTGCTGCATCAAGGTCTAGGTGTAGGTTGAAAATCGACCATCAATGTAGAGAGCATGTCCTTCCTCAGGAGTGTGATTTATCGGTATGGTCTGCGGCCTGTTCGTTAGTGTTTTAACTTCATATGCACGGCGGTCCGAAGCGTGTTACATCCTAAACCTGAACTACGAAAGATGTGTCTCGTTGGATACACTGGAGCGAGCTTCTTCGGCTTATCGGAGAGAAGCTTAAAGTATTTTTGTGGCCTACCCAGGGGGGGGGGGTCGGAACGTACTCTCCAGCTCAACGTCACTAGATGCTAGATGCCCCCGAACCGCCTCTCGAAATCGGCCTGAATCCGGTGGCAGTCTCGCCATCTCTCCCTCAACCGTCCTAGATAATGGTCCTGTGGGCCACCGGTTTCTTGTGGAAAGATGGAATATACGGAACGAATATAATCACGCACAGCAGCAGTTTTTTCAGTCGCAGTTCTTTTTTCGGCACCGAACTTCAAACAATGTTTTGCGAGACACTCTCATTCCTGTAGGGCCAGGGATTGGGATTATAACTTAAAATGCTACATTACAATGTTATATTCTAGTTTTTGTAATGGGTTATTGTAAGGTGGGCCCAATCTGACCCTCACCAGTCACCATTGTATGTAAAATGGGCCTTACAATATTAGTAAAAGCACCCTCCTCACTATGTATAGTGAGCAAAGTTCGTTATCACCAGCCTCAGTAAAGTGGGCCAACACTAGTGGTCGCAGTAAGATCAGAACACACATTGTACGTGTAGTGTTGTACATGTTTCATTTTATTCTCGTCAGGTCCGACGCCTGAGATAACAACATAATGAGAAGCACAAAAAATAAATAAATAAATAAAAATAAAAGACCCTATGACTCTGGCGTACAAGAGCCTTTAGATTAGGTGCTGTAGGGGGTTGAGTGTGCAAAATATGTCATCTCAGTTTCTTTTTGGATTATTGTATGGGGGTCCTTAGATTTTGGAAAGTGTTTCACACCACCCGGAAAAGAGGTGCTTGAGGGCAGGAGGGGGGGGGGGGGGGGGGTGGAAGTTCCACATCTGGTGCTCGTGGCTATTGATGGTGGTTAACTTGAACATTTTCTGGCCAAAGTTTGTTTTGGAAACTTCGAGGTTAGCTCAGTTAACATAATTATAAGATTATCTCCTTATGACAACCCCTGCCTGGTAGTGAGAACTTGGGCCCACCTTACACCCACCCAATAAACTTGATGCATCGGAAAAACCACGCTTATCCTTACGAGAGTCACTTCGCTCTATCATCTTGATTTCAATAGCTTCAGGAGTGGGAAAATGGACAAGAGATTCAATCGCACACCTAAAATTTTTTAAGCTTCCCGGTATGCTGTTTAACAACATGATAGTACGTAATCATTTTCTCCCATTTTGTGAAGCATAAGCTGCTTCAGCAAGGTTGACTTTGACTTTCTCTCGACTCATATATCGATTTAAGTTTCAGTCATATCTCCCTGGAAGTCTTGCAGTCCTTCATCCGCTTCAATTCTGAGGGCGAAATTGAAAGAATTATACCGGCCTTAGCTTTCTTATCAGCTTGGTCCCAAGCTGACTTCTCTGATTCCAATGTTGGGCAAGGAATACTTCCGTCTGCATATTCTAACACATCATTCTTAACGAGAATAGCACCCATTTCCATCTTCCTAAGTGTCATAGTTGATAGATTTCTTTATTGAGGCACTCGATTCTTGACACATTCATACTTGATTTCACTCGAAACTCGAGGAAAAAACTGAATTCAAACCTTGCTAATATGAATTCACCGCCTGAAAATTCCGATAAGTACCTACTCGTTATTCACTTCGAAATTTCGAACTATCCCGCGTCAGACCTATAACCTATAATAAATTAAATAGTAAAAAGCTGAGACATAATTAGATCGAATTCCTAATACAAAGTGTATTTTTCAATTCTAATAAAACACATGAAAAATACCAATCATCTGGTAAACCAAACAATATTGAATTAGTATCATGGAGAAGCCTTCTATTTGTATAAATATGCTGAAAAAAATCACTAAAATCACAAAAAACCGGCTAAACACCGTGAAATATATGTTTTTTAGCAGAATATTACTCAAAAGAAGTTTATAAACTATGAACTAGAACATTAAACATTTTATACCTACAACAAAATTATGCTTTAAAAAAATGTGTTTAAATGTCATCCACATGCGCTAGAAAAATATTGGTTAAAACTGCATAAATCCTAAATCTTTGTTTGAATAGTAAATTTTTATTTAGAACGAGTTTTTTGCCAGAAAATTTAGAGTTAACCAATTCTTTGCGATCAAGGTACTGATATTTCAAAACAATTTAACATAAAAGCGTGAAAAAAATGAAGGTTTCACAAAAAAATTAACTTAAATTGGTAACCCTTTCCATCATGGTTGATTCGAGTCGGAAAGCGAGTCGAAATGCTGCTCTAGATGGAAGCGCCTAACTCAGAAACATTAGTGAACCGCACGACTTAGACGTACTTCTGGCTTACGGTGAGTCGTTTGAAGGGGCTTCGGTAGATTATTTTACTACCTATCAACTCTACTGCATATCACGAACATAGTACTATAGCACTATACCACTATTATCTATTTTATACTGATGAAAGCAGTTGGTGGTATACGATCGTTGACTCATCAAGCATAACTGATAATGGGCGATTGTAATACTGATTTGTAATAGCGGTTTTTCTTCTTAAATTCTCTATTTCTGCATTAGATATTACTTAAATTGTACCTAAATGAAATTATGTCGTGTAGCTTCAGTTAATTATGTGGGATTATTAATTCATTTCTGACAAAGTTACATTTCACCTCTAGTTCTTTCTTACTCGTGTCATACAATTTTCAAAGAGAATAAAAAACAGCAACATGAGACCCATATGAGCATAAAGCTAGTGATGATGTCCAAAGTTTTGGAGTTATTACAGAATACAAAACTAATAAAACTTAACAATCAAGCAGCATGATCATACCAGCAAATTTTCATAAATTAGCATTAAATTTATGTTTAATGGTTTTGGAATTTGTGCACTTGGAGAACACTAAAATAGTTAACTATTAATTTTATGGCAAACAAATCATTCTTAATAATAATCTTCTATAAGAAAGAGATTTTTTTCAGTTTGCAGTTCTCCATTGATCTTATAGCACATATCAACGAAATTGAAGTACATTTTCTGACAGACGTAAACAGTGGCTTCTTCCCCCTCCACGCTCTGCCCTCCAGGGGCGGCGCAGCGGATGATTGAATGAGAAAAATGTTGGTGCTATTATTTTCTTCAGACTAGATGTTATTATTTTCTTTAAAAGTTTTGTAGAGTTCCCATTTGATAAACAATTTTTAAAAAGGAAATAACATTTTTTCAATCAACCATATTATTGCCTACCAATCTACCCTTTCCTTTATCAGGTGGTACCTATGTCAATCGCCCCGCATAAGGGGCACGCTCGCAAAGTCGGAGCGCTTTGGGGAAAACTTTTTTTATGGGTCAAAAGTCATAACATTCATTTAGAAATAGAACTCTTACGGAATTCCATAGCCAAGAAGTCATGCTAACTGGAACATATAATAGACTTGATGAAATGAACTCCAGAAAACTAAGGGGAAATAAAACTGAGGGGAACAGCAACTACTGGAACTGCTACTGGACTACTGGGAACAACTACTGGACTGCTCGCGCCCATGAGTTGCGGTGACCGAGTTTCGGTCCGGCTGCGTTCAACGTCGCGTCTCAAATGGTGGGCTAGCGCGGCAGCGCTTAGCATGGGCGAGATAGGGAAAAACGCGACGCCCGGTCACTCGAACTAGATTTGCAGCAAGGGAAATTTTTTTTTTACTGAATGGCCTTCTGATCCATATTTCTGAATAGATTCTCGAACTTTTGATACTAAAATTAACTACTTTTAACCAGGGGGTTTGCTGTAAAAAGAATAGTTAGTTGAGAGTTTCGTTAAAAAAACCTCATCGCTCGCTATATTTCTTAGATTTCTAGACATGAACATTTATTTTCGACCCAGTAGGCTTTTTGTTGGTGTACAACAGTAATGTTTAGATATTTTCAGACTAAAAAGAATTATTTATGAGCGGTATTTTTGTCTTAAATTAAAGTAAAAAATTTGAATCTTAGAACTTAAACATTGACGTTCGCTTAAAAATGTTGGATTTCTAGGCAAGAATGTTAACTAATGGGCCAACATCATACAATTATCTTGATACATTAATACCGCACAAGAAAAATACTTTTTTATTCATATAATAGAACATATATGTATGGAATTACCAACATTAGAGCAGGTAATATAACGTTTGGCCTTAGGATAACAAAGCAGTGTCTTCTCTGTTTTACAATGCATGGTGATAATTAATTCCGATTGATCCGAAAGACTATACGTTATAAGTACTTTTTTATAAATGTATCTGTAGCATTAGTCAGTATTATATGAGTATCTATTGCTACAAACCAAACAAAGAAGTCCAAAGATTGCGTGGCAGATAGGGTCCCCACTCATACAAAACGATAATTCCCCGTTCCAATACCTTTGAGAAAAGGATATAATACGTCTTTAAATTCGGAAATCAAGTCGGAAATTCAATTTAAATTAACATGGGTCTTGCATTCTACAATACCGTTTAGTTACTGTTAATTATACCAATAAATGTTTTCGCCAAATGAAATGATTTATCCATAGAAAATAAAAATAAACCGTTTCAGAGGTAATAAAACGAAAACCAATTTCTGCAATCGAATAAGAGTATCTAAATATACAACAAGTTGTGAAACTTTTTGTATTTTCTCTTAGAACTAGATTGACGTTGTAACACAGCATCATTGGGTCGAACGGCAGCGCGGCGCGCGACTTGGTTTTGGCGCGGCGAACATTGTCCAGCTTCTTTCGAGACGGATTATGGGAAAACCAAACACTTTATAAAATAATTTTTGGAATAAAAGTTGTAGATCAACTAATTAGCTACAACTTTCTCGCTGGAAGTTTGTTTCTGTCCTAAAAATAAAAAAAGTTTACGCTTAGTAACTTTTTCATGTCCCGCTTTAACAACACTTATATGTTTTACATTATTAAAAATTCATATGCGTGATAAAATAAAAAGTATTTATACTGTCAGATTCCGTAGTTCATGCAGATGAATAATATATAAATTTTAGTAAGATTCAACCACGGTAGTGAGGTCCAGGAGTGTGTAAACGACAGCGCGTTCAACGCCAGAAACCGCCCGGCGGTCTCAGTAGCCCACCATTTGAACCCACACTGGTCCCGTTCGGACCGTTTTTCGCTCACCTGGCGATCACTCCAGTAGTTTTACCTCGCTGCGCTCGCAAAGTCGGAGCGCTTTGGGGAAAACTTTTTTTATGGGTCAAAAGTCATAACATTCATTTAGAAATAGAACTCTTACGGAATTCCATAGCCAAGAAGTCATGCTAACTGGAACATATAATAGACTTGATGAAATGAACTCCAGAAAACTAAGGGGAAATAAAACTGAGGGGAACAGCCGTGTGACGAGATCGCAGTTCCAGTCATGCAGCATGATCGTACGAGCAAATTTTTGTAAATTATCGTACTTTATAATCTTAAATTCATTTGAAATTTGAGCTTTTTGAGTGCAAGGAAATTGTCAATTTTTATGAAAAAAAACAAAAACTTAGATACCTCTTATAAATAATAGTCTGATATTCAAATAGAGGTTTTGAAATTTTAGCTTTTTTGCAGTTATTAGTGTGTGTGTGTGGGTGGGTGGGTGTGTGTGGGTGTGTTGTGTTGTGGTGTGGTGAATAAAAATTCCGTTCTTGCGCCAAAAAAATCAATTTCCCAAACGAAAGGATGAGTTCGTTGGCCAACACTTCATTGGTCAACTTTCAAAACATATACTAAAAAAATCACTAAACATGACTAAAAACGACTAAAAATCGTTGAATTTATATTTTTGTCAGAATTTTAGTAAATAGAAGTTTGCCAACGATGAACTAGAACATTGAAAAATGTATTCAAAAAATTATGGTGAAAAATAACTTACATTTCAGTAATATTTGCTGAAAAATCAATTAAAAAACTGAAAAATTGCTTAACATCCAAATCTGTTTCGAATCATAGATTATTATTAAGAACGGGTTTGTTTGCCATATAATTTGTGGTTAACAATTTCTTTGCTCTCAAAGAGCTCAAATTTCAAAACAAAATAACATAGTATAATACGATAATCTCCGAAAATTCGCTCATACGATCATGCTGCATGACCGTAACTTTTTTTCGCACCCTAGTCGTTTGATCTCTTTCAAATTAAGATGATAGTTGGGGGATGATAATTTAATCATCCTATATCAATTTCAACATGATTGCTTCATTAATAGCTACTGCGCCAATGTAAAATCCTTGTAACGACCTTAATTTCCACAGTTTTCATGATTTGGATGAAATTTTCAGGCGATGGGCGGGTTAGGTTGTAGATGGTCCCCTACCAGTTCCATGGTTGCCAAAGCAAGACTTTACTCTGGGCATGCGCAAACGTAAATTCCAATATGCTCTATTTTTTCACACCCTAGTCGTTCGATTTCCCTTAAATTTGGATGATCGTTGATAGAAGACGACATGATTACCCACTTCAATTTCAACATGATTGTATCATTAATAGCTAGGTACTGCGCCTGCCAATGTGAAATCCTTGTAAATACCTTAATTTCCACAGTTTTCATTCGATTTTGATGAAATTGTCAGTGAATGCGCGGGTTAGGTTGTAGATATTCCCGTACTTATTTCATTTTTCTCAACTCATTAGTTCATTCTGCGCATGCGCAAACGTAAATTACATTGCTTATCATATTTTGTTTCTTAATTGACCAATTGTGATGTTTCACGCTACTTCATGATTTACTCTTTTCCGCTGTGGAATAATTCAAGATCAATTAAACTTTTCAATGATCCATACATTCATGATATAAACGAGGAAGCTATGTGCCACACCCAACTTGGCAGACTTTTTTTTCATTTTTAATACCTACTTTATTCAATTTTTTGAAATTCATCTATATTGAAACGTAAACCAACAAATTTTTAGGGGTTTTTTTTTCTTGGACGATTGCAAAAGTGCATTATTGGTAATAATAAACCAAACATACCCTATGCTCAGTACAACATTTTCACGTCACTACGAGCAGGGAAACTCCTACAGTTGTAGGGGTTTGATAAATTGACTTCTGAAGCCAAGTGGTATTTTTAATCTCTGGGCTTCTCTCAGGAAAATGCATGAGTTCAAAGACTGTATCGGTATCGTACTCAACTTCGGTCATTTCAAATTTTGACGGTATTGACAAAGTGCACATTTCAGGGGCGATTGAAAACTTGTAATCTCTTCTCCGTTATCAGATGGCATCAAGGCCTAACTAAATACCTAGATTATAATACGCTTTAGTACGTTTGAGGAGCTCATGAAGCCAGGGGGGGGGGGGGGGTTACCTCCATCACTACTATATGACCTCATTTCAAAAATTGCCTCGTCGCAGCCACACGCTCACGTCATGCTGGTTTAATACCTATGTTGGTAATATACGTATCTATAATTGTTGGGGCCAGCTCATCTCGTTACAATATAATCAACCAATCATGAAACCTACATGTTTCTTCAATAAGCGCTTTAATTCCCCCCAAAAAAAGAGAAAAAAGTGAGGTAAAGGTATTGTTCAAAGTGTACCCAGTGTAGATACCAAAAGTTTTGAAATACTGGATCCTAATATCAGATGCCTTCAAATGCCATGGGAAAAAGAAGCGACCTACAAATATTTGACAACCCTTACCAACAGTTTCATTTTATTCAACACTCCTCCAAGAAATAAATGTAATCATGTTACAGCTTGTTCTGAAAGTATTTTTAAAATTCCCTCACATCTATTGGTACTACTGACCGAGCTTAATCTCTCAACGAACTGTCACTCGCAATAAAGTTTTGAAATCGATTTCAAAATGTAATGCAATAATAAACATGTTATTGTTTGTTAGTGACTATAGACAACGTTCTCAGAGTTGCCAGACTCTTCCGACAGAAAGGGGGACAGTCAATCATAAAAAGGGACACAAAGAGGTACATATATTCACGTACCTACCTATACTACATAATTTCAACCTATACATTATCATTGTTAACTCATAATTGTCAAAATAAAAATATGTTTAATTCGGTTGACATATGAATGACCCTTAATCGTGATTCCAAAAAGTTCCAGTCATGGAGCCTGATCGTATGAGCGCATTTTCGTAGATCATCTTATTATGTTATTGTTCTGAAATTTGAGTACTTCGAGTACAAAGAAATTATTAACCACCAATTGTATGGCAAATAAACTCGTTCTAAATCACATTCTACGAATAAAAACAGAATTGGATGTTTAGCCATTTTTAAGTTTTTCCAGCAGATACATACTAAATCGCTGCATTTTGGCGACCTTAAGATTGCCTTTTCAGAGGGGTAGAGTTTTTGCATAAGTCTGATTTGGATTCAACATCCTTACCTAAAAGGTGAAATATAAAGGGAGAGGGTAGACTGTTTAGCTTAATTAAGCATCGAAACTCTAATTGTCAACAGATTTCGTGATTTTTATTTTATTTTATTCATTCAATTAAGAATTCGGTCTAGTTTAAAATGTTATGCGAGGAGTTCCGAATTTTATTACAGAAGGGGGTTAATGGAGGGATAATACTGATAATCATATGTTTACATTGTTCTCGTCTGTTATTCGTTTATTAAGACGTCCCTTTGAAGCTTGCCTTTGTCAATACAGAGACGACCTATTGGAAAACCAAAGCATTAAAAAAGAAAATAACAGCATACAAATTTCTAATACCAAATCCGTGAAACCCCATAAGTGTGTGTGTGTGTGTGCGCGCGCGCGCGTGTGTGTCTCCGCACATTCTTGTAACATGCGTTATTTCCACAGGTTTCATCCGATTTGATTGAATGAAAATTTCAGGAATTGTGCGGGCTAGGGGTTAGATGATCCCTTACCAGTTTTATTGTTGCCAAATCAATAGGTACTTTGTTCTGCGCTTAAAAGTAAATCCCGTCAAGCATTATTTTCTCACGCCCTAGGTAGTATACTAACCTCGCTCAATTCGGAGGATAGTCAGGAGAAGACAATTTGAGCATTCCATATCAATTTCAAGGTTATCGTAACAATAGTACTTAGTTCTTGCACATGTGCGAATGTGAAATTCTTGTAATAAGCTTAATTTGCACAGTTTTTATCCGATTTTGATGAAATTTCCAGGGAATGTGCGGTCTTGGGGGTAGACGGTTCCCTGTCAGTTTCATTGTTGTCAATCAATACTTCACTCTGCGCATGCGCAAACGTTAATTCCATTATGCTCTATTGTTTCACGCTCTAGTAGTCCAATCTCACTCAAATTTGGATGATAGTTGGGGGAAGACGATTTGATCATCCTAAATCAATTTCAACAGGATCGAACCATTAATTTAGCGCTGTGTATGCACCAGTGTGTAATTCTAGTAAAGACATTGATTTCCTCAGTTTTCGTCTGATTTTGATGAAATTGTCAATGAATGTGCGGGCGAGGCCATTGACGGTCCCATACCAATTCCATTGTTCTCAAATCATTTCTTCATTCTGCGCTTGCGCAAATGTAAGTTGCCTCAAGTATAATTTTTTTCGTTTCTTAATTGACCGATTTTGAACTTTCACGCTACATCTATATTTAAGTAGGTACCTACTGTTGAGGTTTTTAAGTCATAAAAACCAAAGATTTTAGTTTTAACATAAGTTTTAATGAAAATAATTTTAGCAGCGAGCTCACATGGAAAACAATCAAAAGGGAATGGCGAAGATCACACAAGTCATCTGATTGGCCGACAGGCAAAATGGTGGACCAATAGGGAATCAGTATTGCAGGTAAACAGTTTAAATTTAAAGTTTCCCTCCACATTCAATTCAAATTTAACATCCAACACCTACTTCTCTTTTCCGCTTTGGACTTTTTCAAGATCATTTACATTCAACTTTTCAATGATATATACATTCATGATACGGAAACGAGGAAGCTGTGCCACACCCACTTGGCAGACTTTTTTTCAATTCAGGATTCGGTCTAGTTTTGGAATATAGGTATATGTCAGGATTTTCAAATTTCATCATGTCAGGGGGTGAATAGCTCATGGTAATAGTAATATGTTTTTATGTTTCTACTACCTATTCTCATTTGAATTCCGTGAATTTTTATTTTGTTCGATCAAAATTGTAGTCCAGTAATTCAACAAACCTTGGAAGGCTCAAATAAACAAACGGCGGGGTAAAACGAGGGCGGTGATTTTTTTTTTTTTTTTTTTTCACGTCTTTTTTTCAATCTTTCGCATTAGATTTGCTTAAAATCGGGGATTTAATTTAGATGACGAATTTTTGTGAAGAGGGAAATCAACTATTCACGCTATTTTGATGATTTGGTTTTTGATCGGTGGTTTTACTAAAAACCACTCACAGTAAATTAGAATTTCATAGCAGGTGAGGGTGAGGGGAGGGGAGGGGAGGGGTTCGCAATACCGATATATCGAGGTAGGTACTTTCAACAGATTTGTAAAAGCAGTTCATACTTTAGTATGGTTGAAAGTCTGACAGTGGGAGGGCGGGAGGTGTTCCTCTCAACGAATTCATGAAAGGTTGTAATAGAAGGGTTACATCCAGTAAAATCGTGATATTTTCGTCGGTCTCTTCAAAAATTTTCACAAACCAGTCATAGAGACGTCCCTGTAAAATGCATGCATTACTTACCAATATCTTTTACCCATTTAGGTGAAACGTAAGCGTATCCTCGAAAATGTCACTAAGGATTTGGATTACACACACAGGAGTTACTCCTCGTGGTTTATTATTTTCAATAGTGAACCTTTGTAATCGACTACGAAAAAACATTTGTAACCTCACCTCAAATTTTATTTTTAACGTTTTAAAATTAACGCGAAATTCCGAAAATCAATGTAAAAAAATCCCTTCTTCCACCGTTATTCTCTGAAACTACTGAACAAAAGTTTATGGAGTCTTGGAAACCTAGCAACACAAAGCTTATTCCAAAGAATGCAATTTAAAAAATTCTATATACTAATAAGTTGTACCGCCTGCCGCGGCAATAACACCTGGAGAACGAAGCAGGGAACAGCCTGAGATAAGCAAGTTACTGAGTAGGTTATATCAGCAGCCCTGTCTTTGGAAGGGAGATGTGTCAATATCAGTTGTAAGAGATAGGAAAATCAGATCACCCAAACGAAGATGACACCTTGGTGAGACTTGGCTGAGTCATTCGTGTCCAGATAATCGAGTTGAAGGGTTGTCCCAGTTTGGTTCTTAAGAAGAAGTTTACTATCCTGAAAAAGCCGTAACGCTCTTAGTGACTGATGAGCAGGGACCCTTAAATGAACAACCACAAATAAGCACTGAGAACCAAAAACAAGCGTTCTTATGTTCCTCAGCAAGCAGAACGGTTGTTACCCTTTTGGGATGTGTTCAGATTCCCAGGGCACGAAAAGCTAGGGGAAACGAATCTCGTGGAGCATTCCATACCCACAGTTGACCATAAGACAATAAGAAGTTGCCAATACAAAACCCCCATCAAGTAAAGGGAAATCATGAATCAGATTGTCAAAGACCATCCGGATGAAGGAATAATCAGACCCAGTTCCGGTATCTGGCACTACCTCTGTTTACTGGTCCCAAAGCGCACACTCATTTATGGGCAAACCAAGCTGTCATGGCGAATGGTGGTAGATTTCAGGAAAATAAACAAAATTACTGAACCAGAATTCTTCCCATTACCTCATGTGCAAGGCTGTCATGCCTTGCACACGTGCAGTTCTCAGATGTCAGTATCGAAATTCTACACAACACTGGACTTAAAAAATGGCTACCTTCAAATTAAATAAAGTAAGAGGATGTAGAAAAGGCAAGCTTTGCCACACAACGTGGAGTCTGGGCTTTCCAGCGTATGCCATTTAGTCTTTGCAATGCACCAGCCACCTTCCGTGATCATGCTTATGGCTTAACTCTACCATTGCTGGATTAATATGAAAAAAGGAAAGGAGAGTTTTCATCCAGGAGAGTTGAAATGCAGAAAGGAGAGTTTTTATATATAATTGTCGGGGGGAGAATACCTTCAACTCCTCATATAATATGGCACTCGGGAACAAAATCGATTTCTTCAACATCACCTTCATAATGGTCCTTTGTATAACATATAATTTTTCCATGTGCGTTGGAAAAGCACCTCACCATGCCAAGATCCCACATTGCATAACTGCTTGCACTAGTGCTCTATAAAATAGTCCAAGTTTGTCTCTTCCAAATAGGTATGTTCCTCTTATGACAAAAAACATAAATTTCCTAAGATTTGTTTGCAATATTGTCAATGTGCTTCCTCCAGGTCAGCACATGAACACTTCGATCTATCATCACAATTATGGATCACCACCATATGCGCTCCGACTAGCTGATTGTTTTCTAGGTTCCCTATTACCATATATTTGGTATTGTTTGCGTTCAAAGTTAGCAGGCTAGTTGAAAACCAACTTTCAAGCTTGTCCAATGCATATTGTGCCTCTTTAAACTAAAAATTGTTCCAAGTTGAAATCACTTTAAAAGTGGGAAGGCATTAATAATAACAAATCCACAACCCACACAATAATTACTACCTAAAACGAAAAATTTACTACTCAACTAACGATGTACCTAAGTAGCTTTTTCATGTTACTCAAAAATTGCGAAGTCACTAAGGATGCAAATATAACTCAATCGATTTCAAACAACTCATTTTATTTTACAACAATATCAATTTTCAACAAATTCCAATAAACTTAAACAAATTCTGTTGTATTTCACGCCTGGAAAAAATCAACAACAATATAGGAAGGTAGGTTTTACTACCAATGGCAGTAGGTAGGTACCCGATATCCCAACAGGGGCTAAATAGAAAACGGTAGCCCTGAATTTTTCAATAGGGACTACTTACAACAAACGTCAAATTGTCTAAGCTCGATACAAGAGAAATGAGCCTTGAACATCGATGCCCATCAAACAGAACTTTATACAACCAAATATTAATAGAACCTGGAAGTATTTTTCAGGTTGAAACGAATGAAAAATTGATGATGACCGACTATTACCATTTCATCTGAACATTTTTCACACCTAGCAGTGGCTACCTAACGTTGTCCTTAAGATAACGAAATCCGCTAGGGTCATTCTAGAGTTCAGTCCCTAACTACCTTTCCAATTTGAGCGTTATTGAACTTATTTAATGCGAGGAATCAATATTTCGAAGACTCAAATTAATTCACGAAATACTACCTACTCAGGGGAGGCTCGGAAGGATTGCAGGGTAGGTGATGGGCTGTGTGCTGTGGTACTAATCCAGGCAGACTCTCCCCTATCTCTATCTGATTTGGAAAAAAAGGCGTGTCACTAATGTTTAGCATTGGTGTCCCTTCTGAGCCTCCCCTGTAACATACTACAAATTGGTATTGGTTTGTCCCTAACTACCATTCAAACTTCATCAAGACCTCATGAACTGATGAACATTAATGAAGCTATCATTAATACAGGGCAAGGGTTTGCAAACATACAGGCTCGAAATCATATTCGTCAAGAAAGCTCTGAAATTAAAAATTCCAACAGCTATTACAGTTTTGGAAAAAAGGCAGACTAACTCTACTACATTCTAGTACCTAATTAATGATGAACATCATGAAACTATAATGAATTGATTTGCGAGAAAATAAGGAAAGGAATCATATAGGTGCCACAATGTTTGCAAACTTGTAAATGTTGTTATAAGTGTTCTACAATGTGATTAATAGCTACCTACTCTTTTTTCGAGTAGACATGACAACTTTAAAGTTGCAAGTTTGCTGTATGCCTGTTCAACTATATCCAATAACATTGATATGCTACAGTACTTAATTCTTATATACTTAGGTATGCTTACCCACAAAACAGGAATGATAAGATGGCAGTGATATTTTCTATCATACAAGAAATACTAAAGAGGGTTCTGTAGTGAGATCTTATTGGACAGTTTACAATAGTAAACAGCAGATGATTTACATTTGTGATTGGAATAAATGGTGGTATTCAACGGTGGACAAATTGATTGACGAACCAGAACGGCTCCCTCAATACAACCGGTATGTAATTTTCAACAAAAATGCAAGAGCATTTTATCACCAACTTCACGAGAAAGAAATGCAATTATTGTTTGAGCCACCACAGCTGGGTAGATAAGGTACTTCAACACTTTGGCAACAACTTCAGAGCTCAACATTGAACATGAACCTTGAACATGAAGCAAGATACAGGGGGGGGGGGGGGGGGGATATATAGAGAGATTCAAAGTGTTGAATTAAATGCATGACAGATACTCGAACCACAATTGAGTTGAACATAGGTCAAGTAGAGGAAAATATAGTTACTTGAAAACACATTACTTGTTAACAAAATCAGTTGGATCAGTTGGGAAAAAATCCACTTCAGGGTGTGAACTGATTACCTCATAACAATTATATCGAGGCCTTAAGGACTTGATGGGGATGGGTACCTCACCAAAAAGGAAAAACGCTGAAAAAACTTACAATACTTCTCAGGTAATGTCCACTACCTGTAACTCATGAGTAAGTAGAACTGCTATAACCATGAATCATGAGGTAACAACATGTAACATCCTCATTGATGGCAAACAAATGGAAAGAGAGATCTTCATCTCTTATATCCATATTAATGCAAACTGATACCAAAGGTCACAAAAAGAAACGTGAACAAATCTTGGTGTACCAGATAAGGGTAGTTTTAAAACCTAACAACCTGAACTTCAATGAATTGAATACGAAATATGTGATTTGAAGATAATTGAACACAATCTTTTCAGGATGAACAGAGCATTTAACAACCAATAAATGTAAGGTAAAAAAAAAAAAAACATATGACTAAAGAACCAATGAAATAATATTTTACTACCCTGTAAAGATCAAGAGTCAAACTAGACTCAATTTCCAACATTCTTCACAGTCATAAGCTCATTTACATAAAACTGTAAAGGCTCGTTATGCAACTTACATGATTACAAAAAATATACAGAGGAACGTGAAAGACAAAATTGAGATTATATATACAATATGAACCAACGACTAAGCGTATTTATTGATCAAGACTCATATAAATTAAATTTACATAACTGTAACTTGTTATACCACCTAACTTTCTATCAACGCTGTCACTGAATTGCGACTTTACTGAATGGGAAATATCTTTCAAAGATACGAATGACTTGTAAAACAGCGATAAGCACTCTACATGAAAATAGAGTTTCAATTATCAATTAAACCTCAATAATATTGAGTGCAAAGGCCAATACTCGGACACGATGGTTATGGCACAATACATTAGAATGACACCATTCTATGAACAAAACATTATTGAACAGAATCCATAACAGGGGAACTATTTAAAATTGTTCCCCTTCCTACCTATTCGTCACACCTACACCATTCAACTACCATACAAATGCACAATTTATAGTTATGGATTGATATCACAAAAACGATTTGTAAGATTCATGACGAAAACAGTTTATAACAAAGAGGTTTTCGATGAAAATAATGGTCAACATTAATTTACATAACCTGCGTTACATAGATTCTTAATAATTTAAAAATCACCATCACATTTTCATCACTATTGTTATTCGAAATACGTATGACTCAGCATCGCTCCAAGTTTGGTCTACAGACAATGAAACCGGTTGCTCAGATACGATAGTTTAGAAAAGAGAAAAATCATTTCACTCGAGAATTCAAATGAACACAAAGGTTAAAACAAAATAGTACGTGCTACCAACTAGCAATTACATTATTTTTGATAATTTATCAATGAACGTCTTGATTAAAAGCTACCAAGATCTTATGCACTCGATCCATTACATATTCAAAAGTGAATTATTCCTTTGCGATTTCAGTAAATCTATGAATGAACAGATGTATTGTTAAGCTACAATGACAGTGCAAATGAGAGCATACAATAATGAATTGGTTCCCTGTCGAACCAAAGCAATGAAGTTAACCAAAGTAATGAAGAGGTGAAAATCATAGGAGCTCAACTAGGTTCACCTTCACTCAAACAATCCTTGATTGTGTAGGAGAAATCTTATTAGGAATTGAGATAAAGAAATAATTTGTGCAGCATATCTTGGAATAAATAAATACCTAGTAACTAATATCTAATAATAATAATAATAAATCACAGACAAAAAACCCAAAAAATTATATGGTTAATGGAGGACTATGAATTTTCAATCAGAAATATACTTTAATTTTGAAATGATGGTAAATAATGGATCACCATGAAAAGCTTCATATATAAGTTATGAAGGGACCAGATGTGTCTATAAGAGCAAAACGTTTTTCAGGTGAAAACATTTTTCATGTGTAAAAGATTCGTGATTAATTAATTAAAGGATGTGACCCGATTAGAAAGTTGAAATTGTAGAATTTACTACTGAAGTTGAAACCCATTTCAATGAAGAAAATGGAAGTTAGTTAAGAAAGTTGTCCATTTTCATGAAAAATAAACAGTTTAAGTGTTACACATTGTAACTTTAACATTGTAACTCATTATTTGTTGTGAACATAGATAACATTCTTCACTAACTTCTGTTTTCTTCATTGTAGAATTTCGCCATATGATTGCAATTTTTGAAATTTGAGCATGGATTTGGGCAAAAATATGTGTAATTTTAATTTAGAAGTTACAAGCTTTTCCCAAATGCTCTCCTGGAATAAAGAGCTCTATGATTTTGAGCCATTTTACAGATAGTTTTTGAAATCTGGGCAAATCTTAGTGCACAAAAAAGCTATCTTTCAAACTCGTCCATTGTCAAGTGACACATGATTCTCAGTGAAAAGCATTGTTATGAATCTCGATTCCTAGGTCAGATAGCGTCTGAAAAGTTACATTCATTTACGAAAACCAGCGTTCATTTCCTGGAAACCTGAAGGAGATAATTTCCAATTTTTTTCGAAAAAGTAAATACAAAATTTGTATATTCTCTACTCCATTAGATTAATTTTTTTTTACAGATTTTCGCTAAAAATCAAATACTAAGTTTAAAAAAAAAGGGAAAAAACACCAACAATATCCTTAAATTTTAAAGTTTCGCGCTGAATTATTGGAGATTAACCACTCGAATATACCACTTGAAAGACCACTGAATAAGGACAACAGAATGCTAAAAAGAAATTCATTTAGTATGACTGACTGAAATAATATAATCTTGTCATAGATGGGAATCTGGGGGGGGGGGGGCTTTAAGTGAGAAGCAGAAATAGATCCCTAACAAATTAAAAACGAATGAACACATTTCAAGCTGTCATTCATAAATAGAAAAGTTGAAGCAGATAAACAAGAAATATAGACTAGGAGCTTTTAAACAACAGGTCTTCATTTACTAGAGTTCAACAATAGAGAGTTTTTGGAAGACAGTTTTGCTTAGCACATAGCTGCTGTCACCTCTAATTTATATGCATCTGTCACAAGTGCAAATAGCAATTTTTGCATAGCTATTTTTTCATAGCAATGTCTATACTCATTCAGAATGGAAGAATTGTGATTTCATTTTGACCTTCTGAGATATGGAAATGATGCTTGTAGTATTCATAAATGCAGAACCGTTTTACTTGTCTACAGATCTCAAAAACATGTAGGACGAGGAGGTTGTTAAAAGTCAACAGAAAAGAAGGTATTTCTACACAACATTGGTCGTCAGTGTGGTCCCAACTATTGGTTAGTTAGTTGGGAATTGTATCAAGCCTCAACCACCTCCTTCATTTTTCAACAGTCTGAGCTAAGCCTTGTTCACTCGTTCATTACACAACTTTTTAAGACCTAAAAGGGCAGGTTGTAGACAAGTTAACACGTTCTATGCAGATCAAGTACCGGTTGCATCATTCCTGTCCTGTCTAACGCACACTAACATGGTGAATGTAATTGGATTGATGGTAGGGTTTGCGCATCCTGAGGCGTGAATTATAGCCCTATTTCACACGTCCACACACATAATGTTCTATTTTGTATTTGATCGTATTGACTCATAATTTTTTCTTCAACCAATTCTATACGTCCATGTTACAATAAGTGAGGAAACGACTTTTTAATCAAACAACTAATGAAAGCACATTGGACTACTTTATGAAGTTAAAAATTGTAAATTAAAAAATTGTAAGAGTAAAATGGGGTAGACATAGCAGAAAAAGCAAGCACTAAATCTAGCACCGAATGAGTTAAGCAAAAATGTATCTTCCAAAAACGCTCAAATTCCGAATTCGTGAACTCAAAGTAATCACAAATATGTGTCAGAGATGGAATTTAAAAAAAATTATGAAAGTAGGAATTATTTTCGCTGATAATAGATCGAAGAAATATAACATGAGCTCCCACTAAAAAAATGAATAGACAAACTTCAACTAATGATTAATCGTACGACCATGAAGTCACACATGGAACTGAGATCAAGATTAGTGTAAAAAAGCATCAAGAAAAATCTTGAGCTTATAATAGTTGACCACTCTGTGGTAAAAATGTTAACAAAACATCTAATGAAATCGTTATTCTCAAGAACAAGTATATACAAACAATTGAATAAAATTAAAACAGGAATTCCACCCAGGTGGCGATAATACTTGAACATCGTCTCATTATTTTTCTTTCTTTTTTTTTTTTTTTGTTTTTCTCTTTTTTCGATAGAAAATAATTTTCTTAAAAGTATGTATAAACACGCAACTCAAGTCGCTCAATGACTTACTAATTTAATTAACGTCCGAATCACCAACGTGTTGTTCTGATTAGCTTGTTCAACGAGTGGATACTGGATACTGAGATTCGTGAAATGTTCGTATGACCTGAAAGACGAGAAGTAAAAATTAGTACTCACGAGTTAAACAACCGAAGCCACTAGATACAGGTTAGCTGTGCAGTATGCATAGCATGATTGTTAGGATCAATGAAATGTGTTATTAAGGAGAGAGTTAATAATAACTTAGTAACTAGCAAGGTCAATATTCACATTTGCTATCAAGGGTGTCTAGGCAGCGTGAGCATTTTATATAAGTTGGGAGGCAACAAAAAAGTCCACAAAAACCAGAAATCCCACGCTCATTTTACATCATAGATCATTCTGAACAGATTTGGTTATATGTGTAGCAAGGAAAACTAAACCACACTACTCTTGATTTTGAAGACAATGTTATGAATTAACTAAAAGTTCCTAAATTAACTAAATTGTCTAATCAATAGTAGCCTGTGCTACTTTATGTGGATTTCATGAAACATTCATTTCTCCCATTCATGAGTAGATCAATTAACATTGTAGGGCAGTTGAATAATGATCTCAAGGTGACTGCTTATGAATCAGTAATCAGTAATTACCACTGTAGGAGATGAAAAATAATATTCTTGTTAGTGTTACCGAAATTATTAAGGGTAGGGATATTTTCAGGCATGACTGATACGCTCATGGAAGATTTTGTCTCCACAAATGATGAAGAATTCTAAAAAATATTCACACTTCTGAGCCAAACCCTACTACCTGTAGAAAGGAGGAAATTGCTACACCACTCTTGGAGGGAGTGCTTCCCTGAAGGGAGAAATCGTGACACTGATTGACAATCAATTTGTGATATTGACCTTGCTAGTTACTAAGTTATTATTAACTCTCTCCTTAATAACACATTTCATTGATCCTATTGCTCACAATCTTCTGTAGGGGAAGCTTTGTCATAAGAGGAAGCAATTCTTGATGAAGGCAGCGGAACTACATCACAACCAAGATAAAAGTGGCTGGTGGTGGTGGAGGTGAGGGCACAAAAGTGGCAACCCTAATTAGCCTTCATCTATTTAAATTCTGTCTGTCGTACTTTCGCCCCCTGGGACCTCTTGAGGACCCTTTGTGTTCGAATGAGGCAATACTCTAGTTGGTACTGCTTACATAGACGCATGACCATAATTTCGCTTAAAAACAGAAATAGTTTCATCAAATAGATGCAGTCCTGGTTTATGTTTATGTAGAATATTAAGAAATTGTCATTGATTATATAGGTAATAAAAAAGATTTGGAAATTGAGGACCCCAAGTCAAAGGCAGTCTTAGTTTTAATATAACCCTCTGCAGACCTCATAAGGGCACAGCATGCCCAAAAACAGGAGTGTTATTGATTCTTTGCAAGAGTACAACATAGACGGCAATGTCCCTATGATATGCCTTTCCCACCTCTCCCCCTACCTGCCAATCATACCCATCACCTCCAAATGTAAGCTAGAAATCACCTACAAGAGTTTGATGTGCTTGATATCTTCTTCTGCAACTGCCGGATGCAGTTCTATTCGTTACTAAAAGAGTTTCATACTAATTTGAGAGTGTTAGATAATAATAATTATTGTTTGTTGGAGATCTCAATTAATGTGGACTGCGTTGGTGTATAGGCAAAATTTTATAAGATTGGCAAAGTTTATTGTAATAGTGGGGGTGGTTTGTGTCCCACAAAACTTTGTACTCCTTGCACTTGTGAATAAACATGAGGGGGGATTTCAAGAAGGGAGGTACGTGTTACATCGCAACATTGACCCCATCACATCAGTCTCACCTCACTCCTAACATCCCTTTGATACACCTGGAAAAACCGACAACAGTCGGATCGGCTCTGCATCGTTCCTCCAAACCTTTATTCCTATGAAGTTTGGCACCCTGAACCATGGATTTATTCAGTTTGGAGGAACGTTAAGGAGGTTTGTTCAAGTGCGCATGCTGCTTAAGAATCCGGATAGCCAATGAGATGATGATAACAGTTTCGATGTTTACACATCAATAGCTACTGGCTTTAGAGAATTGATGTACGTTATCAAAATCTCAATTCGAAGCAGAATTCAATCTCACAAGCAATAAAGAAAATAGTTCAGAATACCACTGGTAGTTGAAGATAGATTATGAAAAGGGAGAAAAATAAAAGAGTACCTAAACAATATTCTGTGGCATGAGACCGCGAGAGGCAATTTTTAAAATGAGGATTTTCAACAGTGTTGGAGGTTACCTCTCTCCATACGATTGTAGGCTCTGCCAAAGAGAGAAAACTGTCTCCATGAGCTCTGTACGACTCAACGTAGTATGCCTTCTTTATCCCTTATGACTGATGACACATACCTATGTACACTTTTTCCCAAAGTTAAGAGGTAGAGTTGCGATAGTAATGGAATAACTAATTGCTACTCTTGGGGGGGGGGGGGGGGGGGGGGGTTGTTGGGTTCTACACAACACCTCTCGAGCTGTTTACACTATTAGGTAGATCCAGTTTTATCAAGGATTCGTATATTTCATTGGTGGATGTACTGAGTTTTCTCGAAGTAATTTCTTCATCAAATGTGTTGAAACTTTCAACAAAATGAACATATCATCCCCACTGATTATAATGTATCTGTTGACTACATCCATTTGTCATATGTTTCGTTGTATGTGTGTTACTCCCATAGAAACATCTACTCATATATATTTTGTGTTGTCAAGTCATTATTCTTCCGGTGAATATTATTGCGACTAGGTTCGTTTCAACAGTGTTCTTCACTTCAATAAAATCGTTCTCGTTCCCGGACTACATTGCATTTATATACCGCTCACTGCAACAGGAAAATCTGTGGGCTGAAGTAGTTAATACGGCAGTGTACATTCTGAACAGGATCTCCAACAAACTTATAGATAATCTATCTCCATATAAAACAGGTCAGGAAAGAGGACTAATTTTGTATACTTCCAGAAATTTGGTTCTGTGACTTATATGTATGTCCCTAAACAACATCGAACCGAATATAAATCAAAATCGCAAAAACTCTATCTCGCCGGCTACGATGGGGAGAGCTCAAATTATTGCCTTTATGAACCTGGCTCTAGGAGTACCAAAGTATCTCGCGACGTTATATTTAATGAAAAATCAAGTATTCACTTTTCAGGAAGAAGAGGATGCTGACATTGAGGTTGGGGAGGACCAAGAGGCTGAAGAGAATACATCAAATGACTTCAGCAAACATCAAGAAGACTGGTCAATTGACAGACAAACAAAGCAGCGATTTTCGGGGATTTGACACTGAACCATTACCGTCAAGTTTCAATATGCAATTGCGTGATAGACACAATACACTGAGACCTATAAAATATTATGACTATGATCTCAGCTGTGTTGCTGTAATGGAACCAAATTCTTTTCAAGATGCCATGTCTAGTGATGAAGCCACATAGCACGATGCTATGAAGGAGGAGATCTCGTACCTAGGCCTACAAAAAAGAACATTGTCAATGGTAGATGGGTTTTCCGCCTAAAAGTGGGCTCAAGTTTTATTGACTATTGTTGCTGTACAGAATCTGGACATTATGCAGTTTGACGTTAAAACAGCATTCCTGAATGGGCACCTTAAAGAGGAAATCTACATGCTTCAGCCACCCGGTTTTGGAGAAGGCATAAATCTTGTATGCAAGTTGAATAGAAGTTTATATGGGTGGGCTGGGCGGGGGTTTAATCCCCGTACAGTTGGAATAAAACCTTCGTGAAATATTTATCATCTTTTCAATTTAAACAACTTGATTCAGACAGAAAAAAAGAAAGTGTTTCAGGCAGAAAAAAAAAGCGTTTTTAAATTAAAATTAAAGGAATAAGAATTGTATCTTGCCCTGTATGTAGATGATGGGTTGATCATAGAAAGGAATATTGAAATTCTGAATCAATTTCTTTGTGATCTCGACAGGACCTTCAGTTGAACCATCTGTTAACCCAATCAATTTGTTGGCTTGGGAATTCAACGAGATCGAGCTAGCAAAACCATTTTTATTCATCAAAAGATTTATGCTTCTCGAATTTTGAAAGCTTTTCAAATTATCTATGCTAATCCAATCCAATCCAATCCAATGGGTTGCCAATAATAAGGTCTGATGCCCTTATCGCCAAGCAGTTGGAAGTCTCATGTTCTTGGCTATTGTCTCAAGACCTGATATTCTGTTTTCAGTTTGCCAAGCAAGTAAGTTCCTGGCAAATCCTTCAAAGGAACATTGGGCAGCTGTCAAAAGGATCCTCAGATATGTCGCGGGAACAGTGGACTATGGAATATGCTACAGTGGAAACTCACACTCTCTTGTGACTTATTATGATGCAGATCCTGATGGCCGCAAGTCCTCATCAGTGGGTATGTGGCAATTTTTGCCGGTGGTGCAGTTTCGTGGAACTCCAGGCAGCAAAAGTGCGTATCTAGGTCCACAGCAGAGGCTAAATAGGTCAGCACTTCAGATGCAGCTCAAGAGGTGGTATGGCTATGAAAGTTTTTCGTGGAACTCAGACTCAACTCTGATGCCCCTATTTCACTGTAGGTGGACAATCAGGGACCAATCCACATCAGCCGGGGAACTGACTTTGGAAAACGTTCAAAGCATATTGATGTTCGTTACCACTCCCTGAGACAGTGCATTGAGGATGGACATCTGAAACTCGAATACGTTCCATCCCAACAGCAAGCAGCAGACATCCTCACCAAGGCTATGACTTTACAAAGCTGCTAAACAACTGCAGGATGCTTTCTCTAGGGAGTCCAGTGGCAATTGGAGTGGGGGAGTGTTGACTACCTCCATTTGTCATATGTTTAGTTGTATGTATGTTACTCCTGTAGAAACATTCACTCTTATATTTTGTGTAGCCAAGACATTATTCTAGTGAATATTATTGTGACTAGGTTCGTTTCAACAGTGTTCTTCACTTCAATAGAATCGTTCTTGTTCCCGGTATTTATTATTTATTTATTATGTATTTATTCACCGCCCACTGCAACAGTATCTATCTGAGTACTTGCACTAGTTAATTCTAAATATGCTGAGTACCGGAACTTGTCTAGTCATTTGAGAGGGTTACCCACTGACCATTGGTATATTCTATAGCAGAATGCTTCCTTGGTGTTTTAACCCTAGTCACCTATCTGCAATAATAAAATCGTCTCCTAGAATCATTGTGCCCAAACAGTTACTTGCAGGAAACCCTGATATTTAGAAAATGGGTTAAAAGATCTACCGTACTTAGAATAGATTCCATATCTGACCAAACCTTACTTTTGGGAAAATGCGTCTCTAGGTTATGAGTCGAAATTTGCTGATATTAGCTCTATTTTATATTGTCTTGAGCTCCAAAAGCATTCATTCCAGAGGGAATTTCTCGCTGAATCGCGTGGCGTGGTTGGAAAAACATTATTTTGGCCAGAAAATTGCAAAAAAAGTGTAGAACATATGTACTAGGCGATTTCCTCGTATCTGGTGTACATACGAGTTTTTGTTTAGCAATAAAATTGATACGTTTTTTTCTAATACAAAATAAGTAGGTACTGCTCTACGTGGCGAAAAAATTATTTCTCGTATATGCAGGATACTAGGAGAAAAAATCGTGGTTGCCAACCTCGGAAACCATGTCTGATCTGACAAGAGGAATTACATTCGTATGATCAAAATAGTGGGAAGAAAAATCGTATTTGCCACTGATTCAGAAATCGTATCAGACGCCACGAGTCCTAAAACACTAAGAAATAAATTCTTATCATAATTAAAATTAAAAAAAAAAAATCTGGCAACCCTACCTACATAAGGCATCATTTTTTGTTCTGACAGTTTGAATACCTTTTGATCCACACATTGCACCATTTTTGTCAAAACTACAGAAAGTGACCTTAGCAATGGGATTTTCAGTATTTTTATGATGAAGAATAATGGAGTTAGAAATTTTGGAAAAATGGGAGCTTTTAAGAAAACCTACAAAGCCTAAGATATTAAATGTTAGGGTACCTACTAGCTTGTTAGGTATAAAGGTCGTGGGTACTTTTTCTCCATCCACCTTCTAGAATAAATACCCACATAATTCAGGTACGTCTACCTACCTATATTTTACAAGTATGCCTAAGTATAAATGTGCGAGATCATAAGAGATTATTGTGAATTTATTGAAAAATAGCGCATGACATGACGGTACCTACCATAGGACCTAAGCGAGGCAACAAAGCGTTTTCCATAACTCAAGCCAACGACATTTACCTAAAAATGCCTGATGGCACCAAAATGCGGAAATTTATTGGTATACAAATTCAACATGTACCTATTAAGCGATAACCAACAGCTTAATTAGGTATATTTTTTTATGAAACATTACCAATGATACGGTAAACGAGCTTTCATGGCCATTGTTTAGAATGGTAATTTGTTATCTTGGCCAGCCAGTAAAACATTAGCCAGACAAGGCCATTTATTTATCAACACTTCTTATCATAACAATCGGCAAGTTTGACATGACGAGGGTAAATAACGTGATTAGAATGAAAATAAAACCCGGTGTGAAACCAGCCCACAACAAACAGGATAAGGTCAAGGATAGAAAGTTGGTGGGGTACCTTTCGGCAACGACACGGGCTCAAGTCGATTCCAATGACATAACAGGCTGCTAAATATAGGCAAAAAAATTCGGATATTCATACTTACAAAAATCACTGACATACTCGAGGCGGCGAATGTTCCTCGTCCGAATCGTAGATTTGCTTACACTTGGGTATACCAAGTTGCAATCGTTTGACGGCTTCTTGAATGAGACAGCCCTTGTTTAGGAGTTCTTGCAACATGTCATATGGGTCCTCGGATTTACTTTTATTGTTATCCGATGGTTTTCTGAGGATCCTCACAGACAAATCCATCGGGCCCTTACGATCTTCGCGTCTGTAGGGCGAATAGAGGTGTCGGGTGACAGCTCTCTTGGCGCAATGAGAACTCAGTCTCAGGTTTTCTTTCATGTCACTGGCTAAAAGGTCTATGTCCCTATCATTGAGTTGATTTTCCTCTATGACTGGCATTTTGGGATAAATATTACTAAAACGAGAGGAACGAAATACCCGATTTCGCAGAGGCACGAAACACTGTTGACCCGAAAGCGACTGCGGACGGAGGGGAAGGGATGCGCTTCAAAACAACACAGGGACGATTGTTATTGTTTTGGAATCTGGCTGAGACCACCTCACACGACAGACGAACCAAACAAGAATGTGTACCTCAGACAAAATAGTCCCTCTATTCCCGCTCGTAAATCAATCAAAATGCCACTTAAACCACGTTCTTACCTATTTACACCTCCATAAATAAATTCTAAAACATACGAGTCTATTTTCGGTTTACGAAAATAAATAGATTATTGAGGTAAACAAACGAAAATAATAGAGGTCAGTTCAGGACGTATGGATACACTACTCGCAAGGAATCGCAAGGTTAGGGAGGTCATGGAACCTTGGGTGGCCTGTATGGGGATCTCCTGTGTGACGTTTCATTGTTGATAATTCCTTGAGGTGGCGGTAACAAAATACAAGTAGTTTCTTGGTAAATATTTGGAGAACCGAATGAAATTATAATACACGTCGAACCATTTGGTGAAATCTGTTTTATGTAATAGCCAGTTTAACTGAAATCAAAATTAATGTGGCAACATTCGATCAGTTTCTCTTACCTAGAATTTGAATTGCCCGCTTCGATTAGCCTCGTATCGTGAGGCATGGCGGTAAGGTACCTTCTTGTTGCTCATGGAGCTGGAGATTGAACATGGAGCCAAGCAAGGCGGTCATCTACACTTTCTAGTATGTTTTGAGATAGAAAGCGCTTAGTGATGATGAGACGTATGAACTCGGCTACCTTCCTTAATCAAAGCCTCATATTCAAACCACCAAAAAAAATAACCATAATAATGAACCAGTTACCATGCTCGGTGGCTGATGGGTGTGTCTTTCTATATAAAGGTCATAACAAAAATCTCCGTAGGAACAAATAATTCCAAGAAAATAGAATAGTCTATCAATCAATAAAATTATTAGCCTGAAACCAGCAGTGTGATCTTTTTCACATCTGAAGGATCCTTCAGGAGGTGTTTTGGAGGTATTGTATTCAAACCCAATTAGATCTGAAAAAATGAGCATTCCACTCTCTTTTCTGCTTCCACCAAACATTTATCTACACAAGAGGTAGAGATTATGTCTATGTGTAGAGATTATGATATTATTAGATCTACGGGTCCAGAAACATAACTTTTTCACTGACATACGAAGTGCTATCTAGCAAATTTTAATGTGGTAGCAGATATAAGATTGGGCGTTTGGGAAAAAAACGCGCATTAAAACGGGCTCCCATCCCCTTCCGCCCTCCAGCCCATAGTTCGGGTGGGGGTAGAAAATTTTAAAATCGCTTATGCCACTTGTAGACTCCCCCCACTCAGCCTTTTGGCCGTGCATAGCATGGACAAACAGACAGACAAACGGAGTTTCATTCGTACGAATAATAGAGATTATTATTTATTTTTATTTATGTTATTTTTTATTTTTTTATGAGTTACCTACCTATTATTTGGGGTGAGTTTATAAACAACGTTATCTTCTTTGTTATTTGTAGTTTGATAGGGAGGTACCTCGTATTTATCATCCTTGCACTGATGTCACTCAGGAGGATAATTTTTGTAGGGTGGCTCATAAATAGGGTCAGGTGCTGTACTTGAAGCCACTTTTTTAATCATGATTTTTCCTGAAACCGGTTATGGATCATTTTTAATGGTTGTGGTCTACATCATTGAGAATCAATTTGGCCACAATATCCTGTCACTGAAATTCTTGTACCTGCATTTCTCTATATGCAGTAGCCATTTTACCAAACCCTTTCCATACTGGCTCAAGGTACAAACATGGGTGTACGTGGATCCATCAACAAAGATGTACCTTGAACCACCTTAACTGCCCCTCAACATCTCAATCAAGGGCTGAAGAAGTTTCTACCTTTGCTCAAAGGTCAGAAAGTACACAGATACCTACGTGCAAGGCACAGCACCTTACCCCACATATAGGTAGGTAAGATACCTGCCTGACGTAAATGAATTGGCCCACTGTGCTACCTGAAAATCAAGATGAATCGTAAGATAAGTTTTGTAATTGAAAGTAGATAATATTGAATGCACGCGTTTTGATTATAACAGAATACTTGTAATAGAATAAAGAAAAGGCAAGCACAGAACAGAACAGCATTGAATAGGACAAAGTCTTCCTTCTTACAATGATTCACTAAAGAGGTTATTCCTCTTCACACATTTATGTTTACAGGTAAGTATGGAACCAAGTACATGGAATCGTGACAATCTCCCCCACTAATTAAGACTTTATATAATCGAAAAATAGAAAAAATTGAGTTTAAAATACTTCATTTAGCAAAATCAGATAAGTATGAAGGTTGTCGTGTGGTAAAACCGGATCATCGAACTTGCTGGCTTGCGTCAATAGTCGGTTGGTTTGATTCATCGTTAAACTGGCCTGATTCAGGAGTAGGTTGGGCTGGGCTTTGCTGATTAGCTTCTGGAAAAAACTTGACCCCATGAGACAGGTTTTGCTGAGTTGATGGCCAATACTGAGGGAACTGTGTCTGCAGAAACTCCTGTTGAGATGGGAGTCAGTCTGGAGACTTATGGTACTGGAACTGAGGACTCATCAGGTTTGGTGTCTGCTGCGAAGGACACACAGATTTTCTCTGAACACCTGTACTTCTCAGCTGGTCATTATGTCGTTTATAGATGTAACCATCGTCAAATTTTATAAGGTAGGTAGTGGAGATGTTTGAGTTTTTTGAGGACCTCTCCAAATTTCCAGGTCTGCTTTGCATTAGTATAATATCGGGACTGAACTCGATCACCTACTGTAATCGAGGGAGTTCCAGGAATTGTTTCCATGTGTTGCTGTTCCTTGAATGGCTTGATTGCGTCTAATCGGATACGTAAATTTCTTTTCAGGTAACTCAGCTGGTGTCTTCCCTTCTGCAAATGGAGTAGCTCTATATTGAAACATGATTTTCTGAAGTTTTAAATGTAGAGGTATAAATTCCCTTCCATGGTTTTAAGACGGTTCTTCACAGTTTGGACGTTTTGCTCCGCTAGTCCATTAGTAGTCGTACGGCCAGGGGCAGAGAACTTCTGAACAATTCCACTAGAAGAGCAAAACCTCCTGAACACATCACTTGTGAATATCGCCACATTATCAGACATGAGAATCTTGGGAAGACCATGGGTAGCAAACACATTTTGAAGGAGTTCTATTGTTTTAGGTAGGAGCATCATTTGAAATGCGGACCTCGACCCATTTCGACTTTGTGTCAACGATGATGAGGAGATGTTTTCCATCATAGGGTCCCGCATAGTCCATGTGGACTCTATCCCAGTTTTCCTGGGGCTCCTTCTAAGGGTGAAGTGGTGCTTTAGCAGGGTTTGATCTGGTTAAGGCACAAGCTTCACATGTTTTGACAAGGTTTTTGATTTCCCGATTAATCCCGTTCCATGTGAGATAGCGTCTAGCCAACTGCTTCATCTTCAACACACCTATGTGTGTGCTGTGGAGTTTACTTGCGATGGCTGTTCTGAGGGTTTTCAGAATATACACCCACTGTCCCTTAAAGAGCACTCCATCATCAAGGGTGTGTTCTTGATCAACATATTTCCCATAAATGAGGTAAGTTTTGATTTTGTTTAGCTATTCATCCCTGTCAGTTTCTTGGGCAATCGTTTTTACAGTGGGATCACTTGCAACAAGTTGATTAATGGATATTGAACCGATGTCATGAACTTCTAGATTTATTGCTACATCCGTTGATACCACTGTTTGTTGGACAGGAGTTCCGGGGAGGCAGACGGTATTGGAATTTTCAGAACCCTTTTTGAACTTTGTCTCATAGTCGAATCCTGAAACGGGCACTTGTCATTGATGGTAACTTAAAATATTGATGAAAAATTCTACTGAGTGGCTGGTTGTCTGTAACCAATTGAAATTTTCGTCCATACAGGTACATACAGAAATGGCTAACAGATGATACTATAGCCAAGGCTTCTCGGTCCAACTGACTATGGTTTCTCTCTGCTATCGTGAGTGATCTTGAAACAAATGCCACTGGTTGGTCTTCTCAACTAATCAGGTGTGAGAGAACACCAGTGATTCCTGTTGGGCTGGGCTTGCGTCGCATGTGAGGGCTAAAGTCAGTGCTAGATCACATGGTGTTAGTGAAAAACATTGTCTATTTCCACGAAAAATAAAGAGTTATAATGATAAATTGATTTCGATGGTTAGACCATCATCAGTAACAAACAGTAACTGAACACATATTAGAAAGGACTGTGGTGAAATCCACCACCTCTTTTCAACAGCCCTTTTCAGGGCTACCAAAAAGAGGTAGGCACACCACAAAAATATTTACAAGACGTCGAAGTACAACTCCGTCAAACAAAATATTTCACCGGAGAGAAAATACTAAATTCTCTCCCAAAAGTGAAATATTAAAGATTAACACGCAAGGCGACCTCCCCAAACATTTACTGGGCGAGAGAGATGCGACAAACATCTCGAGACAGGTCGCCTTGAACGAGAACACACAAGGCGACCTCCCCAAACATTTACTGGGCGAGAGAGATGCGACAAACATCTCGAGACAGGTTGCCTTGAACGAGAACACGCAAGGCGACCTCCCCAAACATTTACTGGGCGAGATAGATGCGACGAAAAGTTCGAAACAAGTCGCCTTAGGAAAACTCAAGGTCGTTCAGCCACCCCCGGGGACCCCGTCAAAGCAACGGACGCAGGGAAACCACCTCGAAAAACCAACTCAGCTATCGTATGCCCAGATACTGGGAAAACACTGTGCGAACCAATGAGATTGCACAGTCGAATTTACGAAATTGAGCGAGCCAATCCTAAGCTAGTTTGATCGTACCAAATTAGTTGACGAAACTAATTTACATACTAACCATAAAGTGGACACCACTTTTTGTTATAAATACCTCGTTCAGAGCCTGGCATTTCATTCCACTCTCCGCTCTCGACGACGACACCTCCGAAGTACGAAGAATTCTACACGCTCTACGCTGACGAACCTTCTGCATTGCGAGTTCATCTCAAGAACGGCTTCCCACTGCTTTCTACAAGCCAGACCTTCTCTCCTCACAGATTTCGCATTGGCATCTACGAGTCCAGTGATTATTCATCCTGCTCATTGCCCAACGTAGATCTCCTGGTAGGACGCCACCCGGTACTTCTATCGATATTCTCTTTAGACAGTACGCCCGAGGGACGTTTCCGAGCCGTGTCACCCGGACTACATAGCCTTCAGCTCGTAGTCGACCGCTGGGGCGCGCCGGTAAATTACTCAGCTCCTACGCTCTAATTTACCGTCTACGGAAGTCTTTTTCAAGACTGCGAGGTAGGACCCTGCCGTCTGAGCATTGGAAAGACGCTCCGGCAAGCGAGTCCACTTCCAAAACCCTCTATTTTTTACACGTAGAGGCATCGAAACGAGCCAAAAAACTCGATCAATTTCGATGGAACGTCAGCCTTCTTACTTCCCCTTGCGGGGGAAGGAGGAAGGCGGCAAGACCGGGCCGAGAGACCAACGTAGTGCGCCCTACCGGCCACACGGTGAGTCCGCTGAACCAACCATCAGCGCAAGGCGCGACCCGCACGTCCGGGTCGCCTTCTCGCCCGACGTATTCGTTCGAGAAACTGTCGAACAAGACTCACCTACACAAAAGATCGAGCAAACCTTTCAGACTCGCTCTGAAGCCGATCTTTTCGATTCGACCAAGCTGTCCGATTACCCACGATATCCGACGCAGGCTTACACGGTCGATCCGAGTGTCAAATACACTCCAAATGCACAAAAAGCAGAGGATACTTTTCAGTACCTCAACCAAGCTCAGTATATTCCCCTTTCAGATGTAAATCTAAGGCCGGAATATTACAAAACGGCTCAGTACGAAACTGATCGAACCCAGCACTTGGTGCACGAGCCTAGCGCTCCGCGCGGCTGCGACACGGACTATCCACCCTTCCGGCCCGCGAAATCAGTTGACCTTGGCGGCTCCGCCCGCATTCCTCGCGGGGGTGACCTAGAAACCAACCCGCATAATCGGGATATAAATGTCCGACTTGGTCTACCAACGTCAAGTCAAACTTATATAAATCCACTACAAATGGTGACCCCGCCTTTGAACAGGCTCAACACGGAGCATTTCGTTCCCTCTTATGAAGCTAGTGGATTTCAGGGAACCGCTGCGGGCGTGCGACCCCCGCCGGGCCTCTACGCCCCACATCTCACGCAACATCCCTCTACAAACAGTGGCTTTCAAGCACTTTTAGAGGAGATGGGAGATTATCAAAAACCAGTCTTCCAAAAGAAGAATATTGATCGTGCACTCGCCGAGTTCGATCAATACTGCGTGAGAAAACACATGAGAACACAAAACGAATGTTTCTCAGCTATATACAAGTGGGTACCAGAGGAAATGAGGGAAGCTATCGACTCAGCTTACCTCACGGCACCTCACGCACCCTACGAAGAGGCCAAACAGCGCCTCCTACGAGAATATGGGTTGTCTTTACAGGACAGGCTCCTCGCACTCGAGGACCCCGCATCTCTCGCCAAAAAACCCAGCACCAAGTACCACGAAATGTACTCGAAAGCTGTTGGGTACTTTTCGGAAGCTCTCATCACTCAAAAGTGGATTGAGACTCTTCCCATCGAAGCACGAGGTATGGTCGCAGCTCAGCCTACCACGACCTCCCGGCTCGACCTAGCTGATACGCTACACGCGTACAGAGCAGAAACTACTTCTCTGAACATACGAGGAGTTGAATCTACTCCGAAACCCATAAATACTGGTTTCAAAAAGGCCCTCTCGAAACAAGCTGAGTTCAAACCCCAACCAGTGGAGAGTAAACCTCACAAACCGATGGCCTACGTCTGTCGAAACCACGTACGTTTCGGCAACGAAACTCGCAAATGTGCAGACCCAGAACACTGCACTTGGAAGACACACACTGCTTCCAAAACTAACAAAAAGGCTGCGACTATAAGCCAGCCTAAAACCCGGGTTTCTACCGAAAATACTCAGCAGTCGGTACAAGAAAGTACCATTCCAACCTCCGACACAGAGAGTTCGGAAAACGAATAACTGCCAGCGTATCTGAGCCTATACGCCGGCAGTCTACTGAGTATAAAAGGCTTTTTTTCAAGTGCAAACTAAATGGCACTGAATTTCTCATTGACACGGGAGCAGAAGTGAACATTCTGCCCCACAATGTCACAAAAAAATTGGGCTTGAAAATTCTCAAGTCCAACGTTAAGCTCACAGCAGCTAACGGAGCCCCTATCGATACACTAGGGCGAGCTGACACAACAATTAACATCGGCCTCGGGGACATGACCACCGAGTTTATGATCACGAAAGTTGATCTAGCGATCCTAGGTATCCCATTCCTCGAATCTTGGGATATCGGAATACGGGTCAAACACAAGTACATTTATAAAGATAAAATGAAGTGCTATGCCGATCAAAAAAATAGCTGCAGTCATGAACAAAAAGTTCACTGACGAACAAATTGCAGCTACTATCCCTCACCGTGACAATACACCTCAACCAGAGGACGTGCAAATCACGGAGGACGAAACCATTCGCTCTATCATTAACAAATACAATGATAAAATGAGCAAAATTCATGGTAAATGGAAGAACAACGGGGTTTACCACCGTATAACCACGGAAGGAACTCCAGTACACTTCCGAGCGAGACCCATGGCAGGTGAAAAACGGGCTCAAGTCAAAAAGACTTTTGACGAAATGCTTTCAGAAGGCATAATTGCACCATCGGATTCCGAATGGGCATCTCCGTTACACTGTGTGCCAAAAAAAGACGGGTCATGGAGAATCACCGGCGATTACCGTTTCCTCAACGCGAAAACGAAGAAAGACGCCTACCCTCCTCCTCACATTCGCTCGTTCCAAGCGAATTTACATAATACGCAAATCTATTCAACAATAGATTTAAAATCAGCGTATTATCATATCCCGATGCACCCAGATGACGCTCATAAAACTGCGATTATTACACCTTTCGGTCTTTATGAGTTTAAGAAAATGAGCATGGGTTTGGCCGGAGCGGCTCAAACATGGCAAAGATACATGGACAGCATCATGCGAAAATTTGATTTCGCATTTGTCTATCTAGATGACATCCTGGTGGCTTCGAAGAATTATAACGAACACATGAACCACCTACAACAAATTTTTGACAAACTAGGGGAACACGGACTTCGAGTAGGTTTTGATAAATGCATTTTTTCGAAACCTACCGTCGATTTCCTAGGTTTCACTATCTCGAAGGAAGGAATAATTCCTAAACGAGACAAAATAGAAGCCATAGAACAATTTCCTAGGCCAGTGGACGTACGAAGTCTACGCAGATTCCTAGGTATGTGTGGTTTCTACCGAGCATGCTCAAGCAAATTCGCTCACACGGCACAACCTCTGTATGACTCCATTCAGTCAAACAAAAAGAATGACAGAACACCTATCGAATGGACATCAGAGAGAGAAAAAGCTTTCAACAGCTTAAAGCAAGCAATGATCAAAGCAACATTGCATAACATTGCTCACCCACACCCTACGGCGGAGTGGAGATTGGTCTGTGACGCGTCCGACACACACATCGGAGCGGCACTAGAACAAGAAATTACAGACAAACATGGCTCGAAATCGTACCAACCATTGGGATTTTTCAGCAAAGAGATTCCAGAACAATGGAAGAACAAAGCATCTTTCGACAAGGAAATGTTCGCCGTTTACCAAGCGTGCATTCACTGGCACAACGACTTGGACGGCAGATCCTTCCATATTTGTTCGGATCACAAGCCTCTGCTAGGCACGATGCTTAAAAAGAATGCTCATTTTTCTAAAATGAGATTAAGATGGCTAACATACATCTCTCAAATGACGAGTGACATTCGTCATATTTCAGGAGAGAGCAACGTCGTCGCCGACGCACTCTCCAGACCCTTCGATCCGGTCGAAATTCAAACGAAATCGATTTCAACACAGACGGACGAGGGTCCACCCATAGCTGAAATTTCGAAAATTACGGCTGCAATAGAATGCAATCTTCTACTGCACATTTCAAATTCACAAATTCGCTCTCCCCCTACCGCGGAGGACAAATTGAAACTCACACGAGTTGAATTCTCTCAAGGAGAAATTTGGTGTAACCTAGACCTAGGACACCTAGACCTTATATTCCAAACGAAATAAGGGAAGAAATAATAAGCCAAATTCACAATTTGGGACACCCAGGTATACACTCTACAGTGTATAAAGTTAAACAACGATATTTTTGGCACGGACTACGTGCAGATGTCTCAAACTGGGTCCGAGCATGCGAAACTTGCCAACGAGCAAAAATCACGCGCTCCGTGAAGCTCCCTTACTCCGAATTTGAAACGGCAAACAAATTTTCACACGTACACGTGGATATTACCGGACCTTTACCTTTAGCAAAAGGAGGGAAACGTTACATTTTGATGATGGTTGATAGAGCAACGGGTTGGCTAGAGGCAGTCCCTCTCAACAACATCGAAACAACCACAATCACAAATGCATTTATCAATATTTGGGTAGCTTCAAAGGGCGTACCTAAATACATCACAAGTGATCAGGGCACCCAATTTGAATCAGATCTGTTCAATTCCATTATGGAACGTCTCGGAGTAAAACATACTCACACGTTACCATACAAACCATCAACAAACGGTATGGTAGAACGCAGAAACAGATCTTTGAAAGAAGCTCTCAAAGCTCAGAACGAAAATTGGCTCGATGCACTTCCCAAAGTTCTACTCGCCATGCGTACGGCAGTAGACCCGGCGACTGAAACTACGCCTTTCCAAAAAGTTTACGGGATTGACGTACCACTCCCAGGAGACATTTTCGTAACTTCTACGAACCTTTCGGAACCTCTTTTCTTCCGACCTACGCATATTAAACATAATAACACAAAATATGCCGTAAACATGCCCAAAAACTTGGATACATGTACTCATGTCTATATCAGAGTGCCCACACAGCTCACCTCTCTCCAATGTCCTTACACGGGACCGTTCAAAGTAGTTAAAAGAGATAAGTTTTCGGTTACAGTGCAAATTGGCGAACATACTAAAAAAGTTCCCAAACAGCAAATCAAGCCAGCTTATACTCTACACTCGGAAGAAGCTGTATCGCAGGGACAATCTCTGTTACAAAATCAGACAGGAAGTAAGGAGAAAACTCCCCGAAAATCCGCCAGAGGGCGCGTTCCATCTACCAAATTTGACGGAAAGTGGGTAACTGCGCTCGAAACAAGCCACGCCCATTTTTCTCGGGTAGGAGCAGTGAGAAGTTATAAATATGGAAAGCCCCACAGCCAGAGACCATAACGATCTCAACCATGGCAGCTCCTACTCCAAACACCGTGATGATCACCGACGAAGTCGAGGAGTTCCTCCTTGCCGAGGAAGCTCTCCCAGCTCCGATCGGCCCACTACCACCTTCGCCGAAACGAGAGGCAGAGACTGCTACACAAGCTCCCACGGAGGTGGTCTGGACGAGGCCCCAGCCCTACCAGCCACCAGCTCCACCCACCCAGCCACTGCCTACGCCTCCGCCCGCTCACCAGCTACCAGCACCCCCCAGGCAGTGGATCTCCTCGGGCGACGTTCCGGTTCCTCGCTGGGAAGAGATGAGCACCGCGGGGTGGTCAGAGCCCAGCACCTCCCGGGCTCCTCCGCAACAGCCCAGCCGCGGCCGCGGGCCAAACCCTCGCGGGTTTGGTTCCCGTCGGCAGAGCTCGGGCCGGCCAAGGCCGCCCCGCGACGCCCGTCGAAAACGGCGAGGCCGGGGCGCACCACAGGGACGGGACGCGAGGCCTGCACCTCCGCCTCCGCCCCAACTGGCGAGGTTCTCCTACGGAGAATTCCGGGTAGACCTCCCAGTTCTCCCCCATCGGCGTCGTCGTTGATAACACGACGTCTTGGGGGGGCCCCTGTGGTGAAATCCACCACCTCTTTTCAACAGCCTTTTCAGGGCTACCAAAAAGAGGTAGGCACACACAAAAATATTTACAAGACGTCGAAGTACAACTCCGTCAAACAAAATATTTCACCGGAGAGAAAATACTAAATTCTCTCCCAAAAGTGAAATATTAAAGATTAACACGCAAGGCGACCTCCCCAAACATTTACTGGGCGAGAGAGATGCGACAAACATCTCGAGACAGGTCGCCTTGAACGAGAACACACAAGGCGACCTCCCCAAACATTTACTGGGCGAGAGAGATGCGACAAACATCTCGAGACAGGTTGCCTTGAACGAGAACACGCAAGGCGACCTCCCCAAACATTTACTGGGCGAGATAGATGCGACGAAAAGTTCGAAACAAGTCGCCTTAGGAAAACTCAAGGTCGTTCAGCCACCCCCGGGGACCCGTCAAAGCAACGGACGCAGGGAAACCACCTCGAAAAACCAACTCAGCTATCGTATGCCCAGATACTGGGAAAACACTGTGCGAACCAATGAGATTGCACAGTCGAATTTACGAAATTGAGCGAGCCAATCCTAAGCTAGTTTGATCGTACCAAATTAGTTGACGAAACTAATTTACATACTAACCATAAAGTGGACACCATTTTTTGTTAAAATACCTCGTTCAGAGCCTGGCATTTCATTCCACTCTCCGCTCTCGACGACGACACCTCCGAAGTACGAAGAATTCTACACGCTCTACGCTGACGAACCTTCTGCATTGCGAGTTCATCTCAAGAACGGCTTCCCACTGCTTTCTACAAGCCAGACCTTCTCTCCTCACAGATTTCGCATTGGCATCTACGAGTCCAGTGATTATTCATCCTGCTCATTGCCCAACGTAGATCTCCTGGTAGGACGCCACCCGGTACTTCTATCGATATTCTCTTTAGACAGTACGCCCGAGGGACGTTTCCGAGCCGTGTCACCCGGACTACATAGCCTTCAGCTCGTAGTCGACCGCTGGGGCGCGCGGTAAATTACTCAGCTCCTACGCTCTAATTTACCGTCTACGGAAGTCTTTTTCAAGACTGCGAGGTAGGACCCTGCCGTCTGAGCATTGGAAAGACGCTCCGGCAAGCGAGTCCACTTCCAAAACCCTCTATTTTTCACACGTAGAGGCATCGAAACGAGCCAAAAAACTCGATCAATTTCGATGGAACGTCAGCCTTCTTACTTCCCCTTGCGGGGGAAGGAGGAAGGCGGCAAGACCGGGCCGAGAGACCAACGTAGTGCGCCCTACCGGCCACACGGTGAGGCCGCTGAACCAACCATCAGCGCAAGGCGCGACCCGCACGTCCGGGGTCGCCTTCTCGCCCGACGTATTCGTTCGAGAAACTGTCGAACAAGACTCACCTACACAAAAGATCGAGCAAACCTTTCAGACTCGCTCTGAAGCCGATCTTTTCGATTCGACCAAGCTGTCCGATTACCCACGATATCCGACGCAGGCTTACACGGTCGATCCGAGTGTCAAATACACTCCAAATGCACAAAAAGCAGAGGATACTTTCAGTACCTCAACCAAGCTCAGTATATTCCCCTTTCAGATGTAAATCTAAGGCCGGAATATTACAAAACGGCTCAGTACGAAACTGATCGAACCCAGCACTTGGTGCACGAGCCTAGCGCTCCGCGCGGCTGCGACACGGACTATCCACCCTTCCGGCCCGCGAAATCAGTTGACCTTGGCGGCTCCGCCCGCATTCCTCGCGGGGGTGACCTAGAAACCAACCCGCATAATCGGGATATAAATGTCCGACTTGGTCTACCAACGTCAAGTCAAACTTAGTTATATAAATCCACTACAAGGACACAGCTTATATAGTGACAGGTGAAGGGAGATTGAATCCCATTGGTCGATAGAATGGAAAGGGGCAGGAGGTACAACCAATTAAGTGCATACAAAGTGAAAGGGGATTATAGCTAATCAGATGAAGTGAAAGGGGGAAATAACTAAATATGGTTTCAACAGTTATGAAGGGATAATTCCAAGCTTTACAGAAATGGACCTATCAGTGGTGAAATATATTGAGGTATATCCTCATTTAAACATTTACCAGACCTGTCACTTTTGATAATTTCGAATTTTTCAAGTACATTCAACATACCTCCCTTTGGGCAAAAATGAAGAAATTCTACAAACTGTCTATCTGTCAAATCAAAATTGTAACTATGATTAGATTCCTTAAGATGTTTTGCAAATGTAGACTTACCCTTATTTTCCCTGAAATCCTCCAGATGCTCTTCTATTCTTTCCCTAAATTTCCTACCAGTCTGACCGCAATATTCGTAGCCACAAGAACATTTTAATTTATAAACTCCACTTTTATCCTGAACACTAATTTTGTCCTTAACGGATCCTAGTAATGCTTTAAGACTATTTTTAGTTTTAAAACCTACTTTATAACCTCTCGATGATAAAATTTTGCCAATTTTATCAGAAATTTTCCCATAATAAGGTAAACTTATCCATTGCTTTTCTTCTAAAGTTACATCTTCCCGAGCCAGATTGGAAACTTTTTCCCTACTCTTTTTCCTAAGAACCTTATCCCATATGGTATCAACGAGATCTCCTCCATATCCGTTATTAGCCGCTATGCTTTTGATAATGCATTTTTCTTTTGATAAATTTTGTTCACTCATTGGAATAGGTAGTGCTCGGTTGATCATACTATGGAAGGCTGCATGCTTAGGTATGTACTAAAGGGTGATTTAAAGTACTATGGATCGTTATATCGCTATATGTATCTTTTCTATAGAATGAAAAATCATGCTTCTCATTTACCAAAGAGATGGACAGATCAAGAAAATTTAGTTTATTCCCGCCGAATTCGAGGGTGAATTTGATATAGGGATCTAATTTATTGATTTTTTCGTGAAAAGAATTTAGTTGTCTTTCTATGCCCTTCCATAGAATGATGATATCATCGACATATCTATACCAATAGAGAAGATTATTTGTGTTAGAAGTTGTAAAAAAAATTTTGTTTTGTTGCTCAAGATAACCCATGTAAATATCTGCAATTGTCAAGTCTGGTGCTGCACTCTTCTTTAGTGCACCCAAAAATCACAATACCGTCGAAATATGAGAGTGTGTCATCCAACCCACAGAGGATCTGGTCAAGAATCCGGTTGAATTCACTGGGTGCCATCTTCACTCCAAAGGAGAGACGGTTCATGGTGTATGTCCCTCTGTGTGTTGAGATTGTCTGAATTTTGGCACTCTCGCTGTCCATCTTGACATGCAAGTTTGCCTTGTATAGATCTAGGTAGCAGAAAAATGAAGCATTATGGTGACTGTTCAGTATGTCGTCAATTCTGTGAATAGGGTAATGTGCAGACAATAATTGTCTGTTGACTCTGACTTTATAATCAACGCAGGGGTGATCCCCAGTCACTACGGTTGACTTTTGTTATGATGCCATCACCCTCAAGAGAATCTAACTCCTTGTCGACCTTTTCTCGCAGTGAATACTGCACATCCAGTTCCCCGAAGAAGATGGGTTTTGACCTTCACGAAGGTGTAGAGAGGAGGTAAGATCTGGGATGCACCCAACTCGAGGTTCAAATATTGATAAGTATTTTTCGAAGATATCGTTCACAGAGCAGACATCTGAGATTAATAGTTGTTTTTGATCAAGCTCATTGAGATCGATACCCATATGGCAAATCCAAGCTTGACCAATCAGGGGTGTAAAATCATCTGGAACAATGTATAGGTCTCCTGTTGATGTTTTAGATTTATATTGTACATTGACTTGAAGTTTCCCAAAAGGTTTGATGATGTTTTGAGTATAGGAACGAAAGACTTGTTAAGTTTTCTGAAGGGCAATTTTAATTTCAATTGTTGGTAGCAGCTGTGAGGAAGTAGCATAAACCCTGCACCGGAATCCACTTCAAATCGTTGTGGACGCCCTTCAATTCCTATTGTGACATAATATTTTGATGTGACATGTGGGTTGACGTGGTTTTGGTAAAAAATATCCACAATATTATGGTTAACATAAACTTGTTCCAATATTATCTACGAAATTTGTTGAATGTTGCTGAGTTTTTAGATGGCATGAGAGTCTTGATACAAACATTCTGAACGTGACACTGTTTGGAACACGATTTACAGTGGCGTGTTCTAGCATCTATACGACAGTCCTTAACTCTGTGGGAGTTACCCCACATCTAATGCATAAACCGTCAATCCCTAGGTGTTTGTAGTTGATCCTGGATTTTGAAATAGACCTAGAAGTTGAATGACACTTGGGTTCAGAACGTCCCTGATGTGAAAGCATTTTGTTTGAATGAGAACAATTTTTAGAAATTTTATTCACATCTGAACTGTTAGTTTAAGAGTCTGGAATGGAGGGTTGTTTCGAACCAATCAGATGACTATTAAGTTTTGAAGCTTCTACCATCAAAACATTTTTTTGCAAGGAATAAGTATAGGCTGGCAAGATAAATTGGGTAGGTATTTAATCCAATTAATTTGAAATTGAAAAATTTATGGCTGATGATCTAATTTGAAAAAATGCGGAGGTTTTTTATGGGGGGGGGGTTCTGATTTAGAGCACAATCTGTGATTGCTATGGGAAACTATAGTAACTCCGTGGAGTATTGTAAAGGTACCGCTGCGATCGTGTATAGTATCCATGTGGTACAAGGTTTAATACAGAAATGAGCCTTCCTTTTCTCCTCTTCCATGGTTCACAATGACAAGCTGTGGCGATGAATTTGTGCTTCATGAGGTATCTTTATACTATCTCGCCTTCCGTACCTCCTGGCTGCCATGTGTTAGCAACCAAGTATACCTACCTATATGGATGGGACAATTGGTTATTATGGTGAAGGTACCTACTAACCTCCTCGTGGGGTCTTTTGGGTTATACATACATAATGGCTCAAAAATATAATGGTGAGTGGGAGCTTAACGGTTTCTCCGAACCTTATGGTAAAAGTTCGTGCAACGATTTTTCTAGGTATCTAGGATGAAAAAGGGTACAGGCCCCGTACAGTGGAGGCTCTCAACAAGAGGACAAAAAGGGGTTGGGGGAAAGGGGTAGATGTCAAAAGTAGGAAGGGTCTCACTACGCAGCCATAAAAGGTTTTAAAAAGTCTATCTTCTGAACCCTCTATAGAGAAACCAACAAGGCTCGAGACCCCAGTCCACACCTGACCTCCCATAGATCCCTAACTGACATTTTTATTCTTGATGGCTGTGAATTGGACTGTGGGTGAGAAGGGCCACTTCAATTTTTCACCCAATTGGGTGTCAGTATTCGGTACCCAGGTGCAAATGGACCAACTCTTGAGCAAAAAGTTGGAAGGAGGTAGTGAAGGATGTGACCAGATACTACCTACTGTCGATAGAGTTGATTAAGTGGGTAGCAAAGCACATAGAGGATTATTATCTCAGATAACTTTCTAGTAGGTAATTGTTGCACTAGTGGTAGAAACAGATAGTGCAGCTCAATAGGCAACGGTTTGATACCATTCTCATTTGTGTTATAATTCTGTTATAATGAATATTGCTAGGTACCCTGCTCTATGTAACTTTGTTGGCCCAGTAAAGTACGAGAGGGTGGGACACAATGAAACCCAAAAGTTGGTTTTGCCCATAGTTTCCTCACCTGGAACTTTTTTCCGAATTTTCAGTTTTTTCCTGTTACCTTAGGATGCAATTTATGAAAGAAATACATCAACCACTATTTTATACATCTTGGGTCACCAAGAGCGGCCATTATCCAAAAAAATTAATTTTGTTTCATTGTGCCTCATGTCCGGGGTGCAATGAAACAGTGCATGGGGTACCTTGAAACAACTGAAAAAACAACATTATTTGAAGAAAAAAAATTATTTCTTCAATTACAATGACTTTAAAGACGTAAGAAAAGACATCTATAGTGTTTGAAAAAAGTTCAGCTGATCCTATTACCGTACAAAGAAATAATATTACTGTGACGGCTAGGATGCAGGTCATGAGAACTCTCAGTTGATTGAATATGGAATGATTTACTCGTATTAGGTGACTCTCCCTGACCTTTTATACAGGATGGCCCGGATGGGGAGGTAACCCCACCGGGCCAGAGTACACATAGATTAGGATCCACGGGTAGTGACGTTCCGATACTATCGATATTTACTGATATCGGTACTTTCCTTTCGATACTTTCGATATTTCTATCGATATCAGCCTTTCGATATTTTACAGTATCGAAAGAAAAGTAGTGATATCGGATCGAATCACTGATATGTAATATTGGGTTGTGGAAATTTGAGCGTTGAAGAGGTGAAGGGAATAAGTGGAAGCAGAACCCTTGTAAGGTGACAAACCTCAGGAGGAAACAGGATAGAGGGACATGGGCCACGGATGATGGTGCCATGACCACAGCAAATATTCAATTTCAAAAGTTTTTGTTTTCTTTTTACATGGAAGATTATAGCAATATATATATGCACATTTTTCAATTTACGTAAATAAAATATAATGAAAATAAATTTAATATTGTTAGTAGATAGTAGGTTGTGTCAGTTTTTTTACATTTCTGAGTTAAATAAGTCAAAGTTTAAATATATGTAATAAAAGGCTAATATAAAATGAAGTTGATGAAGCTATGATTTCCGTGCCCTTTCCAGCATTAAATTGAAAAAAAAAAAAAAAAAAAAAAAAAAAAACCCATTACTTGGTCATTGATATCGAATGATCCCATACTAGTGGTATCGATATTTTTTATTCAATAATATCGAAATATCGATACTTTTTTCGATATTGTACTGATATCAAATATCGAATCAAAACCAGTATCGGAACGTCACTATCCACGGGTCTGGTGTATACACTACAATTACATTTGGCTAATGTTCAAATCGGCAATAGACCTCAAATGTCCCGAATGAAATGCGATTTTTACGTATTTTAGAGCCATGAGCATATGGTTTTTCAACGGCATCTCTTTGTCTGCAGGAGGCTCCACGAAGGTGTTGCATTTAGCGAATTGTTCAATTTATAATTTGTAGAGGAATTTCAGTCAAAACAAAACTATAAACGATTAACTAGGACATTTAAAAAAATTTTGCACAATATTATGCTGAAAAATGTACTTAAATTCAATTAATATTTGCTGATAAATCTACAGAAATTTCAAAAAGTCTAAAAATCCAAAATCTTTTTTGAATCGCAGAATTTTATTTAGTACCTAGCGTTTTTTTTTGTGTGTGCCATAAAATGGGTTTTTAACAATATTTTTGCACTCTGATTGCTTAAATTTCAACTTTTGAACATATTATAAAATGATATGTATTTTAAGGTTATGATGCATGACTGGAACTTCTGTGGTATCACTGGTTTTGACCTCGTAGTCTCGCTCATCATCTTATTGATTCCGCCAACGTAGAATAGGTCGTTTTAGTTTCTTTTCTTGCTCTAGGTATTGTGAAAACCATCCTAACGGAGAAATTAGGCACACATCTCACACTCTCCTCCCCGCTCTGACCATGTTCTTTTGTGCTCTTCACTTATCTTGGATAATGTGACATCATTTAAATTCTTTAGATCTGCAGAATGATTCAGGCTGCAGACAGTCTCTTGCTGGTTTTCCGCTGCCTATTTCACACCACTCGGAAACAAAAACGATAAAAACACTGCTCACTGCACAATGAAAAACACATGGGGCACAAAGAAACACTCGTGGGCTCCATGAAACGTTTCATTGTGCCCCAAACGCCTCTGTTTCAAGGAACCCCATACAAGCAATTTCGCTCTCCCCCATTCTCTATCATGAACATGAAAAGGTGTAAATGCCAAAGTCAGGTAGAATCTGAAGGGATACATGCATAATGAAATGCCATGAGAGCTAACTGAATAACACAATTCGAAAAGGTGTGCCCACATTTTGGAATCTCACACCCTTGGACATTTATTAAAGCCAGGGAAATATTAGAAAACAGGAGTTTGAATTACTTGTTTTGGTTGGCATTCCTGCCTTTTCCCCTCCAAAACCATTTGCAGCCAACCTTATCATCTCACCACGTGCTCAGTGAAGTATTGTAGTGAAAGTGTTTCTACTTCCTGTGTACGTGCTTCATACAACCTCACACCTCTGGAGACTGTCACATTGATACAGTGATTAGTTAAGTTATCAACATGTGACCATTATGACCTACCATCAGAGTAAAAAGTAACTCATTAAAAGAACCAGTGTTCAACAATGTGGATTGTAGATATACCTAATCTAACTTTTGTGGGGAAATCCTCACACCCCTGATCATCTATATCCAGGGGTCAGAGGTATGAGACAAGATTGTGAGACTCTTATAATTCATTGGACTAATTTCATTGTTTCGTCCATGAATCTGAATTTTGATGAAGAAACTTGTTGAACATTTTGATTTAAACATTTTTGGAGCTATTGCAATAGCTTTATTTTCTAAGAATATTCGCTCAAACAAACTCCTATTCCATGCACTATCACTGTGGTAGCCAGTGCTGGAAGGATCAACTACTTGTGGCACACTGTCTCAGAAATGGTACCATCCAATTTCATTAAAGTTGGAAGGCAGACATATATTCTCAGGGTTTGGGGACGAAACATAGAAATTAGTTCAAGGAAGAATAGATGATCATTATAGGGTGTGAGGTCCAGAGCCGTGAGGATTTCCCCACAAAAGTTAGGTTATATCTACAATTGGTGAACTCTGCTTTTTTTAATGAGTTACTTTTTACTCTAATGGTAAGTCATAATGATCACGTGTTGATAAGTTAACTACTCACTGTATCAGTGAGACAGCCTCCAGAGGTGTGAGGTTGTATGATGTACGTACACAGGATGTAGAAACACTTTCACTACAATACTTCACTGAGCACGTGGTGAGATGATAAGGGAGGCTGCAAATGTTTTGGAGGGAAAAAGGCAGGAATGCCAACCGAAACAAGTAATTCCAACTCCTGTTTTCTAATATTTCCCTGGCTTTAACAAATGTCCATGGGTGTGAGATTCGGAAGTGTGGACACACCGTTTAACGCATTCATGAAGCCCTTCTCCCTCAACTATGAGGGAAAATTTAATTTCTCACCCAATAGCATGAGCAAATATGAAGACTTCCAGCAATTGAGATTTTCCTCCAAATGACAAAACCTGAGTCAGAAGGATGTTCACTATTTCTGGGTATGATGAACCAGCGGACATTGCAGGGGTATGAGAAAATTGGGATTCAAAGTTTTTTTTTTTTTTTTTTTTTACCCCTCTATATGGGTTTGGTTGAGACTTTTTGAACCATTTTACCCTCCTAGCAAATACCTACATTGGGATATTTTTTAATAGGCGCTAAGTGAATTCCACACTGCAAGAATACATAAATAATGTGTATTCGCAAATTACCCCATTCGTCAGGGCAATTTGGGAATACTATTTTTAAAAAATAGCCCCCCCCCCCCCCCCCCCCAGTGGGAGTTTTTAGATTTGAAACTGCAGAATTGTAGCTCAGGGCAAGTCCTTTTCAAAAAGGGCTTTAAATTTTGAAGAAAAAAAATTAGTAATGTAATTTTAGATTGAAAGGGGAGAAAAATCCCAAATACCACCATTTTACGGTACTCAAGGAGTTTTTTTCTCCATCTTTTCTCACTTCATCAAATGAGAACATGCATGAATGATAACAATAGTCAGCCATTACTCTTTTATTCAATACATAAATCAGTCACAAAGTAATAACAATAATACAAGAAACTTAATTAAACAACAATTATTTTTCAACAGTAAAAATGTGTGATCAAAACTGATATGGTCACATTCAAATTATTCAAGCAAAATGTGAAGCACTCAACTATGAAATGACCGAGTCCCAAACTAGGAAGGAACTGCTGATTATAAACCCCTAAAGACGTAAAAGGAGTGACACTTTATTTCATGGTTGATCTAAATAAATTATAGAATAAAATAGAAAATAACAGGTTAAAACAGCAGGCCTTTTAACATTACAAATAAATACTACTCTCAACAAACTATAACAAAGTTTCTGTGAATAGCTCATCTATTAGGTATCTATCCTCTAGCGCCAACAGAATCACTCCAATAATTTTTTAAAATGTATTCTTTAAGTAGAGTGTCAGTTCTTCTTAATATGAAGTAATTCATTATTACATTATCAACAGAAAATATAATAATAATACAAATCAAAATAAAAAATAGATTAACTGCAATTCTCAAGCAGAGTGCTCTTAGTGAAGACGATTTTCAACTAAGATCCTAGTGAACTGTTCAAAATACGAATCTTTGACACGACAGTTGTGTTATAGGCTTAATGAATGAGAATACTAGAAAAACATATGGAACCAATAATAACACTAAATAAATTGAAATGAACTTGAAGATTATGTAAAATTAAGTACAGTATCTTAAATGGAGTCGAATCATACCGATCTTGAGTATGACTACTAATAAATAACAGTAAAACCATAATAATTTTGGAACCAATGAGATATTTAGGTCTAAAAAAGGAAAGAAAAAATTCAAACTCTGTTCCACTATCATAATCATCTATAACTTTGATAAAAATTAATCAACGTGCAGAAATAATCATTTAACTTACTAATTGGTAATTCAATTATTTTATTTTTGACAAAACCTCACTCACTAATTAAAATGGGAATGCTTGAATAAGAATATGGTTAACTACAAGAGTTATAATGAATGAAATAAACTCCACAATTGCTTATCCTGATCAAGATGAACAAATCATACTGATTAACAAATTATACTACTTCATGTCGTCAGGATTCTTACAATAAACCAAATAATGGATGGTCCCCAGAGCACTTGGTCAAATCAAAAAATAAGTTATTAGTAGATAACAATTATCCATAAATATTAACAACTTACATTTTCTTCAGTGTCACAATAATGATCGAAATAACAATACTAATAATAATAATAATAATATAATGATAACCATATTAATCAAAATGCTCAATTTCAAATTTAGTTATTAGAGAACAGCCATTTGTTCTTTTCTTACTGAATTCATTCGAACCAAACCATTTCAAATATATAAGTAAGATACCAATATTTTGCAAGATTAATAATCCAATACACACATTTTTATCAAGTGGTGTGAGGACACTTCATGGAAACTTGTACTTACATATGACTATAATAAACTTCACTTGATGCAATAATGCTATCACTCAAGCATTAACTTTTAAAAATGGCCACAGTTTATCACATTTGTAGGCTCTAATTCATACAGTAAATCAATTTGTGTATAAATTATTTTCTTTCAATGTTGTTGAACACATTTTTAAGAGATCTTTTATCCTACGATTTTAAAATATCTTTATCTAATGCACTTGAATTTTCCAAGACCCAACAGTAATAAACTAAAAACAAGTTCAACTTCTAATAGCTAAAAATTAATATTAGAGTTTCACTAATATAATTTACAAGCTTATTTTGCAAACATATATAAAACAGATAAGCATAGGTAATTATTTATTAGAATTTTGTTCTCCTATCAGAAGTCATTTTATTTTTTTATTGTTATTTTATTTTATTTTTTTATAAAAAATAGATTTTACGTACCTATGTAGTGTGTTCTTAATTACACAATAAACAGTAGGGTAGTATTCACTCGAAAAAGTGTAATGCATTCGTTTTAATGAATCATGACGACTAATAGCTTATGAATGAATAGTTAAAGTGACTGTTTGCGAAGAGTTTTTAAGAAGTTGCACAGCCTGTTGATGGGTTAGACCAGTAAGGTTGTGATGGTTGACTGCGACGATACGATCTCCTCGTTTCAAAACGGCAGCTGCAGTCTCTTCAAAAACAGTCTTGACATAGATTGGCAAGTTTCCGTAACCTCCAACTATGCTAAAACCCAATCCATCGATTCCTCTTTCCAGCATCACAGTCCGGCACCTTCCTTCATCGCTTTCACTAGAATTTAAACCAAAACATTGTAATATAAATATTTTTTAATGGAAACACATTTCAACATCGATTCTAAAACTACAGGTTCCAATATTGTTTTTCCCAATATCAAGAGTATCTATGAAGAGTTACTTTTTTATTTTATGAGTATAACGATTAGTAGAGAGGGAGAGAGATAGTATATATATATATATATAGATATATAGAGAGAGAGAGTATATAGTATATATAGAGAGAAAAAATAATAAATGAAAAATGGAAACATTTGGTCATCTTTTCGTAAATGCAATCTGACTCTTTGAAATAACAACCCTTTGAAATATCCACTGCAACTACACATTGCCTGGGCATGCCATTATTTGAGTTAATTCAAGTGTTCTTTGGAAATGAACAATTTCAATAAAATAACATTTTAGTCATCACAAGAACAATACATAGATGAAAAATAATTGAATTTGATTTCATTGTGTTAGTATTAGTGTTAGTATATACCGTACAGATTGTACGCGTCGATTGCACCAATCTGACATCATAGGTTTGTAACAATGTTTAATTTTTATTAGAGTCCCACTATTCTGTCCACCTTTGGGGAGTGTGACGGAGCTAATTGGCGAGCCGAAGAGAAACTCTGAACATCTGGAAGGTTTTTTGATCAAATCCGTACTAGGTGGATTCTTGTAGACGGTTGACTAACTTCAAACCTTCCTGAGAACTGGTGAGCCAGAAAAGAAATGCTCAAACCTAGAATTGATTCCTAAACAAAACTCACGTTTGACAATGGATTAAAATTAAGGAAAAAACATGAACTCCCTCAATTTTGAAATCTAGCATTAGGCCTTTTCCAGATAAATTTTAATTTCTGTTTCATACTGTACAACAGGGATTACTTTCAGACAGGTACCTAGAAAGTTGCTCCAAGTCCTGAGGATGCTTGCATTCTCTCTCTAGTGTGAGGAAAATTTGAGTATTCGTCATGAAAACAAGTTATGTGACGGCTGTCTTCACCATTTATCGCCTTAGTAAGTATTACCTGTGAATGTGAGTCTGGAAGGGTCAGTTGCTGCGTAGTTGCTTAAATTGCATTATTAGGATACAATTTTTTCGTTTCAGTTAGGTACTAGTCGAACTCTACATTGGTATTGGATTTGATATTGTTAAACTTGAATCAAAATCTATTAAGTAATTAAAGATAGATCGATATTTAATTTTATGAGGATTCAACTTGATTTCTTTGATAACTTAATTATGCATGGAAAAGTAGGAAAGAGAATTAATTTTTTTGAAATGTAAAATGAGTTTTGGTAACAACTGCAGGCAGATGGGGCATGGGCATTTGATAAATTCAACCACAGTTCCAAGTGATTTCACAGACCTATCTTACCAGCAACGAGGGTGTTTACTCATACTATTACAACTTACCTCAAGACCAAATGCTTTTTTACTCGTTCAGTTATAACAAAAATATCAAAATATTAATATACCTATTTGTTCCTGTAACAGTGAAAAAATTCTAAGAAAAATACCTGATTCATGTTTTACTAGGTCTCAACTCTTAATCAATGCAAAAAACTATCAAGAATAACTCTGAGCATCCACTAAATAATATCAATAAAATTATGAGTAACCATGACAAATCTTTGGGCCTTGTATAAATAATCGTTTTAGTTGGGTTAAGAACGAGATACTTCCATCACATACCTTATAATGTAAAGTTAGCTATCACTTTTCAACTATCATTCAGGAAAAAGTATAGGATATTGAAGTGTATGTAGAAAGCTATCACAGGGAAAATAATTGGGGGTCGTTTTTTGTTTTTTGAGAGAACCAATACATCATGTAAAATCACCTATATGTTTGAAGAGAAGAATTGATTCAACAGTACATCATACAAATGGATTTGCATAGATAATGAACATATTTTCCCTATATATAATATCCGTACGAAATGTGATATGAAAATGGAAATTAAACACTATAGTGAACACTCATATACATATCGTGCACTGTAACAGTGAAAAGAAAGCATCTATTCCATCAACAATGACATGCAATCTAAATGAAATTCAATTGAAGATTAGTGATCATTTGATTCTTCATTTGAGCCATATGCTTGTAAGAGAAAAACATAAAATATAACAAATTGCTTCTCTGTCCTTCCGATCGTAAACATTTTAACCAGGTTTTTCTAATATTTCTTACCAAGATTGTTAGTTTGGTGAAATATTGGTGTTGGAAAATGCAAAATGGAGGGCAGAAAGACCCTTTGTTATTGATTTGTAACAAAGACTCCTAGGAAGAACAGTAAAAGAATGATATATACAGAGTGCTCATGATGTAATAGATCAACATGTTTTCAATGCTAAGGGATCGCAGACCTTCAAGACCAATCACAGACAAGGGGGGAAGCGCCCAGCATATGGATTCTAATTTGATTTTTCAGTTCTGTGATTTTGATTGTAATAACTTCAAACGTTATAGAAGATACACGTTTCAAGGTGCAAATAATAATTATGAGTTTATATCATCCAGAAATCAAAAAGACAAAAAATGATGAAAAAACAGAGTTTCATCCATTCATTCTTGCTTTCTAGTGATATAATAGACTTATGTATATGATACTCAGTTGAAATACGTAATTATAGCTTTATGACATTCTTATAAATGATGTTCACTTATGTCCTAATGATTTAATGATTTAATACTCGTACATTAAAAAAGTGGGTCGAAACATTGAAGTTTTTCGAGTTTTCTGAAAGTCCCATGTAGTTGGTTTTCAAGCCCCATTTTCAGGAGCTCGAACGACTCATAAATCCATAAAATTAGCATATTCTGAAAGGAAATCAAATTCCTAAGCTTTTCAATGGTTCTGATAAATTCAATTTCTGGCTGTAAAATGTCGGTGACACGGCACTAAACCGTAAATTTGAGGATACAAAATGAAAACTGCTAAAAAGAACTTTTGACCTGGAAATGACCCAAAACATCGATTTTGGCGTCTTTGTGACCTGTGGCTGGTACACCTGGATGAAAAACGTTAGGAAAAGTATTGGAGCCTTCCTGAAGTACTTATAAATGTACGTCTAGGTACGAAGGTCTGCACTCCCTAATTTTAGATTATAAACAAAAATGTTGAATGGCCACCTGTTTGAATGTTTTCCGTTGCTAATATACTTTAAATTCGAATTTTAGATACATTTTTGAATTACAAAAAATGATTTTTTTTTTGTGGAATGCAAAAACTATGCAATATTTGAATGCTAAGAGAGCACAAGATTGGACAAAATCAGGTTTCGTAAATTTGTTCAGTAGCAACTTTGGGCATGATTTTATACAAATGATCAGAAACTTACTTATTTATAGGCTTGTAGGAAATAGGAAAATTACGTTTTCCCTAAAGTTTATGGCAATACGTTAGTGAAATTAAAGTGAAATCAAGAATATATGCCGATCCTGATCTTTTAAAAAACTATATATTCATAAAAATAAAGTCCAGTCATGCAGCATGACCCAATGAGCGAATTTTTGGTGAAATTGGGCGGTTAACATTAAAGAGAGCGACCGAGAGAATCGGAGGACGGAATATTTCACAGAGTAAACTCATCAGTTGTGATTACTTTTTTTTCTTTTTTTTTCTAACAAGCACCTTCTACCTACGTTTGAAACAGCATGGTTCTAGGATTGGTTATACAGGAATACTTCCATAAGAGTAGTTCAATCTGAATTTGGACAATGTTTCATGCAAATATTACCGATTTTTACAACTAGCGAACGGCATTATTTCGATTTTTGACTGATTTTTCAACTTTGAAATTTTTGAAAACTTGATACATATTCTTATAGGAAATTTAACGCTGATTCCGAATGTACCACATAATATGCTGAAATAGTCAAAAGTTTTCCTAACGCTTGCATACGAGTCTGCAACGCATTGGGACATTTTCATGTGTTTACCTATGAATGGTCAACGTCATTTCTGATGGTCATAATCATCGTTGTGGCCACTTGGGACAATTTTTTTCGTGACGATTTTTTTGTTATGTGCCATATGAAAGACATGAAAATGTCAAAAAGAGGAGGGAGGGAGGGGAGAGAGCAGGAACAAAAAATTGAAACTTTACTGATGCAGTGATGATGATCAGTACTAGCCAAATAATTTGTCTTATTGATGTACCTACTCCTTCAATTAGCAATAATTTAGAATAAGTAGGCAGAAATTTCAAATTTATTACAAGGGTTTACATTAAGCCAAATATTTCTCATCTGTTGTAAACGTACATGATGTTGAGTAATGTTTTGTAGAATTCGAATCTCAAATAAACATGCTAATTCTTTCAGTAAATCATCAATAACTTTGCCAGCGTTTTAGATATTAATATTAACATTGTATGGGAAAGGATGTTGAATTTAGATTTTACACAAAACATAAAGGGGTGCAACCATTCAACATTTTCTTTATAGTCGGTGATTGAGGGAAAATAACTGGTAGCATTTAGACACCCAAAGTAAAAAACAGCCTGAGTGAACTACGGAAACAAGTGCCAATGAAATCTCAACCATGTAATCAAAAGGGTTTCATATTGCATGCATTTAATACTTAGAACTAAATGAATGAAAGGAAAATAAATAGAAGATTTAAACTCACCTTATTTATTTTTCCTGAGAAGAGGTAAGAGAAGCATTAACAAAAAGGAATATTGAAAGGCCAGTAACACATAGATTAAAACATCAAACACTTAGCAATCCATTGATAACTAAACATTTATAGGAATCAAAAAAGCGAAGTGTTTCACAAACTGAAGGGGAAACACCGTACAAGGGCAAGTGTTGAGAAAAACAAAACAAAAACCTGAATGGATGCAGCTCTTGGTGAGTAATGCCCAGTGTGAACAATGTCTTTCGCTTCGTTGGTGATGAACTTGCAAGTAGGTAGGTTTGTGAGAATAGCTGATCCGACCTGGGTATGTCCCAGGATACTGGAGGGGAGGGGGGATCGTTAAATCCTAGTATCTAAAGGGGCTTGAAAATTACCGTTTCTTTAGCATAATCACTGAGCGGTAGGTATGCTTGTACTCCTATACAACTAGTATATGTATTTTCTATGAGACTTTCCTGTATATTCATCTAGTTAGAAAATATGACCTACAGGAATCTAATACAAGACCAAAAATGAATCGTACGTTGAGGAGATAGGTAGATGTAAAGCTAATTTTAAAAATCTTATGTTCAACAGATACTAATAAGCTATGGTGTCAAAGTTCAGCAATGTAAAGCTAGGTTAATATTTCTACCTCAAAATGGTGGTCATGTTAACATTAGCCTACATTGTTTCTAGCAATTTACATGAACCTCTAATTAAGACTCAAGCATTAGTCATATCTATCATCGGGTATCATAGAAAAAGTCTGCCAAGTTGGGTATAGCGCATAGCTTCCTCATAACCATATAATGATTTAACAGATCATTGAAATGTATTAATAAATAGGATGTGGAATATGTAAATTTTTAAATTGTATTAAGGGGTATAACTTGGAAACATTGTGAAATATGATTTATTAGTCAATCTGTAGAAAGTAGAAGCAGAGGGGGAATAAGATTTTACGCTTGAGCAATCAGGGGACAACGTAATTCACAAGGAACCCTATCGACCAAAACCACCTAGATGTACGATAGAAATTATGCTTGTAACAAGAATTTTACGTTTGTGTAGTTGCTGAGGCTACAATAAATAAAGCAGCAATGCAGTTAATGGGAGCCATCTAGAGTCCCACCCCAACCTGTAGGATCCCAGGAAACTCCATCAAAATTCACAGAAATTGTAGACATTGAGATTATTAAAAGGATTTTACGTTAGCACTAGTGATCTGACAGCAATTAAGTCTGTAGTTGGTTATACAGATACCATTCCACGAAATCCCCGAAAATTGCATCATAATTGGTATTTGTATAGAAAAATTCAGCACATAGTGAAAATCATTGATGTCACGTTTGTGCATGTGTAGGTACTACCATCGATTATGCAACAATAGAATTTTCAGGAGATCATACAAGGTTCAATCTTCTCAGTCTAAAAGATTTCTTAACAACCTGATTAAAATTGTTTAAAATAAAGCTTGTTACAAGAATTTTAACTCTGTGTATTTGCCGAGGCTAAAATCAATCCAGCATCAATGGAATTCATGTGAGGGATGAGTGGAAAAGGATCTAAACCTAGGAATCTGGAAGGATCTTGAATTCTGGAAAATTTCATCAAAGTCAGATGAAACTGTAGATGTCAGGATTATTAGAAGCCCAAATATAACGATTCCTGAAAATTTAATTGAAACCAGACTGGAAGTTAGTAAAGTTTGACCCGTTACAAGGATTAGTGGATACAGAGGGAAATCAAACGACGATGGTTTAAAACGTGAAATGTGAGCAGATATTTTTAGTTTTGAGGACGTAGACATTTTTGTATCTCTTCAAGAGATCACAATGCTTCTGCTACCTACGAAGACTTGTAAGCAAAACAATTATTATGATCAACCATTAGGTACTTGGTAATTTAGACTCACGTATCTAATGGAAGAACTACCAATAGATAGTAGGTCTCACCTCCATCTTGAATATTAATCCTCTCAAATACTTATTTAATAAATACTCCTACATAATACGAGTAAGTCAAACAAAGTGTTGTCAAAATAGGCAAGCACATATCTCAGGTTTTTATATCTGTTTGAAATTTTGTTTTGTATTGAAACCCGAATCGAAAATGGACGTGGATTCATCTCAAATATGCCAATCAGTGCAGGAAATGGAGAGTAGAAATAAAGACTGACGTTCTTTGTCAGAACTTTTTGATGTTTTCAGAACTAATTCAGTTTCTACAGTTCCACACAATGCTAATCCTAACGTCCCAGTAGTATTGAGATATCACCATCACAGTGAAGTAGGTATTCACATGTACTCAGTCAATTTAGTCATTGCTCAAGGAAGAATGGTATTGAACAATTGTGCGAACGGTTCATTTATTAGGTAAAAAACTGAAATCAGACAATATCTTGGTAAAATAAATAATATTTTAAACAAGTTGTGGTCTAAATCCAAAATTTATTCTAATGTACAAAATTAAACACAACATAAACTAATGAATAACTAAAAAACAAACACAATGTACATAAAATACATAATCAAAATAACCACCTAGTTTAAAAATTGAAAACTTAATTCGTTACATTAGACGAACAACTATACTCACAATATAATTACAAAAATCACAGAGTGGAATGCCAATATCAAATAAATCCAACCGAGTTCAAAACCATATAATCAGGTAGGAATCAATACAAAGAAATAGGACCATTTTCATTCAATGAGGTTGCATTATAGGGATAGTTTTTAAAGGAATATCCACTCTCCGTAATGTTACACCAACAAATAAATTTTATAGAATCCGTTATTCCATTACCAAGGGATGAGTGGTAACAGTCCAAATTATTTGTATGAGATCTGAGCTTGAGAAATCACATATATCAAGCTGTAGAAATACTGATATCCAAGAAATAAGAATTCACCAACAAGTATTCGTAAATAGTTGTAAATATTGATCCCAATCAATTTTGTTTAGCGCCCAAAGAAAAAGCATTTGATTCCAACAAAAAATTCAAGTTACAAATAATTAACTGAACCGTATCATAACGTTACCACAATACATAGGTATACGGCTACTGTTCGATTCCACTACACTCTGGAGATTGTTTTTAGTTAGGTCAAATATTTAATCAATTGATTTTTGGCAATTGATACGTTTGACATCAACAAAGGAGATCAGATCTTTTTTGTGCAATCGTTATCAGTATTTTCAAAACCAAAATCACATCCACAGAACCTATATTTTTAGAACCCTAATAACTTTGACGAGATTCGCATTCCATTGTTGAGGGTGCACTGTATTGATCAATTGAAAGCTAAATAACTTTGTCATCATAATCATATGTAACAAAAGACTGATAAATACCAGAGTGTTGTATCATCTACAGTTGGCAAGAAATCTCTTTCGAAATGTTCTGATTTAATGTCATGTTACTAAAGATGGGAGATATTAAAGCTTTGTATTATGATTAATACAAAATATAAACACACCTAACATCCGATTTCAAAATGGTCCATGATTCAGACTTCAATGATAAATTTTGGTCATAGTTCCAATGGTAAGGTTTAGGGAAAGGTGATTAACAGTACCTAACAATTTAATTATAATGTAGCTAGAAAGTTGCAATTTGAACAAACCTAGAACAAACCTAGTACCTATCAAATAGATTCATGATCGATAGTTAGTTACTTAAAATAGATCTTGCTTGTAGTCCATCAAATTATTCAAGGCTTTTTTTTGTTTGGAGAAAAATTAGAAATAACTGAAAGCTAATTTATCTATCTATTGTTAGATTTGCTTTTATCACATATGCTCGAGTTATATATTATTTCAATTTGTCAATACAAATAATTTCTTCACTGCTAAACGATTTCAACCTTATTTCATGTAAATTTAATGTAATAAAGTTTTGTTGTATTCCAAAAAAAAGTACAGTATGTGAATAAAACCCTAAGGAAACAGAGCAAATTCAACTACATACTAAGGAGGTTATTAAAAAATTCTACAGCCAGCAAGAATTTAACCTAAATTTTTTGCATTAAAGCCATATCAGTGACCAGTTGAATTACTCGTATTCAATGAGGTTAGTACTTGTGTGTTCAGTTAGTAGTTCATCCTACTGCGTATTTTTCCAAATCCTGGATGTTACGTCAACGGTATTACACTCTACTGAAGGGGATACTGTGTGTATGGATTTATCAAACCGTCTTAGTTATTTGTTTCTATAAAAAAGGTAAACTATATCGCTTTCAGCTCACTTCTACTACTGTCACCATCCGAGAGTGAAAACTATTTTTCCAACCCCCCCCCCCACCATTTAAATTGTGATAAACTTTTAGGCAAAAATTGTACACAAAAATTTGCCTAAATTCCAAACAAATTTGCTATAAGATGGCGGAAAAGTGTCATAAATGAGAAAAATCGTCAGAATGATTTTGAAGCTTTTTTAGATTAATTTTTTTGTGTTCCAAATTTTAACGTTAGAAATCGTTGAACACAAAATATCGTTTAAAAATTGTCATAATGTCATGCATGGAACCGTTAGTGATTTCTCCACATAATAGATGGATCACAAGCTCAGGAATTTCTTTTGGTAGACAAACAAGCATCACAAACAAACCAGTTTCTTTCTACGAGTATAACTTGATAACAATGAAGAATAAGGATTGATGTTCACAAAATTGTAAGTACCTCAGATAATTTCAACAAAGTAGTAGTAAATATTTTAATTTTCAGTAAATTTACGAATTTTATGGTTTTTGAAAGATTTATTTTATAGCTCATTCCACCATTAGGTGATAATCTAAGTTCATATTGGCGAGGGCATGAATCTTAATGGTTATTGTGATCACTGTTTAAGACAAGGTGTCTATCCAAGGTATTTACAATGAATATACATTTCTACATGAGTTTTATGAACTTACAGGATATCAGGAAAGAGAGATCTAGAGATACATTGCATTAAATGCAATCTGACCGAAATTAACGTAATGAATAAAATATAACGTGATTCCCACCTTAGGAAAAATTAAATGCATTTAAAAATAAAAATAAATGCAAATAATAAAAAATGAAAAACAATAAAATGATCGACATTATTATCAAAAAGTATGACTCCACAAATATTACAGGAAAAACTACAATGCACTCTGGATTAAATGGAAGTCACTCACTCAAAAGGTACTTATTCAACACAACAGACACATTTAACTGTATTGCAAATACTATGAATGGCACAACACGGGAGTTCCTCAAACAATGAGATACAACTAGAATAACAACGAATTATGATACACTTAGAACCTAACTATTAACACAACTACTAGGAATGAATTGATAGTGAAACACTAGGTTCTTCCTGTTTGTAAAAAAAGGAAAAACAATTTAAAAAAATTTGAATACATTGAAACAGTTTTAGCCAATCACAACATTGGAGATATTTTATGATGAATGGATACAAATACAATACAAATCGTATTCTTAAAAGTACAGAGGTTGTGTGGCCCAATTATGAAATGGAGCAGGAACAAGAGCAGGGGCAAGGGGCATGGTCATTTTCGTTATTTAAATCTGTTTTTGATTGAGCCACAGGTTCTTCGTCGTAAAGCTGTGTTTCGGTTTCTTCCAGAGACACCAAATCCCAGACATAGTTCCTGTTTCAAGAATGGTAATAATACCCTAATATTAATACCTAAGCCCTGGGAACGAAACATCTATTAACCCTATCAGTGCCAAAAACCTAAGGTCATTCAGTTATCATAACAAACTATAGTATTTTTTTCATTGTTCATATTAGATGACAAATTGTTGAAGAGAAAATGACTAATTCTACTAACATATATTAATTTTAAGTCATTTCGTTATTTATTATTGTATTTGATTGGAAGTAATTGAAAACAGCCAAATTTGTTTTACGAATATTCACTAAAAATATGAAGTTACAGGTATTCAAAAAATGACAAAATAAACTGTACTCAAAGAAAAATGAATCAGAAAGCTAAATATCTTTGAACCAGTTGACTAGTAATTAGTAATTCCACTTGATTGAGAAAATATTTCAACAGAGCATTGATTGCTGTTAATTGGAAGACGGTTAAAGTTGTAATGCCAGAAGTTTAATTTCATCCGAAACGTTGAGTAACTTTTTTCTTCAAATTTATACTCTCAATTGTGGCACAGTGATGGATTAGTTGAAGCAATATGCAATCAAAGTAAAGATGGGCGTGGATGGAAACACTTACCCAAGAATCAGGAAGTTACTACCCATTTCGATCCCAGGGCTTAGTGTATTGATGGTGGAGGAGGAGGAGTGGGAGGAGTGGAGGGGGGTTACTTACCAGAGAGCAGGGAGCATTGGGACGTATTGTTTCAAGGCAATATTAGGGCATGTGGAACACAAATTCAACCAGATGTTCAAGTTTCTACCCAAATGAAGCATATTAGGAAGTGGTTAATAATTTATAATCACCTACACGATTATTGCCTACACTAATCAGGAAACGACAACCTAAAGGTTTCATTGGCACAGAAAGGGTCGAATGTTGTATTATATTCACTGAGCATATACGAGAGATATAAATGCATGATTAAAAATAAATAATCAATAGAAGAGGAAACACAAAAATATCAGCAACACAAACTAGAAATATCAGCACATAAAAATAATAACTAATAGGTCCCCAAATAGAATACAGCCTACATGCAGAGACATCTGGTGGACGAATCTGTACTAAATTTCCCCTATTCCCCGGTTTTTGGGGGGAAATTTCCGTCCTTGTGCAATCTGCGCATTATGATCGTACATTTTGATTTCTCGCTGAGGGCCCCATATTCCTTAAACTAAACATTCTCAAATTTCATCAACTAGTCGAATTTAATAATACTAAGCAGATATTAAAGGACGTTATAAAGAGTGACTTCAAATGAACGATGTACAGTTTTAAAGCATGATCCTATCTCAACAAAGTAGGATAAAGATTGTTTATTACCGGGAAAAGCAAAATGGCAGGAGGTTTATGGTAGCCAACTGCGCTCAACAAATATCCCTCGAAATAGCAGTTCCTTTTTCCCGCAACATAGATGTAGCCTCACATAGGCCATATTCGATTTGGAAACCTATAATTAATTTTTTGTAAGATTGCGTGTTTTCATAACCCCTAAAACGCTTTTGTTTAGAGACAACCCTATGCTCAAGTGTCTTTGCAGCCTTTGCCTACCAGCTATCGTATCCCCCCCCATTAATGTTCAAGTTTTTCACGCTTTCAGTCTTTCAGATTTGTCTGAGTCCATCACATGGTTGCGTGTAATTAAGGAAGATTATCTTTGGGTGAATGCACATGGGAAGAGAAATTAGTAGGAATGTTACATAGACATTCATGTTTTTCTAACATCTATTGCTTATCGGTTCTACCCAGGGTTGCCAGGTGTCCGGTTCTGACCCGGTCAGTCGGGTTTCTTGCCAAGCTGTTTGGGTGAAAATTAAAAAAAATCGCCTTGAAGTCCAAATGTCTGGTTTTTACAGGAAGGGTGGCGAATGTCCAGTTTTGTTGGTCCTACAAACTTAGCCATGACTTCTGGAGAACCTATCTACATCAAGGTTGAGTAATCTGTTGGCATTTGAAGAATTTGAGTTTGTTTTGTCCAAAATCAACTACCTAAGCATTCTCTCTTTCAGTTTTAGATGGACATGAGTTATCTATAAATATCAAAGAAAATCTCAAGTTAGTACTTCTAGATTGATACCGTTATTTTTTGTTGTAGGAGATGATTACTGATTCGGTTGTATACTATCTAGTATAGTACTTACCTAAATAAATGGTATTTTATAAAACTTCATGAAACACCTACACTAATTAGTATTGTCTTATTTCACTTAATTTATTGCAGTATCAACTCTTACTCAACTCTAAATTAATCAATAAAACAAAAAATTAAAATTGTTAAAGCTGTGCGGTGTTTACAGTTTCCAAATGGTGCGTAGCAATTATAGTATGGTCTTCGTAGAAGACTGTTTACTTTTGCAGCTCCTGTGTTCACACTGTGTTGCGGTAAATTTCAAAGAAATAATTTGAGAAAAAAAAAGTGAAGGTGCGGTTTTTAAAACAAAACGGGAGTATTCACTCTCTTCTGTTGGCCCCCCAGTGCCTTCCCGATCACAGCCATCTCACTTCTTGATCTACAATGCTCAAAGTAATCGCCGCTCATGCTTTTTACTTTCCTTTTTAATATTTTCTTGCAAAAATTTTGAGTGTGAGTCAGTTTCGGAGTTATTTATGTCTGATCAACCATTTCGATCAATTTTGTTGTTAAAAAGATGCATCTGGCTGCCATATTATCTACAGATAAGGGATCCCGATGAGACGTGGGTGAGAGCTTCGGTTTCCATGAGGCCAGTGTCATCAACAGGTCGGAACTTGGTTTTCACCCTTTTCAGGGAATTAGGTTCAAAAACGACACTCCACAGTCAATTCCTGGAAGTACCCACGAGAACGATCTATAATCCAATAGGGTCCTCTGACTCAGACCAGGTTATGGAAAAGCGAAGAAGAAGGAGGTCAAGGAAACACTATTATAAATCGTATATGCATGCTGATCATTACGAGAGGCTCAAGAAGGGACTACAGAGAAAAGTACGTTAGGGCTCCTGCTCATCATTCTACTCCTCATTTTCCTCCTCTGCTTATTCAACATTACTGGAAGTAGCCTCGCCCCAGGATGTATCAACAGCCTCCTCCGAGACCTTTGTCGGTTTTTCATTCATGCTTATCCACAGAAGGACAACCTTCATCAGTCCCGGCCGAAGTCCATGTGGCATCACTTCAGCCCCTGTGCCTGAACCCTAACCTAAGTGAGTGTGCAAGCACTCCTAGCTGTAGCCGCAGCTACTAATCTAGTCTCGACCCTTCTGGTTTTGGAGACAGAACAGAAACTGATTTGTACGGCATTATGGGATGCATCGAATCTCTTAAATGCAAATCTCTTCCTGGAGTTCTGGACCCTGAAAAACAGGTTTATTCAGCACCTTATGCCAGAGTGTAGAGCCAACCACTTGAACAAACTTCTTTGTTCGATGACGCAGCAGCAAAGTTGGTTCAATCGGTCTCTGATAAGGAAAAAATCAAAAAGTTTATTATTAAACGTCCAAAGGCATTATTAAACGTCCAATCTCCCAGCCCTCCAGCCAAAAAGAGAGTGCAGAAGTCAAAATCCCGTGGACTGTTTAAGCCGTCCCAGAGAAATGCCAGGCATCCCACGGACTTCCACTTCAGGAGTGCCACCCCCAGTGACACCAGGAGACCGAAATCAGGACACCACCTAGCAGAGAGGCGGTTTCACCAACAGTAATCAATCAGGTGAATAATCTCAGCATCAAGCTTAATCCTTATTCCCTCTCACTCTTCATAGGGAGGTTGGCGAAGTTTCTACATGCATGGAAATATATAACAAATTCTCCAATATTGCTATCTTGGATTTCTGGATATAAGTTGCCTTCCGGCCAGAATCTTCTATTGGCATTACCATTATCCCACTCCAAGCCCCCTCCTTCAAGCAGGCCACAGGTAGGTAGTGACCATAATTAAGGATTTGCTTGATAAAGAGGTTGTAGAAATTTGGTTAAACGAGTTCCCTTGCTTTGTACTGCCAATTTTTGTAATAAAAAAAAAGTCAGGATTAGATAGCCTCATTATCAACCCCCATAAATTAAACAAATTTGTAAATTTATTACATTTTAAAATGGATGATTATCACTTCTGACAAAAGAAGATCTCGGGGTTTGCCTTGATCTCAAGGATGCATACCTATTTCATGATCCGCAGCATTGCCCGGAACATAGAAAATATTCAGCCTTCAGAACTTCAATTCAGACCTACGGCTTAGAATTGACGCTGTTTGTATTTCACAAATCACTTCATCCAGCAATGGCCCGACTGAGAGAGAAAATTATGGCAGTAAGCTATTTAGATAATAGTCTATTTCTGGCATCATCAGCTGAGCATTGCTTACAGTCAATTCAGACAGCAGCATCACTATTTGGCGACTTAGGGTTCATAATTCTTGAAAAAAAGTCAACTGACCCCAACCTCATCATTTATCTTTCTAGGGTTTGAATTTAATTCCCTCAAAATGACAGTGGGCATTACCACCAAAAAAATTTAAAACTAAAACTGTTTGTCACAAAAACAGTAGAATAGGAGAGTTTGCCTTTACGGAAATTGGCAGAAACGATGGGAATACTAGTGCCTCATTACTAGTCCCTCATCTAAAAAAGAAGGGGGGGGGGGGCTACTCACTAACGGCATAGGTGGGTATAGGGGAGTTGGGTTTTTTCTCGAGTCCCCTAAACACAAAAGAGTGTACCACAAGTGAGTAAAAAAGCTCGATTCTCTCCTTTTTACATCATATCCTGAGTCAGTCGCAGTTATGTTTAGCCCCCTTACCACCACCCGTCTTGAATTAGGTGAATCAGATCTTCGAACAAGCTGCATCAGGAAACAGTCTTCTACTGAGACCTACTATAACTCTACTCAATCTTTCCTACAGGTAAGTTGAGTTATTAATAATTATAACTCGTATAGGTAGTCGGTTATTCATCAATCTTCCGACCATATGTGATATGCACGTACTGTTATTATAGTAGGGATGAAGAGCTACATTGTGTTGAAATTATAGATGCAAACAAGTATTTTAAACATCACAAAAATTCGAACAAAAATTACTGAACAAATTACTGAACAAACTCATCTGCTGAGTTTGCTGCTGCACTGCATGAGTAGTAGATGGTAAAGAACTCCGACAGTGCTCTGAATCCCAGTTTTCTTCCTAGTGGGTAGAATGGGCTTCAGAGGGCATTGGGGCTCGCGACTATCACCATTTTCACGCCATCTGGGTGGCTACACTAGCCACCTTGGTGAGGTGTTCAAGGGGCAGTTGCAGGACAGTGGACACCCTTTGCCGTGAATGTCAGGATAAAAATGAGAACCTTTACCATGTAGTACAGCAGTGTCCTCAGACTCACAGCAGCCGCATTCTACGCCAAAATGCGGTTGCCAAGCAGAAAGCAGGCACTTTGTCATCCAGCGGTTGGGATATCAAAAGGGAGACACGATATCACATGCCGAGTGACCAGGGCAAGAAACTGGATATCGTTGCCGTTTAGCCCGATGGGTCTGCAGTAACCCTTGATGTACAAGTTGTCAGTGGCAGCGTTGACATGGAGTAGACCTGGCGGGCTAAGATAAATAAGTATGACAGAAATGACCTCCGGCAAGCGATTTCTGAGCTAAAAGGATTGGTGACCAATAACATCAAGTTCATGGCCGTGACTGTATCAAGGTGCGGGGTGTGGTGTGGGAAATGTGCCACGGAGTTACTAGAGTTGGGCATCTCAGCAGGAGCGCTCCATGGTATCACCATTCACATCCTGAGGGGGTCTTACTTGAACTGGTGGTCATTTTATAGGGGCACTTCCTTTCATCCCACTCTACTTCCTCATCCTTCTGCAACTTCCCTTATCCCTAGAGCTGGCGTTGGGTAAACCTGGGTGTCCTCCCCACCTCTTTTATTTATTTTCACAAGTTAATGGTGAGCCCCCGCCTACCAAGTGAAACTCTGCCTTTAAGGAGAGTTTCATATATACATATAAAAAAAGTGTGTGTGAGTGTGTGTGTCCTTCTAGACGATGACTCTCCATAAGATTGAGATAAAAATTCCGTTCTTGATCCAAAAAATCAAGCATTTCAAAAGAAAGAATGAGTTCGTCGGCCAGCACTTTTTGAGCTCAAAATATGAGCTTAAAAAATTATTAAAAACGGCTAATGTAGGCTAAAAATAGTTAAATTGATATTTTTAGCGGAGTATTGCTATAAAAAAGTTCATCAGCTATATATAAACTGGAACATTAAAAAATTTATGCACAAAATTATGCTAAGAAACGTACTTAAATTTCATAAGGTAATATTTCGATAAACTGCAAAAAAGCTAAAAACTAAAATCTTTGCTTTAATACCATTATATTATTCAGAACAAGTTTTGCTGTTTTTGTGAACCAAAACAACAGAATATTTCATTACTGAAAGTGCTCACATTTAAAACAATTCAACAAATATTACACGATAATGTTCAAAAATTCGCTCATACGATCATGCTGCATGACTGGAACTTTTTATGAATCTGCCCTCATGACTTATAGTGTCTGTTGTTTCTCTTACTACCTGGCAACCCTAGTTCTATCCCAAACTTTGTCTTGTCATAATATATTTCTGTAAAATTTTTCCAGTAAAGTTGATTATGTATGTAACTGATATAAAATATTCTGACTTTATAAAGTAATAATAAACTAAAGAATGGAGTTATGTAGAAGGAACTCTTCTTCCCATGTGACCATGATTCTATCCTCATAGTTAATGTAAATTAAAAGGGAGTAGAGATTTTTTGGTTTCTTTGAATAAACCAAAATATATAATTTGATGAAATCTCCTATGAGGCATGGATGATTGTTGTTTTCCCTCTGATTTCTTATCTTTATAAGTGGGAAAGGTTGAGCAATATGAGTGCTAAAAATATCAGTTCCTGGTATCTAAGGATCCAGCTAATTATGATAAAATGTAAGCCTAGTATACGTCTAATATTTGCCTAAACTAGAATCCAATAGTGTCTTACGAACTAGGAAACCAAGCCCTATATACTTTGTGCGTAATGACATAAGAGGCATTACCCATTCTGACGAATGAAAAGCTATTTACACGACTGAAACACGGTACGAGCATGAACCATATTTGATTATAATGATCAAATAGACATTTATAGAAACAAGCTAAATTACAGATACAGGAGGAAAAATGGCCCCCCAAAGTTGAAGCAACTGAGTAGAATATTAAACTACAACTGCCTAAATATTCAATCAACGAAATTATGGGGTCTGTCGGCTGATCATTGGAGCGGGTTTCTTGGCACACTTCAGGCTTCACGTCAATATATGCAATAGAATCATTATGATAAACGATTTTGTCTCAACAGTAGAGACCAAATTATGGTGGATACTTCCTCGGATGTACCACAGCCCTATTTCAACAAAAAGCATAGAGAAATGATTTTTCTCAGCTATCACCCACTACACTATCCGCCCGGGGATACATGCGTACCACATTATTCTATGGTATACGTTGTTTTGGCCAGGGATGAATACTGACATCCAGCATTGGGTCTAATCCTGCCATAAATGTGCTATTTTCTAAATACCATGATCCACACCCTCCTCCGCAGCCACTTGAAATCAAGCAAATCTATTTAAAACTCGTCAGACTGCTTCCACCTCCAGAAGGGAAGCTATATCTACATGGTAGACAGATTTACCAGCTGGGCAGGATGCTATACACTATTGCCAATCACCACAGAAGCAGTCATCAAGTGCTTCCTGAATGGGTGGATTTCTTGGTATAGATGCCTGAGACTCTTGACTGTGGATCAAGTTCGGCAGTTTGAAAGCCACCATTCGACATTTTTCTCTGACAAATGAGAACGAAAAAGTCCAAATAACTGCCTACCATCCAAAGGCCAACAGCATGGTCGAGTAAGATAATATTTTGAAGATATCTCCACTTCTTCTGTGGGGCTTTCATGGACGAAGGACCTATCTACTATCATACTAGGTTTATGATCAGGAATATGGGTATTGGACGGTTTTAGCGTGCCCAAAAGTGTCATATAAATATCTCAATGGCTGCCTACGGATGTGTTCAAACCACCTTCCACAGAAATCTAGCCGGAAAATAACGTAGAAGATTGTAATAGAAATTATCCTGTCAGGTATTACACATCCAGCAAAATGTACTTGAAGGAACCAGATCTTCACAAGGCTCTATGCACCCCCCCCCCCCCCAACCATAGTAAAATAGTCATGTTCAATATAGCACAGCTCACCGAACACAGTTTCCCTGGACAGGTGCAATCTGATACATATCCCACAATCTGAGAAGCAGGTGGCCTGATTCGAGTGGACTGTCTCCCCACTCTGGTGGCAGCTTATTTTCACATCTGAAGAACTGCAAGAGATCTTTTTGCATCCTCATTCAATCAGAATCCTGGTTACTCTACCGATTGAGAGGAAGCCTGTTCAAATAACCAGGCTTCTGCCACCTCTGAAGAGAATGAAATGGTGGTTTGAGTTTATCTGGGCGCAAAACTTGCCATACATCAATGGTCTGAGATTGAGCAAAGGTGGGTCTACTCACTATACGCCTTTACACAGGCCTCCACACTCCCAATCACTCAACCCAGTGTTCAGAGGTAGGGACGGTCAGTAACGTACATGTAAGGCCTACTAAGATTTTTCTTCATTATCAAATCACAACAATCTTTACTTTTAGATACCTAGGCTCATCAAAATTCGCTTGGACTGGAAGAGATATTGTAAAAATTGTTGAGTTAAAATTTGAGCATATCATTGTTTTGTTCCATGCCTCAGATAACCCTCTTAAAAAATAATGGTTTAACAGAAACCCCATTAATCAAATTCCTCCTTTTGTTGTTGTTTGGAAAGTAAAAGTAAATTCAGTTGGAAATAAGAATTCGCTTACTGAATATTATCAAATGAGTGACTGGGATAGGTTTTATATTGATGATTAATACATCCAAGTAATATTGAGTACATCTGTAATGAGATTCAATTCAAATTAAATATTGAAACTTTAGCTTTATTAAAGTGTTCACAGGACATTTAAATTACCAGAATTATAAGTTGAAATACGGTGTGAAGATATGTTCTTAGAAAATTACAACCACAAACACACATAAATGTACCAAGATTTATAACAGTTTCACCACATTTTCCACTAATCAGTTTTTCCAAATGTAGTCATGGAGGTGCTTTCAGAACGCTTTACAATGATTGAAGAACATTAAGCATTCAAATGTTCAATTGGGGGAGGATTTTTCACTGCAGGTTGTAAATCTGGATGGTCAAGGGCAATCACTCTGTTCCTTGGTTGGTGGTAAGAATTGTAGGTTTCCAACAGTAGTAGTTTCTCTTCTTACAGGTAATTGAATGGAGTGGTCTCGAGTAAATCTACTAAGATAACTCATGACTGGTGCACTCGCTCCCCCCTCTCACCCCCCGTAACTAAATGTCTCCAAGTTTGGAGGATCCTAAGGCAATCTGTGAATTAATAACAAGTGTTCATGATCTGTAAATTATTACAGTGTTACTACCAACCACTGTCTCTCTGGTATATGCTGCGATTTAGTTTGAGAAAGTTTTCGACTTCACCAGTCATGAATGACATATTCCAGTCCAAAAGGAGGATGCGGACATACAACACCATGAAGACAAGAAAGGAAAGCATGAGGATTCAACAATTACGTACGATTGTGTTTTGAAAAGGGTGAGGTTAATCTGTAACGAGTCATTCGAATGAGGATGTATCCCTTTAGGTATCACCAAACTCCTAACTCTCAATCTATATTAATAATGGATGATTATGCACAGTCTTGACGAGTGGGAGCAACTCTACTAAATAGAAAATAGTAGCTTGTTCTAAATCCAATGGGTAAGTCTGGCGATACAACACCATGACAGAGATAAGTATGAAGCCAAAGGTTCACTTTGCGTGAGAAGAAACGTGAACATGAGATTTCTCCCAGAATATAATACCATGTTTTTGATTGGTGTAGCGTGACAGTTCACGTCACCAAAACTCGATTTCTTCATTTTTGATTTCGTTCTGTCTTCAGTTGTCAAACATGAATGCTGTTTGAAGAGCATCCCATACTGTTGCCATATCAGGAAGGGTCACCACAGCAGGCCTCCACAATAGCAGTGGTTTCATTCTCCACTACTGACTGGTACAGCTTCGAATCAGATGGGTTGTAACTAAACTGATGAAGCTTCATTCAACTAATCTGCCTTAAATGCTGATGAATATTAAAGTTCTGATAATTCCGTTGGAGAAAGACTTGTATATTAGATGGTTTCATCGTTGGTCATAGTATTGATAATGAAAACGCCATAATACACTACACTTGAGTAAACCATACATACATAAAATTTCACACCTATGAGCTAACACTTTCACAATTCACGGGAATAGTACAGTAGACGATTCCTACATTGTATTCTAAATATTACAGTAAGATAAGTCAATTCAATTACAAACGTTGTTCAATGCAACACAGTAGCTTCTGAATCTAAGCAGTTCTCACCAACCATACATGAAGTTTCAGAGCAAATCTTCTCATGTTGACACTTTCAGAGCAGGGTTATATGTGGCGATAAAAATGAGAATAACTGTTTCTTTGTAAACTGCAACTTTCTTCCCCTCACTACCCATATCCAGCCTAATGGTAAAATTATGGTTGGATAACATGTTCTAACCTACCCCCAAACATAATAGAAAGCTCGTTTTGTATAAGCTAGTAAAAAAAAAAAAAAACAATTATTTGTTACTATTGCTACAATGGATCTATAAAAGTGGCACTTTTATGTTGTCCCGGAGTGGAGAGAGAGATGATATGAGTTATTCACTAGGAATAACTCATCATTCTAAATAATACTAGTGCTCAATTATTCTTGGTGGCTACCCTACAAAAACTAGTATTTTACTACAACGCGTTACTCCAGATTTTTCTAATAGCAGGGTTTCAAGATCGCGAGAAAAAAAGGTACTGGTTGTATTAAGAAGAGGTGTCAACAACTTCACAATACCACTCACTGCAAATATGAGGAAGTTTCATAAATACCTACCCATAAAATGCGACTTCTCTGTGCGAATGGAAAGATACATTACATGAAAAGGATTACATATTAAAACCTCCTCCACCAAAAAATGTGCTGATATCAAAACTTATTGGTAAATTGGTATGTTTGACTTACTTTGCTTTGTATCTTCCCAGTTTGATATTGACTTTGCCAACTGCAGTTTTCAGAACAGCAGCTGCTTCATCTTGGGTCATTTTGCTAATGTCCACACCATTGACTGAAAGGATGTAATCCCCTTTCATCATTCGCCCATCTGTGCTGGCAGCACCTCCAGGAACCTTCAAAGCAGTAAATAATGAGCATTGATATGCAATAGTATGGAAGAAGGGTGAGTAGAAGAATCAAAGTACTGACAAATGTTTATCATGTAAAATCTATTCATGTACAATAGAATCCTGGGAATCCCAACTAATCCAGATTACAGATAAATTGGATACATTTTGTTGTTACTGCTTTTTTTGCCAACAAAAGTTCAAACATTGTTGTATTTGTTGATGAATTAATATACAGGGTGTCCTGCATAAGGTGGTCAGTACTTCAGAGGTCGATTCTAGAGATCATTCCTGATCGTAAGTTCCTCTTAGAGATTTTTTTTAATGCTTAGTTTTCGAGTAATTTAATATTTAAGCTATTTTTCGTTTTTTCAACCTTTCGTCACTAAAACTATTATAACTCCCTTAATTTACTGTATAAATTCAGTTCTGGGGATACCATAGAAAAGAGTATTAAATTTCTCATTGGATTGATGCCTGAGCTTTCTTAAGAACTAAGGTTTGAGACACGTAAAAGCCCTCTGAAAAACAAATTTTACTCAATTTGGGAAACCTTGAGTTTCTTGAATTGAGTGAATTGAGCTGAATTGAACTATGAGAACCAATATTTTCTCAAGACACAGGAACGGTAAAAACTGCGCCAAAATCTCACCATTTCAACAGTGTATTCAATTTTACTTTTACATTGCAATTGAGGGGAAGAAATTATGTTTTAATGTTGAAAAACATCGTTTTTTTTTCCACTGAAATCGCGGGTTTTCTTGAAAAATTACCTTTATGAAAATACGAGTTTGGGGACGGTTTCTACGTATTTTTATACGCTGAATCGTATGGTAACACTTGCATATCTCCCCAACCCCATTATAACCCAGTTTTACACTTCAACTCACAAATTCGAGTTCATTTGGTATGATAAATTTTATGTGGTTTTAGGGGTGAAAATAGTAAGCTTAAGTGTAAAACTGTGTTGTAAAGGGGTTGGGGAGATGTGCAAGTGTTACCATTTGATTCAGTGTAAAAAAATACTAAAAAACTGACTCCAAACTCATTTTTCCATAGACGGTCATTTTTCATGAAAACCCTCAATTTCAGTGAAAAAAAACGAATTTTTTCAACATTAAGACATAGTTTACTCCCCTAATCAGCAAATTAAAAGTAAAAATGAAAAGTTGAGATTTCGGTGCAGTTTTTACCGCTCCTGTGTCTTGAAAAAATATTGGTTCTAATAGTTCAATTCGCTATTGAAAAAACTACAAGTTTTCCCAAATTAGGTAAAATTTGCTTTTCAGAAGGCTTTTTCATGTCTCAAACCTTATGTTTCAAAAAATCTCGGGCATCCATCCGATAGGAAATTTAATGTTCTTGTCAACGGTATTCTCAAATTTGAAGTTTCACCGCAAATTAAGAGAGTTATGACCGTTTTAGTGACAAAAGGTCAAAAACACGAGAAAAAAATAAATCTCCAAGAGGAATTTTGGTCGGAAATGAGCTCTAGAATCGACCCCTGAAGTACTGACCACCTTACGCAGGACACCCAGTCTAAGTAACAATACAAAACGAGAAAGACTCAGCATTGGAACAAGCATAAAAATCAATAATCATTAAATTTCAATATAATTTGCAGAGTGAGAGATCCAGAGGGAAATAATAAAGTATGAGGCACATAGTTAGAAGTATATAATAATTAAAAAAAGGATTGGGTACTATTCCGAAGGAAAGAGTCTGTGATCACTAATGGAAACATGGAGCAACTGTAGTCATTGCCGTTTCTGTTCAAAATAAATTATTGCTAATGAGACATTAGCCATCGCGAAAGCACTTCTCAAGTAGTCGTTTTTCTCTATTATAATGAGTATGTAAGCATGTATCTATAATCAGAGTCTCATTATCGAGTGCAGAAAAATCAAATTTTTGAAAAACGCTCCTTTTGGATGTATTTCTTACTTTCAAGATTTCAGCCCTTTTGGATCTAAAACAGCAACAACTATGAAAAAATCTGAAGTAACTATACTGGTGGAAAGAGCGTTGCATTTTTTTTTTTTTTTTTTTAAATAAATCAGCTTGGTGATTTTGCTGTACTTTTACTGAATTGAGGGTCATAAGAATGCTGAGCAATAATTATTTCTCAAATTTAAGAATATTTTTCAAAAGGGCATAAGTGTTCAATCTCGCCAAAATATTTGTTTCGGAAAGGCAGTCAGCACAAAAGCATCCTAACGGTCCTTTTTTATCAACCAAGCAAAGTGGAATAAATTGAAATTTGTTGGTTTACATTTTAAGACACATAGATTCGAAAAATCAAACAAACAAATCCATAAGCTTTCAGCTGCCCAAATCTTCTCCAAAACTCCTGGACCAAATTTTATTAGATTCAGCAAAAAGGGTGTGCCTGTAATTTCGGCATTACATCTGATGAACCCCAAAGGGTGAAATTGAAGGGTTGAGAAATCGATACATCGAAAATATTAAAAAGGTACATTTTTTGTTGTATTTAGATTAATCAGAATCAATCAAAGAGCAGTTAATGGAATAATATCACTAGTAGCTTTGTACTACCAACCGCTTGAGCTTCAGAAGGGTTCAACTGCTGGAAGGAGAAAAAATCGTCAACAAGAATGTGTATTGCAAAGCGACTTTGTCATGCAGGAGTAGGCTGAATAATTGAGCTTCATCTCATTCAGTTTTATAGTCAGATAAAAACTGTCTACGTATACACAAGTGATACCTGACTTATAAGCAGACAGTGACCTGCACAGATGGGGGGGAAAAAAAAAAGTTGCCTATCTCCACGAAAAATAAAGAGTTACCATGTTAAATCGATTTCGACAGTTAGGCCATCATCAGTAACAAACAATAACATTGCTAACAGGGAGGAGTGTGACAGCCCCTTTAGCCCTTAATAACAGCAATTATGTGCTGCTATCAGGGAATATCCTCCCTGATCAAACGAGCAATGTTTACCCAAGGTTTACAATCACAGCATCTCAAGAACTCAAGAATGAAGCCAGTTCACCCCAATGCTGAGCAAAGAGTAGACGCACATTCTCTTGGAAATGACGACAACTGTTACACTTGCCCCCTTAAAAACTTACTCATTTGAAAAATAAGTATGTAAAATGGTACAGACAGTATGGGTTCCAATCCAGGAAACGTCAACTTGAAAACCACGAACCTATTTACTTGTAGAGAACTTATTGATAAATAGATGCATTGGCGATTAGGAAATAAAGAAATTAAAACAGGATGGACTGTCAATGAATGTTGTTTAGGAAATGCCATCTTAAACATTCATTGGGCCACTAACCCCCAATCAAAGATTAGAACAACTGGGAAGGATAATTTGTTCAACTGTGGAGACTTACAACACAAGAAATACATGGAAAAATATATTACAAGAAATAAGAATTTGCTCTCTTTGGGGACTTTTAATATTGGGAACTTTGCCCAGGAAAAACAGAAATGGGAACTATGCCCTGGAATATAAAATTTGGAACTTTGCCCTGGAATTGGGAATATAACCAATAGAAATATAAAATGATAAAGACAGAGGCACATATAATTATCAATTAGGTAAATAATTGATTACAAAGGGGAAAAAATTGAAAATTAAAAAGCCCTAATTGACTAATGAAATTATTTATATGAGAAGGGGATAATTAGGGATCCTTCTTGAGACTCTGGGCATTATATTCCTACTGGAACATTTAACCCGCAAGAATAGTGTTTTGGATTACTAGGTATAAAACCTCTGTATAATCCTCAACCACGCTTTGCTACCATGACATGGTATTCAGGGTATCTGGGCTAGGTGCCAGGGCCTAAATCCGCGCAGTAAATAACAGGAAGGAGTGCGACAGCCCCTATAACCATTAATAAAAGCAATTATGTGCCACTATCAAGGAATATCCTTCTGGATCAAACGAGCAAGGTCTAAAACTTGCAACTAGGGCAAAGTTCCCAATCGTAGCATCTTAAGAACTCGAGAATGAAGCCTGTTCTACCCAATGCTGAGCAAAGGGTATTCGCACATTCTCTCAGAAATGACGGGAACAGCCACATGTTTGTATGCTTATGTTACAAGTAATGGTTTCATAATTTTCTCACAATATCAGTGATGTAAACTCCGGTGCCATTCTTCATGCCAGAGACACTAAGTCCCAGTCCCTTGCCTGTTTTTTTGGTGAGTTCTAGCTCCATGGTATCGAGCTCAGATTTGGAACTTTCAGACCCTTCATCACGTAAAATCACCATTCTGACCTGTAACAGATATAAGTAGTCAATTCAAGAAATTCAATATTAAGCATTACAGGAGAATCCTGTCAATCTAAATCCTGCTTCAAGAAAACCAGACCTTCAAGTTTGTCCAAAAATTATACTTCCCAACTATAATTGTAATAAAAACTAATAAAAACTATGTGTATGTATGTATGTATGTATGTATGTACAATGACATTGAAAATAAGTTATGAGCCCAAAATTATAAAATGCTCAATGTGAGCTGGTGGTTTTATGTGAGGTCACACAGAAAAAAATTTACCAAAATAAAACCGTTGGAATTTACCTAGTAAAACGAAAACACTGTTGGAATTAACAAATGGGATGTTGTTTGAATGGTAGCGTTGATGGTTGGTATAATGTATTCTTGATGAGAATCTTTTTCATCTTGAAAAAACTTGTTATTTGATTTTTTTATTGAGTTTTTAGGATTGATTGACATAATTAGGCTCAAACTTATAGACATTTGGCAGAAGAGGTCCTGTTTAAATTCGAGTAATTGTTTAGAAAAATTTGATTAGAAAATCACTCTACTAATGATAGCATTTCTTGCATTTTCCTCATTTCCATTTATATGATATTGAACGAAGAAGAAGAAAACAAACATTTATGCAGAATGCATGATAATCCAATCCAAATTTCATTATAGATGTATATAATATAACATGCAACCTAAAATAGATTTTCAGAACAACATATTAAGACTGGGGACTTTATCCGCCCACTGGGAAGATGAAGCAAGTAACCGACAGAAGACTGAATTCACAAGAATATTGGTAACAACAAGAATAAAACATGAAAAAAAATAAAAAATTAAAAAATGATAATAATAACAAAAAAAAAAAATAAATAAATAAAACAATAATACAACAGAAGATTACAATCAGATGTGACTGAGATGGGTCTAAGTGTGGTTGGGGCCCCTTCACCAATTGAATGTGCAACCAATGCTGCCCTATATTTCCATGCCAGTGAGTCAAACCTTGCCAATGCCAACCAATCACCTTCCTAAGTAGCTTCGCCAAAGTGCTCAAGTCCAACGCACTGCTCCCGAAGTATCTTAGTCTAAACTCTCTAAAAACTAGTCAAGTCACAAAAAGTGGGTGGAGGGAGGGATGTACTCCCTCACCCCCGAATTGCGGTGTACCAATCCTATTGGGGCGCACCACCCATAAAGGGTACCCCTTCTTTTCATCCATCCATCAGTACACCCAATCTACGAAAGTGATTTGGTAGGCAGTACACACAACTGGACTCCTGTGCCATCAAGACCATTTCATTATGTCAGGCTACCCTCACGCTTCATGCAACACACAATGCTTTCCAACTGGGGCCTCCAATTCTCAGGGTTGTCCAAGTCGCCATAAAAGCTTTTATCATAAATATTTCCCTACCACCACCTTCAAGTACTTGAACTAGTAATCCTGCATTCTAACAACAGTTATCTATTCTCAAGCATACATAAGGCTTCAACAAAATATCCACATGCAAGACTTTATTTTTTGGCAAAGATTGGTTCAGCTCCAGCTTCCCAATACATCACATAGTTGAATGGATAAACGATTGAATGATATGATTTAGTTCAAACATACAGGAAAGTTGGAGTGTTCATCCTCATCTTCCTAGAAAAAAATAAAAATAAGTAACACAAACTGTCCTAACAAACTGTTCCATTTTTCTGTATTTTTTTTTAAATATTTATTTTTTGCAATGATTGGCTCAGCTCCTGCTTCCCAATACACCACATAGTTGAATAGGTAAACGATTGAGTGATATGATTTAATTCAAACATACAGGCAACTTGGCGAGTTCATCCACACCTTCCTAGAAAAAAATAAAAATAAAAATAAATAACACAAAACTGTACTACCACATTGTACCATTTTTCTTTCTTTTTTTTGTAATTTTTTAATTAAATTTTTTTTGTAATTTTTTTATATTAATTTTTTGGCAATGATTGGCTCAGCTCCTGCTTCCCAATACACCAAATAGTTGAATAGGTAAACGATTGAGTGATATGATTTAATTCAAACATACAGGCAACTTGGCGAGTTCATCCACACCTTCCTAGAAAAAAATAAAAATAAAAATAAATAACACAAAACTGTACTACCAAATTGTACCATTTTTCTTTCTTTTTTTGTAATTTTTTAATTAATTTTTTTTTGTAATTTTTTTATATTAATTTTTTGGCAATGATTGGCTCAGCTCCTGCTTCCCAATACACCAAATAGTTGAATAGGTAAACGATTGAGTGATATGATTTAATTCAAACATACAGGCAACTTGGCGAGTTCATCCACACCTTCCTAGAAAAAAATAAAAATAAAAATAAATAACACAAAACTGTACTACCAAATTGTACCATTTTTCTTTCTTTTTTTTGTAATTTTTTAATTAAATTTTTTTTGTAATTTTTTTATATTAATTTTTTGGCAATGATTGGCTCAGCTCCTGCTTCCCAATACACCAAATAGTTGAATAGGTAAACGATTGAGTGATATGATTATGTTCAAACATACAGGCAACTTGGCGAGTTCATCCACACCTTCCTAGAAAAAAAATAAAAATAAAAATAAATAACACAAAACTGTACTACGAAATTGTACCATTTTCTTTCTTTTTTTGTAATTTTTTAATTAAATTTTTTTTGTAATTTTTTTATATTAATTTTTTGGCAATGATTGGCTCAGCTCCTGCTTCCCAATACACCAAATAGTTGAATAGGTAAACGATTGAGTGATGTGATTTAGTTCAAACATACAGGCAACTTGGAGAGTTCATCCACACCTTCCTAGAAAAAAATAAAAATAAAAATAAATAACACAAAACTGTACTACCAAATTGTACCATTTTCTTTCTTTTTTTTTTGTAATTTTTTAATTAAATTTTTTTTGTAATTTTTTTATATTAATTTTTTGGCAATGATTGGCTCAGCTCCTGCTTCCCAATACACCAAATAGTTGAATAGGTAAATGATTGAGTGATATGATTTAGTTCAAACATACAGGCAACTTGGAGAGTTCATCCACACCTTCCTAGAAAAAAATAAAAATAAAAATAAATAACACAAAACTGTACTACGAAATTGTACCATTTTCTTTCTTTTTTTGTAATTTTTTAATTAAATTTTTTTTGTAATTTTTTTATATTAATTTTTTGGCAATGATTGGCTCAGCTCCTGCTTCCCAATACACCAAATAGTTGAATAGGTAAATGATTGAGTGATATGATTTAGTTCAAACATACAGGCAACTTGGCGAGTTCATCCACACCTTCCTAGAAAAAAATAAAAATAAAAATAAATTACACAAAACTGTACTACGAAATTGTACCATTTTCTTTCTTTTTTTTGTAATTTTTTAATTAAATTTTTTTTGTAATTTTTTTATATTAATTTTTTGGCAATGATTGGCTCAGCTCCTGCTTCCCAATACACCAAATAGTTGAATAGGTAAACGATTGAGTGATATGATTTAGTTCAAACATACAGGCAACTTGGCGAGTTCATCCACACCTTCCTAGAAAAAAATAAAAATAAAAATAAATAACACAAAACTGTACTACCAAATTGTACCATTTTCTTTCTTTTTTGTTGTAATTTTGTAATTAAATTTTTTTTGTAATTTTTTTATATTAATTTTTTGGCAATGATTGGCTCAGCTCCTGCTTCCCAATACACCAAATAGTTGAATAGGTAAACGATTGAGTGATATGATTATGTTCAAACATACAGGCAACTTGGCGAGTTCATCCACACCTTCCTAGAAAAAAATAAAAATAAAAATAAATAACACAAAACTGTACTACGAAATTGTACCATTTTCTTTCTTTTTTTTTTGTAATTTTTTAATTAAATTTTTTTTGTAATTTTTTTATATTAATTTTTTGGCAATGATTGGCTCAGCTCCTGCTTCCCAATACACCAAATAGTTGAATAGGTAAACGATTGAGTGATATGATTTAATTCAAACATACAGGCAACTTGGCGAGTTCATCCACACCTTCCTAGAAAAAAATAAAAATAAAAATAAATAACACAAAACTGTACTACCAAATTGTACCATTTTTCTTTCTTTTTTTTGTAATTTTTTAATTAAATTTTTTTTGTAATTTTTTTATATTAATTTTTTGGCAATGATTGGCTCAGCTCCTGCTTCCCAATACACCAAATAGTTGAATAGGTAAACGATTGAGTGATATGATTTAATTCAAACATACAGGCAACTTGGCGAGTTCATCCACACCTTCCTAGAAAAAAATAAAAATAAAAATAAATAACACAAAACTGTACTACCAAATTGTACCATTTTTCTTTCTTTTTTTTGTAATTTTTTAATTAAATTTTTTTTGTAATTTTTTTATATTAATTTTTTGGCAATGATTGGCTCAGCTCCTGCTTCCCAATACACCAAATAGTTGAATAGGTAAACGATTGAGTGATATGATTATGTTCAAACATACAGGCAACTTGGCGAGTTCATCCACACCTTCCTAGAAAAAAAATAAAAATAAAAATAAATAACACAAAACTGTACTACGAAATTGTACCATTTTCTTTCTTTTTTTGTAATTTTTTAATTAAATTTTTTTTGTAATTTTTTTATATTAATTTTTTGGCAATGATTGGCTCAGCTCCTGCTTCCCAATACACCAAATAGTTGAATAGGTAAACGATTGAGTGATATGATTATGTTCAAACATACAGGCAACTTGGCGAGTTCATCCACACCTTCCTAGAAAAAAATAAAAATAAAAATAAATAACACAAAACTGTACTACCAAATTGTACCATTTTCTTTCTTTTTTTGTAATTTTTTAATTAAATTTTTTTGTAATTTTTTTATATTAATTTTTTGGCAATGATTGGCTCAGCTCCTGCTTCCCACTACACCAAATAGTTGAATAGGTAAACGATTGAGTGATATGATTTAGTTCAAACATACAGGCAACTTGGCGAGTTCATCCACACCTTCCTAGAAAAAAATAAAAATAAAAATAAATAACACAAAACTGTACTACGAAATTGTACCATTTTCTTTCTTTTTTTGTAATTTTTTAATTAAATTTTTTTTGTAATTTTTTTATATTAATTTTTTGGCAATGATTGGCTCAGCTCCTGCTTCCCAATACACCAAATAGTTGAATAGGTAAACGATTGAGTGATATGATTTAATTCAAACATACAGGCAACTTGGCGAGTTCATCCACACCTTCCTAGAAAAAAATAAAAATAAAAATAAATAACACAAAACTGTACTACCAAATTGTACCATTTTTCTTTCTTTTTTTTGTAATTTTTTAATTAAATTTTTTTTGTAATTTTTTTATATTAATTTTTTGGCAATGATTGGCTCAGCTCCTGCTTCCCAATACACCAAATAGTTGAATAGGTAAACGATTGAGTGATATGATTATGTTCAAACATACAGGCAACTTGGCGAGTTCATCCACACCTTCCTAGAAAAAAAATAAAAATAAAAATAAATAACACAAAACTGTACTACGAAATTGTACCATTTTCTTTCTTTTTTTGTAATTTTTTAATTAAATTTTTTTTGTAATTTTTTTATATTAATTTTTTGGCAATGATTGGCTCAGCTCCTGCTTCCCAATACACCAAATAGTTGAATAGGTAAACGATTGAGTGATATGATTATGTTCAAACATACAGGCAACTTGGCGAGTTCATCCACACCTTCCTAGAAAAAAATAAAAATAAAAATAAATAACACAAAACTGTACTACGAAATTGTACCATTTTCTTTCTTTTTTTGTAATTTTTTAATTAAATTTTTTTTAAATTTATTTTTAATTTATTTTTTGGCAATGATTGGCTCAGCTCCTGCTTCCCAATACACCAAATAGTTGCATAGGTAAATGATTGAGTGATATGATTTAGTTCAAACATACAGGCAACTTGGCGAGTTCATCCACACCTTCCTAGAAAAAAATAAAAATAAAAATAAATAACACAAAACTGTACTACGAAATTGTACCATTTTCTTTCTTTTTTTTGTAATTTTTTAATTAAATTTTTTTTGTAATTTTTTTATATTAATTTTTTGGCAATGATTGGCTCAGCTCCTGCTTCCCAATACACCAAATAGTTGAATAGGTAAACGATTGAGTGATATGATTTAATTCAAACATACAGGCAACTTGGCGAGTTCATCCACACCTTCCTAGAAAAAAATAAAAATAAAAATAAATAACACAAAACTGTACTACCAAATTGTACCATTTTTCTTTCTTTTTTTTTGTAATTTTTTAATTAAATTTTTTTTGTAATTTTTTTATATTAATTTTTTGGCAATGATTGGCTCAGCTCCTGCTTCCCAATACACCAAATAGTTGAATAGGTAAACGATTGAGTGATATGATTATGTTCAAACATACAGGCAACTTGGCGAGTTCATCCACACCTTCCTAGAAAAAAATAAAAATAAAAATAAATAACACAAAACTGTACTACCGAAATTGTACCATTTTCTTTCTTTTTTTGTAATTTTTTAATTAAATTTTTTTTGTAATTTTTTTATATTAATTTTTTGGCAATGATTGGCTCAGCTCCTGCTTCCCAATACACCAAATAGTTGAATAGGTAAACGATTGAGTGATATGATTTAGTTCAAACATACAGGCAACTTGGCGAGTTCATCCACACCTTCCTAGAAAAAAATAAAAATAAAAATAAATAACACAAAACTGTACTACCAAATTGTACCATTTTCTTTCTTTTTTTGTAATTTTTTAATTAAATTTTTTTTGTAATTTTTTTATATTAATTTTTTGGCAATGAGTGGCTCAGCTCCTGCTTCCCAATACACCAAATAGTTGAATAGGTAAACGATTGAGTGATATGATTTAGTTCAAACATACAGGCAACTTGGAGAGTTCATCCACACCTTCCTAGAAAAAAATAAAAATAAAAATAAATAACACAAAACTGTACTACCAAATTGTACCATTTTTCTTTCTTTTTTTTGTAATTTTTTAATTAAATTTTTTTTGTAATTTTTTTATATTAATTTTTTGGCAATGATTGGCTCAGCTCCTGCTTCCCAATACACCAAATAGTTGAATAGGTAAACGATTGAGTGATATGATTATGTTCAAACATACAGGCAACTTGGCGAGTTCATCCACACCTTCCTAGAAAAAAATAAAAATAAAAATAAATAACACAAAACTGTACTACCAAATTGTACCATTTTTCTTTCTTTTTTTTGTAATTTTTTAATTAAATTTTTTTTGTAGTTTTTTTATATTAATTTTTTGGCAATGATTGGCTCAGCTCCTGCTTCCCAATACACCAAATAGTTGAATAGGTAAACGATTGAGTGATATGATTATGTTCAAACATACAGGCAACTTGGCGAGTTCATCCACACCTTCCTAGAAAAAAATAAAAATAAAAATAAATAACACAAAACTGTACTACCAAATTGTACCATTTTTCTTTCTTTTTTTTGTAATTTTTTAATTAAATTTTTTTTGTAATTTTTTTATATTAATTTTTTGGCAATGATTGGCTCAGCTCCTGCTTCCCAATACACCAAATAGTTGAATAGGTAAACGATTGAGTGATATGATTTAATTCAAACATACAGGCAACTTGGCGAGTTCATCCACACCTTCCTAGAAAAAAATAAAAATAAAAATAAATAACACAAAACTGTACTACCAAATTGTACCATTTTTCTTTCTTTTTTTGTAATTTTTTAATTAAATTTTTTTTTGTAATTTTTTTATATTAATTTTTTGGCAATGATTGGCTCAGCTCCTGCTTCCCAATACACCAAATAGTTGAATAGGTAAACGATTGAGTGATATGATTTAATTCAAACATACAGGCAACTTGGCGAGTTCATCCACACCTTCCTAGAAAAAAATAAAAATAAAAATAAATAACACAAAACTGTACTACCAAATTGTACCATTTTTCTTTCTTTTTTTGTAATTTTTTAATTAAATTTTTTTTGTAATTTTTTTATATTAATTTTTTGGCAATGATTGGCTCAGCTCCTGCTTCCCAATACACCAAATAGTTGAATAGGTAAACGATTGAGTGATATGATTATGTTCAAACATACAGGCAACTTGGCGAGTTCATCCACACCTTCCTAGAAAAAAAAATAAAAATAAAAATAAATAACACAAAACTGTACTACGAAATTGTACCATTTTCTTTCTTTTTTTGTAATTTTTTAATTAAATTTTTTTTGTAATTTTTTTATATTAATTTTTTGGCAATGATTGGCTCAGCTCCTGCTTCCCAATACACCAAACAGTTGAATAGGTAAACGATTGAGTGATGTGATTTAGTTCAAACATACAGGCAACTTGGCGAGTTCATCCACACCTTCCTAGAAAAAAAATAAAAATAAAAATAAATAACACAAAACTGTACTACGAAATTGTACCATTTTCTTTCTTTTTTTGTAATTTTTTAATTAAATTTTTTTTGTAATTTTTTTATATTAATTTTTTGGCAATGATTGGCTCGGCTCCTGCTTCCCAATACACCAAATAGTTGAATAGGTAAACGATTGAGTGATGTGATTTAGTTCAAACATACAGGCAACTTGGAGAGTTCATCCACACCTTCCTAGAAAAAAATAAAAATAAAAATAAATAACACAAAACTGTACTACCAAATTGTACCATTCTTCTTTCTTTTTTTTGTAATTTTTTAATTAAAACTTTTTTGTAATTTTTTTATATTAATTTTTTGGCAATGATTGGCTCAGCTCCTGCTTCCCAATACACCAAATAGTTGAATAGGTAAATGATTGAGTGATATGATTTAGTTCAAACATACAGGCAACTTGGCGAGTTCATCCACACCTTCCTAGAAAAAAATAAAAATAAAAATAAATAACACAAAACTGTACTACGAAATTGTACCATTTTCTTTCTTTTTTTGTAATTTTTTAATTAAATTTTTTTTGTAATTTTTTTATATTAATTTTTTGGCAATGATTGGCTCAGCTCCTGCTTCCCAATACACCAAATAGTTGAATAGGTAAACGATTGAGTGATATGATTTAATTCAAACATACAGGCAACTTGGCGAGTTCATCCACACCTTCCTAGAAAAAAATAAAAATAAAAATAAATAACACAAAACTGTACTACCAAATTGTACCATTTTTCTTTCTTTTTTTTTGTAATTTTTTAATTAAAACTTTTTTATATTAATTTTTTGGCAATGATTGGCTCAGCTCCTGCTTCCCAATACATCACATAGTTGAATAGGTAAACGATTGAGTGATATGATTTAGTTCAAACATACAGGCAACTTGGCGAGTTCATCCACACCTTCCTAGAAAAAAATAAAAATAAATAACACAAAACTGTACTACCAAATTGTACCATTTTTCTTTCTTTTTTTTTTGTAATTTTTTAATTAAATTTTTTTTGTAATTTTTTTATATTAATTTTTTGGCAATGATTGGCTCAGCTCCTGCTTCCCAATACACCAAATAGTTGCATAGGTAAATGATTGAGTGATATGATTTAGTTCAAACATACAGGCAACTTGGCGAGTTCATCCACACCTTCCTAGAAAAAAATAAAAATAAAAATAAATAACACAAAACTGTACTACGAAATTGTACCATTTTCTTTCTTTTTTTGTAATTTTTTAATTAAATTTTTTTTGTAATTTTTTTATATTAATTTTTTGGCAATGATTGGCTCAGCTCCTGCTTCCCAATACACCAAATAGTTGAATAGGTAAACGATTGAGTGATATGATTTAATTCAAACATACAGGCAACTTGGCGAGTTCATCCACACCTTCCTAGAAAAAAATAAAAATAAAAATAAATAACACAAAACTGTACTACCAAATTGTACCATTTTTCTTTCTTTTTTTTGTAATTTTTTAATTAAATTTTTTTTGTAATTTTTTTATATTAATTTTTTGGCAATGATTGGCTCAGCTCCTGCTTCCCAATACACCAGATAGTTGAATAGGTAAATGATTGAGTGATATGATTATGTTCAAACATACAGGCAACTTGGCGAGTTCATCCACACCTTCCTAGAAAAAAATAAAAATAAAAATAAATAACACAAAACTGTACTACGAAATTGTACCATTTTCTTTTTTTTTTGTAATTTTTTAATTAAATTTTTTTTGTAATTTTTTTATATTAATTTTTTGGCAATGATTGGCTCAGCTCCTGCTTCCCAATACACCAAATAGTTGAATAGGTAAACGATTGAGTGATATGATTATGTTCAAACATACAGGCAACTTGGCGAGTTCATCCACACCTTCCTAGAAAAAAATAAAAATAAAAATAAATAACACAAAACTGTACTACGAAATTGTACCATTTTCTTTCTTTTTTTGTAATTTTTTAATTAAAACTTTTTTATATTAATTTTTTGGCAATGATTGGCTCAGCTCCTACTTCCCAATACACCAAATAGTTGAATAGGTAAACGATTGAGTGATGTGATTTAATTCAAACATACAGGCAACTTGGCGAGTTCATCCACACCTTCCTAGAAAAAAATAAAAATAAAAATAAATAAAACAAAACTGTACTACGAAAATGTACCATTTTCTTTCTTTTTTTGTAATTTTTTAATTAAATTTTTTTTGTAATTTTTTTATATTAATTTTTTGGCAATGATTGGCTCAGCTCCTGCTTCCCAATACACCAAATAGTTGAATAGGTAAACGATTGAGTGATATGATTTAATTCAAACATACAGGCAACTTGGCGAGTTCATCCACACCTTCCTAGAAAAAAATAAAAATAAAAATAAATAACACAAAACTGTACTACCACATTGTACCATTTTTCTTTCTTTTTTTTGTATTTTTTTAATTAAATTTTTTTTGTAATTTTTTTATATTAATTTTTTGGCAATGATTGGCTCAGCTCCTGCTTCCCAATACACCACATAGTTGAATAGGTAAACGATTGAGTGATATGATTATGTTCAAACATACAGGCAACTTGGCGAGTTCATCCACACCTTCCTAGAAAAAAAATAAAAATAAAAATAAATAACACAAAACTGTACTACGAAATTGTACCATTTTCTTTCTTTTTTTGTAATTTATTAATTGAATTTTTTTTGTAATTTTTTTATATTAATTTTTTGGCAATGATTGGCTCAGCTCCTGCTTCCCAATACACCAAATAGTTGAATAGGTAAACGATTGAGTGATATGATTTATGTTCAAACATACAGGCAACTTGGCGAGTTCATCCACACCTTCCTAGAAAAAAATAAAAATAAAAATAAATAACACAAAACTGTACTACCAAATTGTACCATTTTCTTTCTTTTTTTTTGTAATTTTTTAATTAAATTTTTTTTGTAATTTTTTTATATTAATTTTTTGGCAATGATTGGCTCAGCTCCTGCTTCCCAATACACCAAATAGTTGAATAGGTAAACGATTGAGTGATATGATTTAATTCAAACATACAGGCAACTTGGCGAGTTCATCCACACCTTCCTAGAAAAAAATAAAAATAAAAATAAATAACACAAAACTGTACTACCAAATTGTACCATTTTTCTTTCTTTTTTTGTAATTTTTTAATTAAATTTTTTTTGTAATTTTTTTATATTAATTTTTTGGCAATGATTGGCTCAGCTCCTGCTTCCCAATACACCAAATAGTTGAATAGGTAAACGATTGAGTGATATGATTTAATTCAAACATACAGGCAACTTGGCGAGTTCATCCACACCTTCCTAGAAAAAAATAAAAATAAAAATAAATAACACAAAACTGTACTACCAAATTGTACCATTTTTCTTTCTTTTTTTGTAATTTTTTAATTAAATTTTTTTTGTAATTTTTTTATATTAATTTTTTGGCAATGATTGGCTCAGCTCCTGCTTCCCAATACACCAAATAGTTGAATAGGTAAACGATTGAGTGATATGATTATGTTCAAACATACAGGCAACTTGGCGAGTTCATCCACACCTTCCTAGAAAAAAATAAAAATAAAAATAAATAACACAAAACTGTACTACGAAATTGTACCATTTTCTTTCTTTTTTTGTAATTTTTTAATTAAATTTTTTTTGTAATTTTTTTATATTAATTTTTTGGCAATGAGTGGCTCAGCTCCTGCTTCCCAATACACCAAATAGTTGAATAGGTAAACGATTGAGTGATATGATTTAGTTCAAACATACAGGCAACTTGGCGAGTTCATCCACACCTTCCTAGAAAAAAATAAAAATAAAAATAAATAACACAAAACTGTACTACGAAATTGTACCATTTTCTTTCTTTTTTTTGTAATTTTTTAATTAAATTTTTTTTGTAATTTTTTTATATTAATTTTTTGGCAATGATTGGCTCAGCTCCTGCTTCCCAATACACCAAATAGTTGAATAGGTAAACGATTGAGTGATATGATTTAGTTCAAACATACAGGCAACTTGGCGAGTTCATCCACACCTTCCTAGAAAAAAATAAAAATAAAAATAAATAACACAAAACTGTACTACGAAATTGTACCATTTTCTTTCTTTTTTTGTAATTTTTTAATTAAATTTTTTTTGTAATTTTTTTATATTAATTTTTTGGCAATGATTGGCTCAGCTCCTGCTTCCCAATACACCAAATAGTTGAATAGGTAAACGATTGAGTGATATGATTTAATTCAAACATACAGGCAACTTGGCGAGTTCATCCACACCTTCCTAGAAAAAAATAAAAATAAAAATAAATAACACAAAACTGTACTACCAAATTGTACCATTTTCTTTCTTTTTTTTGTAATTTTTTAATTAAATTTTTTTTGTAATTTTTTTATATTAATTTTTTGGCAATGATTGGCTCAGCTCCTGCTTCCCAATACACCAAATAGTTGAATAGGTAAACGATTGAGTGATATGATTATGTTCAAACATACAGGCAACTTGGCGAGTTCATCCACACCTTCCTAGAAAAAAAAAAAAAAAATAAAAATAAATAACACAAAACTGTACTACCAAATTGTACCATTTTCTTTCTTTTTTTGTAATTTTTTAATTAAATTTTTTTTGTAATTTTTTTATATTAATTTTTTGGCAATGATTGGCTCAGCTCCTGCTTCCCAATACACCAAATAGTTGAATAGGTAAACGATTGAGTGATATGATGTAGTTCAAACATACAGGCAACTTGGCGAGTTCATCCACACCTTCCTAGAAAAAAATAAAAATAAAAATAAATAACACAAAACTGTACTACCAAATTGTACCATTTTCTTTCTTTTTTTTGTAATTTTTTAATTAAATTTTTTTTGTAATTTTTTTATATTAATTTTTTGGCAATGATTGGCTCAGCTCCTGCTTCCCAATACACCAAATAGTTGAATAGGTAAACGATTGAGTGATATGATTATGTTCAAACATACAGGCAACTTGGCGAGTTCATCCACACCTTCCTAGAAAAAAATAAAAATAAAAATAAATAACACAAAACTGTACTACCAAATTGTGCCATTTTTCTTTCTTTTTTTTGTAATTTTTTAATTAATTTTTTTTTGTAATTTTTTTATATTAATTTTTTGGCAATGATTGGCTCAGCTCCTGCTTCCCAATACACCAAATAGTTGAATAGGTAAACGATTGAGTGATATGATTTAATTCAAACATACAGGCAACTTGGCGAGTTCATCCACACCTTCCTAGAAAAAAATAAAAATAAAAATAAATAACACAAAACTGTACTACCAAATTGTACCATTTTCTTTCTTTTTTTGTAATTTTTTAATTAAATTTTTTTTGTAATTTTTTTATATTAATTTTTTGGCAATGATTGGCTCAGCTCCTGCTTCCCAATACACCAAATAGTTGAATAGGTAAACGATTGAGTGATATGATTATGTTCAAACATACAGGCAACTTGGCGAGTTCATCCACACCTTCCTAGAAAAAAAATAAAAATAAAAATAAATAACACAAAACTGTACTACGAAATTGTACCATTTTTCTTTCTTTTTTTGTAATTTTTTAATTAAATTTTTTTTGTAATTTTTTTATATTAATTTTTTGGCAATGATTGGCTCAGCTCCTGCTTCCCAATACACCAAATAGTTGAATAGGTAAACGATTGAGTGATATGATTTAGTTCAAACATACAGGCAACTTGGCGAGTTCATCCACACCTTCCTAGAAAAAAAATAAAAATAAAAATAAATAACACAAAACTGTACTACGAAATTGTACCATTTTCTTTCTTTTTTTTGTAATTTTTTAATTAAAACTTTTTTGTAATTTTTTTATATTAATTTTTTGGCAATGATTGGCTCAGCTCCTGCTTCCCAATACACCAAATAGTTGAATAGGTAAACGATTGAGTGATATGATTTAGTTCAAACATACAGGCAACTTGGCGAGTTCATCCACACCTTCCTAGAAAAAAATAAAAATAAAAATAAATAACACAAAACTGTACTACGAAATTGTACCATTTTCTTTCTTTTTTTGTAATTTTTTAATTAAATTTTTTTTGTAATTTTTTTATATTAATTTTTTGGCAATGATTGGCTCAGCTCCTGCTTCCCAATACACCAAATAGTTGAATAGGTAAACGATTGAGTGATATGATTTATGTTCAAACATACAGGTAACTTGGCGAGTTCATCCACACCTTCCTAGAAAAAAATAAAAATAAAAATAAATAACACAAAACTGTACTACCAAATTGTACCATTTTCTTTTCTTTTTTTGTAATTTTTTAATTAAATTTTTTTTGTAATTTTTTTATATTAATTTTTTGGCAATGATTGGCTCAGCTCCGCTTCCCAATACACCAAATAGTTGAATAGGTAAACGATTGAGTGATATGATTATGTTCAAACATACAGGCAACTTGGCGAGTTCATCCACACCTTCCTAGAAAAAAAATAAAAATAAAAATAAATAACACAAAACTGTACTACCAAATTGTACCATTCTTCTTTCTTTTTTTTTGTAATTTTTTAATTAAAACTTTTTTTGTAATTTTTTTATATTAATTTTTTGGCAATGATTGGCTCAGCTCCTGCTTCCCAATACACCAAATAGTTGAATAGGTAAACGATTGAGTGATATGATTATGTTCAAACATACAGGCAACTTGGCGAGTTCATCCACACCTTCCTAGAAAAAAAATAAAAATAAAAATAAATAACACAAAACTGTACTACGAAATTGTACCATTTTCTTTCTTTTTTTGTAATTTTTTAATTAAATTTTTTTTGTAATTTTTTTATATTAATTTTTTGGCAATGATTGGCTCAGCTCCTGCTTCCCAATACACCAAATAGTTGAATAGGTAAACGATTGAGTGATATGATTATGTTCAAACATACAGGCAACTTGGCGAGTTCATCCACACCTTCCTAGAAAAAAAATAAAAATAAAAATAAATAACACAAAACTGTACTACGAAATTGTACCATTTTCTTTCTTTTTTTGTAATTTTTTAATTAAATTTTTTTTGTAATTTTTTTATATTAATTTTTTGGCAATGATTGGCTCAGCTCCTGCTTCCCAATACACCAAATAGTTGAATAGGTAAACGATTGAGTGATGTGATTTAGTTCAAACATACAGGCAACTTGGAGAGTTCATCCACACCTTCCTAGAAAAAAATAAAAATAAAAATAAATAACACAAAACTGTACTACCAAATTGTACCATTCTTCTTTCTTTTTTTTTGTAATTTTTTAATTAAAACTTTTTTGTAATTTTTTTATATTAATTTTTTGGCAATGATTGGCTCAGCTCCTGCTTCCCAATACACCAAATAGTTGAATAGGTAAACGATTGAGTGATATGATTTAGTTCAAACATACAGGCAACTTGGCGAGTTCATCCACACCTCCCTAGAAAAAAATAAAAATAAAAATAAATAACACAAAACTGTACTACCAAATTGTACCATTTTTCTTTCTTTTTTTTTGTAATTTTTTAATTAAATTTTTTTTGTAATTTTTTTATATTAATTTTTTGGCAATGATTGGCTCAGCTCCTGCTTCCCAATACACCAAATAGTTGAATAGGTAAACGATTGAGTGATATGATTTAGTTCAAACATACAGGCAACTTGGCGAGTTCATCCACACCTTCCTAGAAAAAAATAAAAATAAAAATAAATAACACAAAACTGTACTACCAAATTGTACCATTTAAGTTTTTTTTAATTTTTTTAATTAAAACTTTTTTATAATCATTTTTTGGCAATGATTGGCTTAGCTCCTGCTTCCCAATACATCACATAGTTGAATAGGTAAACGATTGAGTGATATTATTTAGTTCCGACATACAGGAATTTTGGAGAGGTCATCCACATCTACCTAGAAAAAAATAAAAATAAATAACACAAAACTGTAATACCAAATTGCTCCATCTTTCTGTTTATCAGAAGCCCTTCTGTCATGATTAAAAGTACATGGATACCTATATATACGGAACCAACCAACTTGATAGTGGGTGATATTAAATTAGGCAGATTGTGTAACAGATTCGAGTATTATATCCTTGTATATCCCTGCTAAAATCATTTCACCTTCTCAAAACTTAACATTCCTAATCTATTTAAAACCAGTTTTGGGAAAAGTTGAGCACCTAAGCGAATAACCACAAAAAATACTTCCCTGAAAAATGCAACAGAATCTTCTAGTGAAAATTTCACCTGTTATATTTTTAGCTTAAATAACCGGTTGAGAGCTTTCCATACAGGTGCAATATGGAATGTATCAGATGATCAGAATTTTGCGAAACACCAGTGGAAAGGAAATGAAATTACATTATAAAAGAAAGTACTCACTCCCACATGTTCTAGTTACCATCAAAGACAGGGCTAGCAAGTTTTAAGGTAACTGCCCATTAGTGAGGGAAGTTCCATTTTTTTCCCATGATAATACTCATGAGGAAAACGAACCATAGGTTCTCTCTGTGCGTAACTGCATACCTATGTAAAGCACTGTATGTGGCAGATCCCACCCTGACATGCCTATTTTGAGGTAGCTACAAGCTTACAAAGTCATTTGGGTATTTCAGAAATGGAGAAGTGCGGCCCGTAAAATAGGATTCTTTTGTAACTATTCACACACAGAAACGTTACTGCCAAGGTTATCTCATGCCAAAGTTATCAGATAGGTACATTGAAAGCATATGAAGCTTTTTCTGAAATCATAATTAATCTACCTTTTTGATAACTAAGGTTAGAAATCAAAACTATGAACTTCATTTTTCAATGAAGAAATATATCTGTTCCAAGAGTGAACTGATAACTTCCACTTGAAAAGGGGCATGGCAGGAAAGGGGTGATGAAACTGGCTCTGGATACCAATTATGTTAAAAAGGGATTTCAAGGATAGAGCTCATGTAAATAATAAGTACTTTTAAATAACGAAAAAAAGTTTTGTAATGTAAGTAGATTCCTACTTATTATATTAAACTTTTATCGAATAAAAACTTCAATCTCATAAGTGAAATGAAGAATTTACTTTAACCGGTGTTTGTCGGAGAGCGGCTAGAGCTTTGGAGTGGGTTATTTTTCTGAAGTCTTCGCCATTGCACTCAAGTATTTGGTCTCCAGGCATCAATCTTCCATCTTTCTTAGCAGCTCCGTCGGGATATACTTCATGAATGACTATAGCTCCCTTTGGAAAATATAATGATGTCAATTATGATTGAAACAAAAGATACGAAGAAATAAACGAACTTGCCGCCAAAATAAGTGGTAGTTAGTCGATTCAGATTACTTTAAGAGTACTCAGGATGAATTAATTCTAGAAAAAATATTTGATGAAGAGACAAGTTGGCTTAACAAAAAAGATCATGAATTTCACTCCATTTTATTTCTTTAGTGAGGGCAAAATTATGAATGAAGTTTCTAGGAAGAATAGATTTCAAAAGAGATATTTTCACAGCCTAAATTTTGTGAGCCAAGTATGCCCATACTTCATAATATGCACAAACAGTGATAACTGTTACTAATCACAACGAATTATTTCAGAAAACTGATACATTTAACCATAATCCTTAGCCAATGAAAATGTATTCCATTGGTTCAAACAAATGATTTTCAAAATTCCCACAGTCTTTGAGAAACAATATACATTGTGACTAACAAATAATAAGACATAAACAAATTTCCGACTTTCAGTTATAAGTTTTCATTAAGTACCTCTGATAGGGGTACCTCTAATATTCCTTGGTATATTAGGTAAGTAAATAAATATCAGAGTTGAAAGGAACTCAGATATGAAATTATATGCTATTTGACTTACCAAGAGTGTGTCAGTACCTCCAACGATGCTCAGACCTAATCCAATCTTATCTTTATTTATTTCAATGGTTGTTTCAGTTCCAGGAATGATTTCTGCTGTTAGAGCAAGATTGTCTTCTTCCACTTTGAGTTTTCCAGAGGGGGATGGTGATAATGAGCCAGGTGGTGGTGCTAACTCTGGAATTATGGAAGTAAATACTAAGATTCAAACTATATCTTAGGGTCAATATATATCAAAATGTTCATTTCAATAATGTAGTGTTGGAGATAGAGCGATTCCATAACTGCCAAACAAAGTGCAGAAATGAATGCGTCTAGCATTCAAAGAACTAGTGGGATTTATGATGGATTACAATATTATCAAAGTATTAATAATATTTCTTGGAATACCCAAGCTCCGGGTGGGTGGGGGGGGGTTATTTGGTTGCTTTTCATCCTCTCCAGTAGAGTAATGCCAATAGACATTTTTGGAGTGAAACGAGTGGAGTAAATTGAGATTGAATGAATTAACAAATGTGGAAAAATAGGTTTTTCTACTGCTATGAAACTAGTTGAGGAAGAATCTCAAGAAAAGCTGGCTCATGAAAAATAACTAAGTACCTAGTAGAAGTAATGATTTGCCAAAAATCAAACGATTGTAACAAATGAATTGAGAAATTATATCACAAAATAACGAAATCTTTCTATAGTCGGAAAAAGTTCCAGTCATGCAGCATGATCGTACGAACGAATTTTCTTAAGCTATACTATCAAATTATTGTTTTGAAATTCGTTCCAAATAATAATCTGCAATTCAAAAAAGATTTGGGAGTTTTAGATTTTTTGGCAGTTTTTATCGATTTTTTAGCAAATATTAATGATCTTTAGGTTAGGAAGATTTTTCATTATCTGCCCATTTATGAGGTCAAATCCAGGCGTCTTCTTTGGATTAATTTCCTGCTTGATCATTTTAGCAACTTCTTTGAAATTTACAGGTGGTATATTGATCAGTGGTTCCTGTTCTGGAAAGTTGTACAGTGGTTCCTCATTAGCTGAAGCAAGATTAGGTGTGAATATATTCGCTAAGTGCTCAGCAAACACATCAGCTTTCGTCTGATTATCCCTTGCCCATTCCCCATCAGGTTTACGTATTGATGGTGCGTCGACAACTGGTCTATTGGTGTGTTTAGTTGCCTTCCAGAGTGAGTAATCAATAAGATGATCACTGGTCAAATCGCTAAGGTATGCTCGGGTGTGTTCATCGTCGATTTGTTGCTTAATTTCTCTGAGTTCTGCTGCAGCTTTATACCACTTAGCTTTTAGGTCAGGATCCCGCGAAGCCTGCCATCGCTTTCTAGCTTTTCGTTTATCTTTCACTGCAACAATTATTTCACGCGGGTAGTTGATACCTTTGGTTTTTCTTTTAATCGTTGGTGTGTTCTTTTTTGCTGCATCCTGAATAGAACAGGTAAGAAGTTCAAGTTCATAGTCTATTTCCTCTCTCATCTTAATAGGAATAGAGAGATTAATATTTGAGCTAAGATCTGCTTTGAAGTTTGCCCAGTTCGTTTTATTATTGACAAGAGCTGAGTTATGTGTCTTTTGAATGATATGTTCACTCAACGTAATAATAATTGGTGAATGGTCGGAGCTGAGATCGTAGTTGTCTTCTATCAGCAAATAGTTCTCTGAGAGGTTTCGTGTTATGAAAAAATCTATCAGATCAGGTATTTTGTTTGGATCAGTGGGCCAATAGGTCAGCTTCCCTGTTGAATGAGTCTCGCAGTTGAGCTCATGCATTGCTCTGTTCAAAGTGTATCCTTTGGTGTTGCAAAGGCGTGATCCCCATCTGGTGTGTTTTGCATTGAAATCGCTTCCTAAGATGAAGCGCTTTTCAAGTTGGTTAAAGATGTCTTCGTAGTCTTCTTGGCTGAAGTTGTACTTTGGCGGGCTGTAAATGCTGGCCACTTCTAATGAATTCAGTTGCGTCTTGATTTTGATTCCACTGATCTGAAATTTTTCAATCTCGATTTTTGTCGATTCATGATGGTAGATATTTTCTTTTACGAGTACTGCTCTACCGCCTCTTCTCTGATTGCTTGGGTGCGTGGCGTGATAGCATTTGTATCCTTTCATTCTAAAAAATGTTTCCTTCGTGAAATGTGTTTCAGAAATTAGGCAGATGTCAATATTGTTGATATTCAAGGCTATCTCTAATTCCTTAGATCGCTGATTCAATCCAATATCTGATCACAGTTCTATTTGGCAAACTCGCGAATACAAAAACAATATTGCCGACACTCTAGGCTTGGGCCATGGATATGCATCTTCTAATGCCTGACCTAAATTCTCCCTCAGATGAACTGAAGATGTCCGTAGCGAGGATGTCTGGGTAAGATAGCCGGTTGAACGTCTCTTGGATTCTCCGCATCGGGTCATTTCTCAAGTAGTTCGTAGAAGATGTGCGGATGTAAAAAGTTTGCGAAGATCTGGTCGCGTACTGAGGGGCGTTGAAATTTAGCAAGGACAGCAGGTGCGGGCAGTCGATCCTGCTGCGTACGAGTTTAAACAGGAAGAGCATGTCAGCCTCCGTTCTCCGTTGCTCCAGTGTTGAGAGGCAGAACTCGACCAAAGATCCGTCATAATGGAAATCTTCCCAGTCGTGACCTGCCTTAAAGGACAGATATCTCAGGAATTTACGCTGGATGCGCTCTATTTGCCCCTTAGCAGTACTATAAATTGGCAGCCATACTGTTGGGGAAAATTCTAGAATAGGTCGCAGAAGGGAGACATACAAAAATTTTATGGCCTCCGTGTCAGAGAATTCACGAGTATTCCTCTTCAGGTAGCCCAACATCCTCATCCCTCGCGAACAGAGTGAATCTATGTGCTGAGAGAACGTGAAACTGGCATCAAGAAGGACCCCCAAATCCTTAACGACACTCTTCCGATCCAACGTCTTGCCCGCCAAAGAGTAGCTGAACACTATAGGATTCCGGGAACGAGTAAATGAAATCACCGAGCACTTTGCCGTATTGAAAAAGAGCTCGTTAGAAAGACACCATGCATCCACTGCCGTCAAAGCTCCCTGAAGTCCATCGCAGTCCCCCAACGCTCCAACCCTCTTAAAAATCTTAAGGTCATCGGCGAATAACAGAAACTGGACCCCACCCTCGAATACTCGCTGTATATCGTTAATGAAGATGAGAAACATCAGTGGACCCAGATGAGATCCCTGAGGAACACCGGAGGTGGCCAAGAAAGGTGTAGAATGCGCACTCTTCAATTTAACTGTGAGGGAACGGTCCTTAAGATAGCTTCTGAACCAAGCCAACAGCGAACCCCAAAACCCAAAAATCTCCAGCTTAGCGATCAATATAGCGTGTGAAACACGATCAAAGGCCTTGGCAAAGTCAGTGTGGATACAATCAACCTGAACACCCTCCTCAAATGCTTCCATCACTTCATGCTCCAGTGTGAGAAGGTTCGTTGTACACGATCGGCCTGAGACGAATCCGTGTTGGGCGGCTGAGAGGAAAGGTCGAACCAACGGAGTTATTTGGTCCACCATTATTTTCTCAAGAACCTTAGGCATAGTACTGAGGCTACATACCGGACGATATTGGTCCACCCTTGACTTCTCTGATGATTTCGGGATAGGGGTTATAAACGAGCTCTTCCACAAGCAGGGAACAATGCCCAGCTCCACCGACCTCCGAAACAATATCGTAACTGCAGGGGACAGAGCCTCAGCACAAGCCCTCAACATTGCAGGAGGTACTCCATCTGGACCCATGCCCTTAGTCGGATCCAAAGCAAGCAGCTCTTTAACGACCAAGTCCTCCGTAATGCATATTGAACCAATAGAGAAGGCAGTGGAAGTTCCGGCGACGACACCGGCTCCAGAGGCCGACGCAGGATCGAAGACCAACGAAAAATGCTCCCTAAACAGTTCCGCCATCTCAGAAGCAGTACTCGCAGACCTCGAGCCAAGATGAAGCACAGATGGCATTGCGGATGAACCCTTAGTGTAATTGACATAGTTGAAAAAATGTTTGATGTTGTGTGGGACAGATGCCTCAACTCCAGAAATATAATTCGAGTAAGCAATTTCAGATTGCGTCTTGCACTCAGCTCGTAGTTGAGAGAAGAAATCATAGTCATCCGGGATACGTGTACATTTCCAACGGGCATGTGCGTGGTTTTTTCGTTTCACAAGGGCTTTCAAGTCAGCCGTAAACCATTTGGGAAACGCTCGATTTACTCCTCCTATACGCGGGACAAACCTCTCAATAGCATGTCCCAGTCTGCCATACAGTTCAGCCACCGCCTGCTCCAGTGGGAGGCTCATACAGAAATCCCAATTCATTTCGGAGAAGTATTTATTCATTCCTTCGTAGTCTGCTTTCTTGAAATTAAATTGGAACTGGTCAGGGGAAAAAAATTCACTGCTGACAGGCGTCACAGAGAAAACGCATTCAAAGGGAGGATGGTGCGCATCCAAAGGAAGCAACGGAGGTGCCCGATGGAGAGTGATGGAGTCCAAACTAGAGAAGCAAAGGTCAAGCGTATTTCCCGCTGGGTTACTGAGTGTGTTAAATTGACGAAATTCGAATAATTCCATCATCTCCAGGACGACATTGGCCTTCAGAGCTGCCGTAGATGATACACACCGCTGAAACCGGCAGGCCCCACCATCAGCATCCCACTCAAGCCCGGGCAGATTAAAGTCACCACTTATGTAAAATGAATATTCCGGATAAGCGCTATTTATCAGTTCCAGCTCTTCAAGAAAGCGTGAGAAATTCACCACTGAACAATCCCCAGGCAAATAAATGCAACCGATAACAAGCCTATAATCGGGCAGTAAAACGAAAATGTGCTCAACATTATCAAAGTGAAGCGTCCAAGCCACAGAGCGGTGCCGAGCCAGTACCCCAATCAAAACTCCACCACCACACTGTTTAGAGGAATTTGCAATGGAGCGGTCACTCCTGAAGATTGTATATCCTGTCAGCCCAAGTTCACCGGATTGGAGGTCCTCGTGCAGCCAAGTTTCAGTAAACAGCAAAATATCATATCCTAGAGAAGGGGCTAATGAACGAATAGTTGACAACTTAGTATTTAAACCCCGGACGTTCTGATAGAACGCCGTAAGGTTGATCAGTTTTTTGGCCCCTTGTTCTGATTAGTTTTAGGCATTGGCTTCACTACGGGTCTGCCGAATTCATATTTAATCGTGAGGTCTTTCTCACCAGCTTGAGTACGTTGTTCCAGCTCAGTTCTTACACGATTTAAATATGCACGTTCTTGCTTTGTGCGGTCCTGGGTAACATTGTATTCGCGAGGATTTGCTGTACGGTTCTGGTTTAGAATCTTAGAAACCAGAGCTGGCTCCTTCATCCTGACGATGATTGGGCGTTGACCCACCGGATCAAATGCTCCTATCCGACCAACATTCAGGACTGACTCATTAAAATCCACCGAAAAGTAAACCATCGCTTCCCTCACAAAGTTATTGTCATCATCAGCACGAGCAATGGGCGATTCCTTTGACGATTCAGCGACTCTATGAAACAGCAAGTTACAAGCCCTTATTTGGCGCTCCCTCATTTCAGAGACAGACCGCTCTAGTATAGACTGATCATCAACAATCACGGGGGGATTTTGAGTAGGAGCTGAATCCTTAGTTTCCAGTTCCACTAGGCGTGTTTCCATATTAGTCTTGATAGAACTCAGATCAGTGGACAACTTGGTGACATCAACTGGATTTTTGTATTATTTTTATTGTGTTCCGTTATAGTTTCCTCTAGTGTAGTAACGCGGTTTTCGAGTGCTGACAGCTGTTGCTTGATATCTGTGATCTCTGTGCGAACTGCTTCACGAACTGTAGTTGCCAAACTCTGCTGCATTTCATTCATCTTAACTTCCAATTTTGAAAAAAGGATATCAGCAATGTTAGCCTCTGAAGAAGAGGGGGCTCGATTCAATTCGGAAGAATCTTTCACATGAGTAGAACCTTTTTCCTTTTCAGGAGTGTTAGTAACACAGTTTAAACACTTCCATTCGGATTTTCCCCTTCGCGTCATCATCCTAAAACTCCTCTCATCTCTACCAGCACATGAAAAGTGAAAATTGGTTTCGCAGAAGGAGCATTGCAGGCTGTCCTCTTGGAGCAATTTTTTCCGAACACTTGGAGCAAACCGTTTTGTTGTCGCCCATCATACCAAACTGGTGTCACTAATGGCATTCCAACTCCTAATACGTATTGCCTTTTTCATGGCGGTTTTCTTTGATGGCTTAAGCCTAATTTACTTTCAAGTGCCATGAGGCGTTTGTTCATATTTTAGATTTCGGTCAAAATCGACAAGAGGGTGATTTCTCCCTGCGGAGCTGGGGTTTGAATCTGATTTAGGTTTTCCCGAGCGTTTTGAGCTACATTGGCGAATGATCTCATCTAAAGATAGACTTCTGTTCTTTTACTGAAGTAGGATTGGGAACACCAATAGCTTTTTCGTATGATTCTTGTGCTCTTAGTGCCACTGGGCATTGCCTCCAGTTAGCAGTATGCTGGGCGTCGCTTGGCTTTACATTTCCCGAAATGCAGTTTGCACAATGAGGAGGGAATTTCGGATTGTTTGGTTTGGTACATGTCTTAGTTTCATGATTTTTCCCGCACTTCACATACTTGGGTTCTTTGCGGCAGAAATTCTTGGTATGTCCAAATTGTTGGCAATTTTTACATTGGACAATCAGTTTTGATGATCTGACGGTTTCAACTCTAATCTTATAAAGTTGATCGAATTCGGTGAGATTATAGATTTTGTTAATGTCTGTGTTTTGTGGGAATTCAACAAGACACATACTCACTTTTTCTTTAGTTTTTCTATCTAGTTTTCTGGTTACACGGACATTTTGTATTTCTAGAGTGAATTCAAGGGATGAATTTACGTCTTGCTCACTCATTTCTGGTGGAACACCTTTGATTATTACTCTAATGTTTCTATCCTGCTTATTTTCGTAGGTAAAATGTTGAATATTAGTGGCCGTTAGCAATGAAGAGAGCTTCCGAAATTCGTCAGAGGTGTCAACATTAATTTTTGTTTTTTTGTTATTTATAATCATAACAGTCGGTTTAATCTGATTTTGTTGAGCAAGATCAGCTACTTTATTAACATCCCTTGCATCTGATACATAGATAGAGGCGGTGGCTTTTCATTAGCCCAGCTATTGACGTTAGGGGGCTTATTTTGACCAGTTTTACTTGGAATTTTGACACTTTTTTCAATCGGAATTTTTCCTTGTCTTTTTCTTTTTCCTGATTGTACAGCGATGAAATCGTCTTCATTATCATGCTGTACTTCTTCATTTTTAAGATGATCAATTTCCGCCGTGAGGCGAGCAATTTGTTCATCACTTTGTTTTTGCCACTCAAGTGAGTTTATTCCTCTCACTGGTTATAACGCCTTCAAAAATTTGTAAATAACCACACAAGGATGTTATTGTTTTGATCAACTCACGGACTGGTTTTTGAATGTTTGAAGATCCCCACGCAGGAAGTTTATCCAACTCAGCTTGTGCTTGCGCAACAATCTCTGCTGATTCTTTTTCGTCCACCGCCACGCTGGGAACACCGCCAGTATCCGATGGGTTCATTGTTTAATAATAATATTCACATTATGAGCGCGACCACACTTTAACTCGAGCGCGTTGTTTCCTCTTCGAGGTCTCGGGACCAACTGGCCTCTCTTCATTACGAATAAATCTTTCGCCTTTTCCTTTAAATACCTATTTTATTGTAATCTGGAGGAAGGTGTCAATTTCATACAAATTTCAAAGTACCCACTTTGACGACTCGTTTCTCCCAAAAAAACACGGATTCCTCGACACTATCGATTTTTTTGAACTGTTCTAATACACTAACAATACTATAATTAAATACATGGGTGTTCAGTACTGAGACTCCTCCTGTGATGATGTGTAGGTACGCTTCACACCATGAACCCATCCTGTGACTGAGGTAGAGTTCCATTGGGTTTGACATAAATCTTTATATGTTTTGTTAGAAAAGAAGTAGATAACTTGAGAATAGTTTCATAAGAGCCAGATTCCTGTCGACGTTTGGATAAGTCCATTCTTCTTTTTTGTATTCTGATGCCATACGCTTACTTTTGAACTCATAACATCCATAGAATTACAAGATATAGAAACCCATCATTGTTTGAAGCTCAATTCTAAGGCTAAGATAATAAACAGTTTAGTGTAAAAAACAAACTTGGTGTTCCTGCAATAGATGTTTTTGCAGGAGTTTGTGCAGCTGGTGTAGATCCTCCGGCGACTGGTGTAGTTGGCGCTGTTGCAAGTTTTTCTTCTTCTTTTGCCCTGTTTGGGTTGCAAACAACCAAAGTAACAACACCTTCAGTTTTCTTCAAAAGAGCAGCAGCCTAAAGAACAGAGAAGATCAGGATTACACGATAACGAAAATTCTTATTTAAAAAGTGGAGTTGAGTATAGTAAAGGTAGACAAGTTATGTCACAGGGGTGCTATCTATTTATCAGCAGGCACCTCTTCTTTTCATCCAACCATAAAAAGAACAATGAAAGATAATGTCTATCAAGGAGCGAGAGCATAACGTAATTTCCTCAAATCCATAAAATGATAATATAGATAACATAGGTCAATACAGATTATAAAGAAGATGAATGTACGTTGGACCATTCTCCTATTGAGCCTCCAACTATCATAACAACAATAAAAGTAGACCAGGGTGATGTATCAAGTAGAACTACTAATTAATGAATCAAAACTATAATAAAAAATATAATAAAATAAAATTCCTACAAGTTTTTCATTAATTGGTCCAAATAAAATTTCACAATAAATGGAGGACAACCATGAGCTCGTCTTGATTTGACATGTAGTGATGCAGATTGAATGGTAGGCACCTAGGTGCTAAGAATTTAACAATTATGTTCAATAACAAATTTTACTGATGAACACGGAAATAAGAGCCTAACACTTATGAATAATACAGTTCTACAGTGATAGCTTTAGGGAAATCCCAGGTTCATGACTCAGTCTTAAGAAAGAGAAGGAAAAGTGAGCTTCTATTTAAGTCAGACCTAAACACTTTAGAATTACCATTACTCCTCAAGACTTGAATGTGGCGTAAGTACTGCCTCTTGAGATATTTTAAACAAAAAAACATTTTATATTATATTTTTTATAGTTGCATAGGATGGGTGACCGAACTGGTAAGGGCTTCTGTATGACCCACCTCTCTGTACTTGAGGGGGGGGAGTCATGAGTAGCTTCAAGTGAAATCATCAAAACTAATTCTGATTTTCCCTTCAGAGGACATCTGATGATATCCACAACAATAAGGTAGTTTGAGCAAAAAGCACCAATCTCGAATGGTTGCTTTCATTACTTACTTTTACTAATTTACATTCTCTCCTTTTCTCTCAAAAGACTTGTGTCAGGTAAGACTAGATTTTCTAGTACATTTAACAAGCCATTAGGGATGTCTGAGGCAACGTTTTAGCAAACCTAGGAAATAGAACTATGAGTGTTCTTAGCTGGAGATTCTGAGTCAGTTTTGTCTCGAACCTCTCAAATAAGCTGTGGCGTTGAAGCGAAATTTCAAGTACTAGGGACCGAAATTTCATATTGAAGACAATCTAACCGCTCTCAGCTACCCATTTCACACTATCATCTGGAGGTTCACATCAAAGTACTAGCTGCAACTACTTTTTTAAAAGGGGGAAAACGCAAATAAATAATATAAAATAAATGAAATAACATAGAAAATGGGAAAAGAAATTTTCATTTCATGGGGAAGGCTAAAGGACATGGAACCCAAATAAAATACACGAATTAGTAGTCGGAGTAATCCTTGACAAGCACACAGACTGACAGTGGGGAATTGCACAGAATTAGGCTCGTTTGAATGAAGAATGCACATTGACTGCTGGCCTTGGTGGGTTTTAAACTTCGTTAGCAGGCACTCGTGGGAAGCTTTGGGCAATTGCCATATACATAAATGACAGCCATTGCCTCTGAATGGTTCATCCATTACCAATCATCAATACACTACGAACCCTTCACAAAGAAGTTATCTAAGTCATGATAATACAATAGTTTATCATTGGCCACACCACCTGGCTTTGTCTAACAATGCTAGTAAGATGATATCGGGTGGACAAACTGAAAATTCTGACAACCCATAAACTGAAACTCAAGGGTGAGATTCTCTAGAGAGATCAGGTAGATGTTAGTCTCGCTAAAGAGATATCAGATCATCATACTACTCTTGGCGGTGTCCTCTTGACACCTAATCAGGATGACTATCTAGGATGTTCTAAGTTCAAGTTCAATCAAGCAATATCACATCCTAGTTACAGTGATGAGACTAGCAGAGTAGCAGCTGTTTCCTCTCTTCATGAGATATTATTTGCCACACTGTAAGAGGCCTAGAGGATGTACATCATCCTGGATTCGAGAACAGTGGGGCCTTCTCTGCTCTATGTTTCTCTCTCTTACTGGAAGAACAAGATTGATTTCTTTTCTGCAGCAAACAAAGATGATAGCAATCTCACTATGTACCAGACTGGAGACTGTTGAGGGTTTTTGCAGAACCAGCCTGAGGGTTCCTCGAGGAAAATGTTGTAAGAAAGCTAAGGTTTATTAAGAACCACCTGCCCTCTTAATAAAGGTATGCATAGTCCACTACGAGTATAAACACTGAAGACTTGAAATAATCGAATTTACAACACACATTTAATATTACACTCTTTTGTATAACAAGAGCTTAATCCTACAAGATACTCATGACATCATGGCGTTTAAAGGTTTATCCAATTTCATAAGGATTATTCTATAATCCTAATAAGTATAGATAATAAAAACCCTAATGAACTTACTGCATCGTAATTTGAGCCAACAAGAGTATCTTTGTTCACAGCCAATATCATGTCACCAACGCTGAGCCCAGCCTGTAGAAATAGGAACACAATTAGTAGGGAATGTTATGGGGTTCATAAATAATAGTCAGTCGATGAATTACTAAATGATCATAAGTTCAGTTTAAGTAAATAAGCGTGATAATTAGTCCTGTGAAATAGTGTATGGAATCTAGGAGATTAACGTAAGATTTTGATAGTCATACAGAGAATTTTACAGCAATCTCCTTTGACGGGACCGAGAATGCTACGTTTCATGTTCTCAGGAATGCATCTGATGAGATCGTGTGGTGGGCTTTATACATCACTGGTTTTAGTGATTTGTAAATGTAAGATTGGGTTTTTACTAAACAGGAAATCCACTTGATACCTGTGTAAGACTAACTGCAAACTAAAACACTGCTACTCTGTGTCTTTCGATAAGATTGCAGAATAATTTCCAATGGAATAGGTTGGTAGGTTGTGAGGGGGCGAATTTTTGATAGACTTCTCTAATGTAGAATGTTTACTAGCTAAGTACTTTCGCCATGCAGGCCTCATCAGAGCTTTTGGTAAGTGCATATTAGGGTAGCATAGTTGATTTCATAGTTGAGGGGGTCCTCCTTCATCATCATGTACTTAGCAACCAGTTGTAGTAGGTTGCCTTGCTAAAGTCAATTTTCGTTTTAAATTGAGAAATATGCAAATTTTAGTGGGTGGAGCACAAATTTTTCAGGGAGAAATCTCAGGGAGAAGTAATACACTGGTTGCCAAGTGCATGATGATGAAGGGGGACCCCTATCGAAAATTCTTCCCCTCATAACCTACCTACCACCATACAAGTATGGAATAGGCTTGGAAAAATTTAATAGTTTTACAGCACACTATTCCAATGACATGGTGAATTTCCCTGATCTGACCTTGTGGGAATAGTCTAACAACTTTGTTCAAGTTTGATATTGTACGATTGCTAATAATAACGTTCTGTTAAGAGGGAGCAACATTATCAAACTGATTGCGTGGTTATCGAATAAAATTCAATTCTGCCAAGGAAAATCCCCCCCCCCCCTCGTTTCCAAGGGGTAAAAATCATATTTTTGTGCCCAAACCCTATTCCAAAGGTTTTCCCCGAGCATAAGGGGTAATAGAGACTTTTTTAACCACTGGAAGGAAGATTAAACTCCTGTGCTGAAAACTAATGGGCTGAAAACCATTGGTCGAAATCTTGTACATGAGTTGCACACCAATTTTTTTCATATATTTTGTCAAAACTCCTCAAAGTCAAGGGAGATTATGCCTAGGTTTATCTGACGCTGGTCCTTGGATCAAGGAAGTTGAGAAAAGAGGGGGAGGGAGAGAAGGATGAAAGGCAGTAGGTACCCCTATAAAATGAACACTAGTTGAGGTAGGAGCCCCTAAGGACGTGGGTGGTGATGCCATGGTGATAGTGCGGAGCCAAGATGCCCAACTCAAGTAACTGTGGCACTAGGTAATCCCACACCTCACATTATGACAATAAATTCGGTGATAGAAAAAATTTAGTAGTTCCTCCTTCAAAGGGAGAGGTGTTTAACCTGCAACAACAGAGGATATCCTGAAGGTTGAATAATCTCGGGAACACCCCCAGTTGCAGTGTTTTTAAGAACCGAGAAGGAGGAACTACTCACATCCATCACCAACTCGAGCCATGAAATTTTTATAGCCATGATCTTGATAATATTTGCCTCACACACACTCCTGCGTCCAAAAGACACTCTGGTTCACAGTTGAGCCACTGACCTTTTACAACACTTTAGACACTATACAATGAGAATGTTCGTAGAGTGCTCCAGGTTTCGTCATCCGATTCAATGAAGTGAATGTTATCAAAGTTTTTTTGAAGCTGCATGTTGTTTTGATATAGCTTTGAAATATTTTTTTTCTTAAAGCTGCTAAGTATGTAGTGACGCTGAAATTATTTCTATTTATTTGAGCCATGTACGTAATAATAAAGGTTCAATTATAGTGTTTATCAAGTTTTATAATAGATTGTGAAACGGAAAAGCAATTGGAAAGTTCGATTTCGGGGGTAAACATTTTCTAACCAACAGCATGAAAATATTGCCCCCTAAAATCTAGTCATGGGAATGAAACTGTTTCATTTTAATCCATCAACTGAAAGATCTCGACGAGCGATTTTCAAAAAAGTGCAACATGAAGGGTGTCGGATGATTGGAAGCGAAAAGTTAAATGACGTCATAGGGGAAGGATCTCACCCACCTGGTGGTAAACGTAAATGCCATCCAAATATGAAGTAACATTTTCTTTATAGATCTGTTTTTCACTCAAATCATTTGAAGTTCTGAGCTGAAATTTGCGGTCGGGGGTTTTCAAGGGCTCAGCTCCGGATTATTTGATCAGAAATGATAAATGCCAACAAACAAAATTAGCCAATTCTAACGAACATAATTAATCAGTGCCCAAATCAATACACACCGATATGTCAGGTATACTGACAGCAAGTTAAAAAGGACATTCATTCAATAATTTTATAGTAAATCCAATAATTTTCCAAAATTGAAATATAAATATAGTTTTGAAAAAAAAAAAAAAAAAAAAAAAAAAAAAAAAAAACTTTAATTCGCTTATAAAATTAATATTATGATGATGTGTTAATGAAATCACCTGGTGTGCAGCGCTTCCCTCCTGGATGTCAGAAATGAATATACCCTGGCCCACTTCAGCATGTTTGCCCTCAATGATCATTATCCCTAATCCCTGGCCTTGAACCTGAAAAAGAAAATTAATCATGAAGTTAAATGAATTAGTTAAATTACATGTTTATTAAAGAAGCTAGTCGCGGGAAAAGTGATGAAGTGTCAGTGACAATCTGATTGATAAAGATGAGTGCTTACACCATCTTATTTGGTGAGAAGATACCTACAGTTGAATATCTATATCTTTTAAACTATGTTTCAAGGTTTATTTTGACAGTTCGATCCTCACAGGGATCGTAGTTTGGACCTACACTTTAGGTGAACTTCACACCTAGGTACTGGTTTTCCATGGGTTGCACCTACCTAACAAAGGTATATAATTACGAGTAACCTAATTTTCTCTCAACACAGTCGGTAAAGCGCGTTAACGACCAATTTCAGTTGTAAAATCAAGGAGTAAATCTATGGTTCATCAATCATCAATTGGTTTAGATACTTCTAAAATAATATTGCATGATAAATTTAAAAATGATAGTTCCTGGGAATGCTTCGAAATGTACACGAAGTAATTAACCTCTTAGTAGTTGAAACATTGAAAAATAGCAAAAGGAACCATTGCTTAGTTCAATGACGTAAGCATCGTACTTTACCATAGTATATAGCATGAACATATAAAGGATTTTGTGAAAATCAAGCAGATGATCCTTACAACAAGGGGAGCAAATGCGCAATCAACCGCCGTTCCAACTCAACTCTTATCCTCTTGGAGCTCTCTATCAAGGAGATGGTCCTTACTCAGAGGGAATTTAACAAAACAATGAGGAAATAGTGTTAGAGTATTTATTGAAAATAATTAAGACCCCTTACTCTCCAATGTTTTTTGTTATTCCTAAATTTCAAGCCTTGATTGCGTGCACATTATATTCAGAGCTGGATGGCACAAGGATCGTTGAAGAGACAGAAGAATAACAGCTGTTTATGATTATCAAGTCTCAAAATTCTAAACTTTGGAAACAATGACCTATTTGTAACAGTTTGTGCTCAGAAACCGAAAAGCTTCCCATCATGCTTGAGCTAAGAATTCGATTACATCCCAAGTTGTGCCTATATCTAAACTGGTAAAAACAATTCGATTTAATCCAAGGGTAACTGCCCCATCCGCCTTTCCTCCTTCCTTCTCAAAGTTAGGGGAAATGCATTTAATCAAAACATTCTGGTTAAAATGATTGAACATCAATATTTTCTAAATCACAAGAAGGGAAAATTAGACCAGAAAGTTGAATGCTGGAGGCTTGATCGTACTTTTCAACACCTAGCAGGAATAAATTGCACCTACATTCTCCATAGCTACAACGTCGAAGGTTGATGCGTAGACATGTACACTAATGGATCAGCAGTCTCATCCTCAAAAGGCTTATAGGCTGCACTTCTGGTATCCATCTTACCTCAAACTCCCGTGGATCCTATCCACATTGTAGATTGGTGTAGATAGGAACCAGATCGTTACTAAAAACGCTGTTTCGTATAGTATCTGTCTCATTGGAGAACAAAAATATATTCTAATATCTGTAAAAGGCTTGAAACTTTACACATATAACGATGTTTCAAACTTTTTTCTTTTTCCAGCTAAAAAATAAAAATAAATTTTTTTTGCCCCTCAATCAAGTTTGGGGCAAGTACAGAAAGAAACGGTGAGCGTCAGGGTGAATACAATGCAAAATGAACATGAAATGAGAAACGAGGATAGCCACCACTACCAGATGACCACTACTAGTGAGCTACAAGTTGAAATAAATCATTCCTCGAAAAATATTTATTCAATAATACAGAGGAATGATAGAATCAACAACCACTACTCACCTACCAACTTCTAAGAAGAAGAATTACTTAGCTAAAAGTGAATAAATCCTAACTATATGAAATTATTAGTGATGTAGGTATGTATCACAGCTACCAAGTTACGACTGTTCAATGACATTAAAGACTCTAAAGTGTATAAAAAGAAGAAATAGTTTGAATGATATAATAAAAAATAATAAGAATAATAAAATAAATAAATAAAATAAAAACAAATACCATTACTATAAAACTAATGAAACATTATAGGTTTATAACAGTCATAATGTACTAAGGCAGAATTTACACGTGCATCACTCCAGATATAGTAGGTTTCATTGAACTAGATATCTTCTTAACGTTGATCACAGATTCAAAATTCTATTTCTTCTTTTTGGTAGCTAAACAAAACGATTTTGCCAATAATTTGGTTGTAATTTTATGTTATGTTGTACGAGGTTGTATTCTTGCCGTCACTTCTCCATCTTTACATTCGAATTAAAATTTACCAGAATGATTTTGTTGAGAGCTTTTTAAAAAGGTGCGATATGGCGATGAGAAAAAAGAGGTCTTATAAAAATAGACAGCACGTTTGCCTAATCGCCTACCAGCCATCTTGGAAGAAGTTATGGTCCAGATATTATGATGCCACGAACAACACTCGTTTTATGATAAAGTTGTTGGTGTTTTAGGCAGTTCGCATTACCCGCCATCAAATGCCAACCCGTGAGTTGTAATGCACGAATATCTGATCGTGTCCCAACTCTCGCAGTGTAACACTAACGACAGATTCGATTTGGAATTACCCTTAATTTTGTGGCTTCCCATGGTAAGGAGTTTGTTGCGTCTATTCGTTCAACATAATGTTCAGTGATTGTAATCGCGTTGCATGTTCAGAAACTTGCAACGCGATTGGATCTTGTTAACACAAAAACGCTCGTTCTGAAAACACTCATAACAAGATCCCAGCATGCGCTTCCATTATCTATTCGTAATAGTGATAGAAAAAGTTGTTTCTTTTGAAGAACTGAGAGGTAGTAAAGTGTTTCTCTATTGTGCGTTCCGTCCATTTCAATCTGTTAAATTCAATGTACTCTCTCGTTTCTCCTCTCCACGGCACTCAGGCAGAAATATCTGACCCAAATTTATACCAGGTGACCGAATGAACAGATCTTTCCCAGCCAATGACAGGAGATTAAGTCGTGTAGAGATCTGTCCGAACGGTTCAATTAGGAATGACTGCAAGTGAATGACATATGAGCGAATCCCTAGTTCGGACTAATGGAATACTGATTCTAAATATACAATGTATGAAGACATATACGAACAAATGGTATTACAGAACGTTCAGTGATCCGTTCATCACTCCAACGCACTATCAACGCATTACCAGTTCCTTTTGACGAACGGATCGTGACTTGTTCAGTCCTGCAGAAGATCCGTTTGATTTATTCTATGAATTCTCGGCCCTAATTTGACCAACATGACCGACTGAACGGACCCTTACTACCCAATCACAGTGATTTTAATTCTCAGTGTAATGATCGAGCGGGTCCGTGAGAGCTAATTGGAACGGCTGTAAGTGAACATGGACGAATCCCTCATTCAGACCAGTGATAGTGCTGAACATTTGCGAACGACTACAAACGACCGTGATTGCATATAGTTCAGTGTTATGATCATTTGATCGATCTGCTTATTAGAATCAGCAACAATCGTCACATTACATATGCATGGCGTTTTCCACTCTTATCCAACATGACATCTGGGAAGCTGAAAATCCGTCGAACTAGATACTGGTACCGAATCCTTATTCAGGATCAGAAGTACAAGATTCCTATCAATCCAAAAATGAAAATAGTTTCGCAATGCACTGTTGTGAGTACTGAAGTAATATCGAGCACACTTACCAAACTTTTATGAAGGTGAACGCCATTTTTAATACTGTTGGTTAAACATTCATAGGTAGTAAGTGAAGTTAGCATTTAACTAAGAGCGTTAAATTCACACAGCATTATCGAATGGGCTCTCCAGAAACGCACATTTGGTACAAATCAGTCACTAACCTCGGAAAAGCTTTCTCTACATAGCGAAAGGAGTCAACAATCCAGTGCCTAGTTAATCTCAATGTTTGTATGCCTCTGATTATCTCAAAGGTCAGCGCACCCACTATTGAAGACTATTAACCCCCTGTGTGTATGGTTAGTCACAGTGACCCAATTACATGCTTTGGTTTCAGATTTTGGTAGACTCACAAGTTCGTGAAGTACAGCTATATATATGTTCAGATCGGATGATTTTCTGGTCTAGAAACATGATGAGGGATAATTGATGCATTGGATTATATAATTTATCAGTAATAATTAAAAAAAATAAATAGAAGGAAATCGGGCGGCCAAAAACTTTAGTTCTCTGATCTCTGGACATTTGAAAATTTTGACATAGCCCATTCTTCCTCTGATGTTAAATTGATAGCTCAGTGTAAACAAACTGGAGCCAGAAAAGAAAGTTAGTTGTTTCATTATAATATTATCTTCACAGCACATTATTCGAAAGAACAATCGACAACCCTACATTTTCAAAGCCGTCAATTACAAAACTATAACTGGCCCCGAACAATTATTGTAGCTACTGCTGTTGGCTTAATAAACAACCAAAGACTAACTTCATATTTCCAAGTCACAAGAACTAAATTTAGCAGCACTCGTAGTCTTGGTCACTTTTTGTAATAAATTTCGAGTTATTTTCATGAGTTCGAGTGCTAGAGTATAAACTCAAGCAACAGTCAACAAATAGATTTATGCAGAGTATGTAGGTACTTTAAAACATGAAACTTTCCGTATTAAATGAGGTGGGACCTAGTTTTACTTCCTCTTGTACACGTATGCTAAAAATACATAAGTATACTGAAATTGATATCACCCTATACATAATATATCATATAAAATGAGTGATGATCTCATTGGCATACAGGTATGTAGACGGCATATCATCATTATCGTTCACTTCAACATCAGTACGGTCTTTGACCGTTACTACAAATAGAGTTGCAGCATGTTTACGAAATACAGAAATGATTTAAATCTAGATACAAATTCTATTGAAACACATAGAATCAAATAAACACATTTTTTAAATAACAACCGTAAATGCAATATTAATAAATAAATACAAGTTCATGCAGCAGCTAACTATTCTTCCAACGACATCCATGATCAACACACAACTTTTACCACACAATAGTTAAGAAAGTTGAATTCGTAAGTAGCCCTTTCATAAACAAATATACCTACTTTTAGTTTGATTACCTAGTTGCTAATCGAGACCAACAGCCGATCCTAATGTCCGCAAATGGTTAATAATGAATAATAAGATGAAATAATTGGAGGGTTGTCAAAGGACAGGGGCGGAGATGCGCATGCGTTGAGGGAAATAGGCCATGCACCACTCGCATGCGCAGATCATCATTACCTGGTGAGATGGAGATTTCCCACGTTCAACGCTTCCAGGCTGTTGAAACAGAACCACATTTCTCTCATATTGATGTCATAACATAGGAAGGGCCTTCCAGGTTTACCTAATAACTTTCTTAATTTATATAATGTTTATGTACAACAAATAAGGGCGGTCTCATTCGCATATTGGTTTTGAACATCGGCTCATGTTTGTTCATGCGATGGAAGCGGCGGTTGGCGGGGTGAATTGGGGATGATTGCTGTGATATCCGGAGGTTGGTGGTATTCGATAACTAAACATTCTGAGGGTGGCTCCAATAGATTTTTCAACCTTTTATGGCCGTAGTTCATGTATAGTTTAAGCCACGCCAATGGCGACTGAAATAGCTAAGCCGCGCGTTTCCTCACTGAATTAAGGAAACATACAGTTCGACAAGAACAGGAAAATAAAAATCGCTAAAGTTTCTTTTGCCACAATAAACGACACTTTAGAAGTAAGGGAAAAGAGATCCATAGCGTTTATTGACCTGCCTTCACCCCGCACATAGGCATATGCAAGTCTACACTTGTTCAAACATGAAGTATCCTACCCTGAGAATCTTTTTTTTTTAATCCTAATATTGCCGATGCAATCCAACGTGAACAGTAACTAAATTTACTTACATACGTTTTTAATTAAGCTCGAATGAAACCTCTCATATAAGCTGCTTTATAAACTTTAATAAGCTCTCCACACAAAGGTTCGACGAGGTGAAATCCAACATCTTCAAAATATCGTAGAAAAAGAGGGCTTACAACAACGTTTTTACACTTACTCCGATTTTTCCACTCCGCAAATATGCACTTGCCTAAAGAGCGGAGAAAATTATGTTCTAAAGTTGGGAAAAAAACCTTCCATTCAGGGAACACTTCCTAAAATTCGTTTCACTCAGACCGTTTCTCATTAAATTACAAAGTAGAATGCTGTTTTTGCGAACTTTATATGTAAAATGACATATGATTCAAAAGTTCGGCTGTAAGTCAATGGGGAAAGTTCTCAGCTAAAATATGCTAGGTACGAATTTTGTAAAGTATTTGATCTTGAGGAATGAGCTTTGGCAGACTGAAATCAGACCAATATTAACACCACTAGGTGAGGAGAGAACTCACCCAAAATTAGCCCGTTTTTTTTTTTTTTTTTTAATGCTCTACAACTTTGCTACGTATACAAATTTCTGTAGGATGTACGGATTAGGAATTATTTAGGGAAGAAAACGAAGGAAATATTTAGGGAGAAAAACTCTAAAACGGGCCAACAAGCCATATTTACAAGGCCGCCATTTTGTATTCCACCTATTTTGAGATGGTAGTAAAAGATTTTCTCACTCACAACTGAGTAAATTTTCGAATTCTAATCTCAAACAATCTTTTCAAATTACTACCTATTTTCGGCCCTGCCTCTAGGACTATTACATATTTAACCAATGAAACTAACTAGTTTTATTACCCCTAAAAACACATAGAAGTGAACACTCTAAATTTGTGGGTTTAAGTGTAAAACTTGGTTATAACGGAGTTGGAGAGATCTGATTCTATCGAGATATATACAGTGTGTCCCAGATAAAGAAGACACCCCCACCCCCTTAAATTTCGGTTTTTTTTTGGAAAATACTGAAAAAACTAAATTTTAGTACGCTTTGCGCTGTGAGGAAATGAGTGAGGATAAGTGCTATTTTGGCCAATTTTTTCGGTGTTTACCCAAGTTGGTATTTCAAATTCAATCATTGACATGAACATCAGTTACGATTACGATTACGTGATTCAGCATGAAAAAATACCAAAAATCATGTATTAAATGTGGCAATTGAATATCATCAGTAACTCAGTGCCTCATAATATAGAACGGATACGTACTAAATCACTCGCGACGTAGTTGTGGAAACCCATTTCGAAACGGAAGTTAGTGAAAAAACATTGCCTATTTTCCAAGAAAAATAAAGAGTTACAATGTTACATCGATTTCGACGGTTGGGTCATCATCAGTAACAAACAATAACTATTACTACTGTAATAGTACTATTACTATTGTTGTATAAGGAGGAGAGGGGTTTTACCATCTGACATAGCGAATTTTCGTAAAAAATGAAGCCATTGCATTGGCTCGGAAAATTTTAAAATCAAATTTTTTGAAATAATTCTTCATTGAAATCCGTTTTCGAGCATTTTGAAACTATTCCGGAAGTTCGCGCTTTATATATATATATCAAGCTATCTAAACGAAAGGATGAGTTCGTTGGCCAGTACTTTTTGAACACATTAAATTGGTCACATTTCAAAGAATGTGCTGAAAAAATCACTAAAAATGGCTAAAAATGGTTAAATTCATACTTTTTAGCATAGTTTTGCTCTAATAGAATTTATCAAGTATAAAATAGAAAATTAAACAATTAATGTACAAAATTATGCTGAAAAATGTGCTTAAATGTCATTAACATTTGCTATACAATCGATAAACATCCGAAAGCTCTTTTTGAATAGCAGATTACTATTTAGAATACGTTTTTTGCCACAAAAATAATGGTTAAAATTTCCTTTGCACTCAAAAAGGTCAAAGTTTCAAACGATTTAACATAATATAATATGATACCTTAAGAAAATTTGCTCATACGATCATCCTGCATGACTGAAACGTTTTTCTTCTAAACCATGTATTAAGGAAGTTAGGGGGCGTTCATCGGTATTCTGTATCTGGGACACCCTGTATAAATCAAAATGAATTTTCAAGAACAGAATTTTGCAAAACTTGATTTCCAACATTTTTGAAGCCCTTGCTAATTCCTCATTTTTAAAATTTGTTTATTCGCTAATTTATTGATAACACACTCAGCACTTATGAGTGATGCGGATTCTTGGTTGATAAGGACAACAAACGCATTCATCTCTCATTTATTATCCCTCTGCTGTGGTTTTTTGTGGCGGCACACTTTTTTTAAAGTACAATAACTGTGTAATGAGTCCGATTTTTTTTCCACAGATTAATTAGCTGTTTTTACTACTTTGGTCGCGAGGTCATCAAAATCTACTCGACCCTGCGGCAACTGCATGCGTTGGATACCGAACCCGCTCCAGTAAATCAGTGGTGAGCTCGAAATGCAGTGGGTAAACGCACATTTTAGCGAATTTTCGTAGAAAATGAAGCTACTGCAATGACTCTAAAATTTTAACACCATAATTTTTTGACAATGTTCTTAATTGAAATCCAATTTGTGGCATCTGAAGCGATCCCTGGAATTTCAACAATTTTCATATATAAACAGGGCGAACCGCTCGAAGACGCATTTATTTTTTTAGTGACACTAAATCGAAAATGGAGTAAATTGCCGTCAACTGCATATTTTTATCTCAATCCGATCTCGAGATATGATAGTAAGATAACCTACGAAGAAGGTAAGATAGTAACGTTTTAAGGTTTTCAGAAATTTTATTTTTAGCGAATCGTAGAAAATGAAGCAATTGAAATGGTTCGGATAATTTTAAAATCAAAATTATTGAAAAATGTCTCCATTGAAATCCGTTTTTAGGCATTCTGAAACGTCTGGACTGAGTTAGCATAGTTAAGATTGAGAGAAAACATTCAGACAGGGAACGGAAATTAATCAAAAGCTATGACCATTAGCAAATTTTCGTAAAAAAAAAAAAAAAAATAAAAAAAAAAAAAAAAATAAAAAAAAAATAATAAAGAATTACTGCAATGCTCCCAAAAATTAAAATTTATATACGTGTCATCTCAGATGATAACTCTCCAAGATAAAACATCCAAGGGGCAAGCTAGTTCTGCACACCATTCAACCGAAAGAGATCCATTTACCTTTTCAACCACACGCTCGAAGAAAGAGATTTGGTACAATCCGGAAGAGAATATATAAAAACCCGCATAGAACCTCTCTGGAGAATACTGAACACATACTGAGGAATGCTAAGCACACCTTCCATTAAGTTTAAAGTTATTGAGCCGAGAAGTCGAAAAGGAAAATTAACTCTCAATTAAACAAGAATCCTGATAGTGTGCGAAGAACGACAGAGATGTAGCAGAATTCATTTAGCTGCATAGTTCTTTCTGAGCCCTCTAATACAGTACGTAAGCATTATTGAAGAAATAAATAGATTCAGTGGGTAATTACGAGTACATTCAAATAAAACCGTAACTGACCAAACTGATTCTACAAGCGCTGGAATGACGAAGTTTTTAATAATTGCTGTGGATTAAAATGATTGTCAAGGACCAAACTTGTATGGATCTAACTAGAGCTTATTATTGCAATGATGCAAGTAGTGGCTGGCTGTAGGTCCATTTGTGAACTATAATACACCAACACAATGTTATTAAAGTAATTTTCTTGTAGGAGTTCAAACAGTTGTATCAAGGAAAACTAGTTTATTATTAATAAAAAAGCCTAGTGTCAATAATTTAGGATGCTGGCACGATGAATAAAATAACAGAAAGGGGATATACGTTTTTATCTTCACTCAAGCCTTGAGATACCGGCTCAGACGATGTACGGCAAGAATTTCAGACTCCACCTGAGTAACAGCTACAGGAAAGAGAAGTATGTAGGTACATAATCATTCTCGAGTGAAGGAAAGGGTGTTTTACACTGATTCTCACCCTCATATTGCAATAACACATCAGAATCATACGGTTGGGGACTCAACGTCGTGTTCCCGCATTCTACCATTACTTTCATGATAAAAGAAACTCTCTCTCACATTTCTAAGAGACCAAAAAGTTCAAGTCGTGCTCCATGACCATACGAGCGAATGTTCGTAAATTATCGTATTATATATACTTGGTTACAGTGTTTTGAAATTTGAGCACTATGAATGCAAAGAAATTATTAACTGCTAAATTTAAGGCAAAAAACTTATAGATAATAATCTGCTATTCAAAAATATATTTTGGATTTTCAGCTTTTTAGCGAATTTCCATAGAAAATGAAGCTATTGAAATGGCTCCAAAAATGTTGAAATCAAAATTTTCTTCATTGAAATCCGTTTTGAGGCATTTTCAAACAAACCATAGAGTTTAACGCTTTTTCATATGTGCTTGAGATGTTGAAGAAACCTACGAGCTCATGTTTCGCGATTTCTACTCTATTGACGCATCATCTTTTGAAATCTGAACCGGAATCCCAGTTATTCCAATTCCTCACGTTTTAGGCTTGCGTGAAGTTGGCGGTAGATTGGGGTGCACCAATCCCCTACTCGACCGTTGATTCGCTCCCTTCCATCCCTCTCAACATTTATACATTTCTCAGGTCAGAACATTTCGCTGGGCATCAATGATTGATATGTTCCATTGTTCAGGACGTTAAAGAGAAGTATATGCAGAGTTAAAAATAACTAGAAAAATCCGATTGTGAGAAGATTCAGCATTAAGTGGGAAAAGGGGTGATTTCGTAGACCACGTCCGCTGACCAGGTTCCTCACGAAGTTTGAAAGAAGCAGAACTTATTTTTTACACCGGAATGTGTCGGATTCAAAAAATGTTTCTCGTATACCAAAGTTCACGTAGGACGTGAAACGAGTAGAGGATTTCTGCTCGACTTGCAGAACTGATACGAACTAAACTGGCGACGAAGTTGTGGAAACGAAATTCTTTTCACGAAAAATCAATAAATTAGATCCCTTTATCAAATTTACCCTCGAATTCGTCGGAAATAAACTCAATTTTTTAGATCTGTTCATCTCTTTGGTAAATGAAAAGCATGATTATTCAATTTATAGAAAATATAATATAGCGAGATGTATATTTGATTCACTCTTTTGAGTTTGAAAAGTGGAAGATGGTCTCAAGAGCAGGTCTGGCCTATTTTATAACATTTCTTCCTCCAGGCGGGTTATCCTTACCTAGGGATCTCACTCCCTACTCTGAGGCTTGGATCGGCTGCTAAGGCTCATCTGATGAATTCATTTTGAGATAACTACTACTGATACCTACAGGTCAGGCACGACACCACGGTTAGGTCATCAAACCAAACGATAACTTTGTTTGCTTGAAGCTATTGTTTGTTACTGATGATAAACTGACCGTCGGAATCGATTTAACGTTGTAACTCTTTATTTTTCGTGGTAATAGACAACGCTCTTCATTAACTTCTGTTTTAGTAATTGAAATGGGTTTCCACGACTTTGTCGCGAGTGATTTAGCTCGTATCTGTAAACAGTTCTCAGCAAAAGAACATCAAGCCATAGATTCACTACGAAATATTCTGATCAGAGAACTGTATAAATTCGAGTGAGTTGGGTGAAAAGGTGTGGACTCTGAGGCCTAGAGCTGTGGTGTATTGCACCCCAATTTACTGCTCGAAATCTACGGCCAGCTTTATAGAATTACGTTTCAGGCAGTCATTTTACGCAACATGTCACACTCAAAAAACAACCAAAAAAAAAAAAAAAAAAAAAAGAAAAGAAAAAAAAAGAAAAGAAAAAAAAAGAAAAAGTCCCACAAAAATATCTGCAAAGCATTTTATAAGGGTAAACGATTTCAACATTCCGTAGATTATGTGCTGATTTAGACTAAGGGATGTGTATGTGTGAGTGGTGAGAAGGATACGGGTCAGGGAGAATGACCTTTCATTACCCACGATTCATATTTTATAAGGTTCTTGATTCGGAGATTGAAGGCATCGACCGCCAATAAAATGACGATATGAAGGGAGGGGAAAAATAGCTAGTATCATAGTGAATGTATCTGTTACAGAAAGAGGGGAGTATCATAGTGAATGTATCTGTTACAGAACGAGGGGTGTATCATAGTGAATGTATCTGTTACAGAACGAGGGGATTTCAGAAGTTTCATAAATGAACCGTGAAAACAAGAACAGTTCCCGCAAGTTCGAATATCACTTTGATACTACATATTGGCCGAATCAACGGCCTCGAAACGTGATAGTTACAGTAAATCACACGTTCACCCATTCGAAGGTGTACTTAAAGAGTAGGCATAGAATAAAATCGTCAAAAATCAGGTCTTCGTTGCAATCCAAAGAATTCCTTGATTGCCTAATCAAAAGAGCTGCCATTTTCCTACCAATAAATCCTGATTTCTTGTCGGATCTAATACATTTAGTGATGTGGGTCGGAAAGATGGGGACTTTAAAGTATTAATTACTGACGAATTACAGATTCGGATTAACAGTTGCATCTTTATAGGGCCTAGTTCCACCAACGGAAGTTAACTCCCGAGTATTGTAACACAGGATCTAGATAACAACCGCGCGTCAGTGTTTTGATCGGTCCACAATCAATTTTAACTCGCGCATTAGCCGATCTGCAGGTCATCAGTGGATCAACTAGTTAGCATCCGAGTGACTATCCTCAGACCAAACATTAGTGAATAACAGCGGATGAAAGTAGAGCTACAGTATTAGTAGAGCTACAGTATTTGTTTTCCCACCACACATCACCAATTCAACATCAAAATGAGAGTTGCCTAGGTCAGTTTGGCGGTAAACGGCAGTGTTGCCAACACGTACGATAAAATTACCGTTTGGTATTAGACCTTCGTATGATGTACGTTCCGAACCTGTACGAAGGAAAATCACTGAAAAATACCATTCCAAACGGGTTGAAAGGGTTTGTTCATTATTCAAGCTGTTTTATAAAATTAAAATAAATGAATGAATACAAAAGCTTCTGTAGATCACAAAGCAAAAACAAGTGATTGAGACTTTCACAATTCAAAACATTACTGATAGATAACAACCAACCCCTATTATTCCATAAATCTTCGATGATATAGGTGATAATGTATGCACTGAGTTCCTTGATGATAACTACATGAACTAGTTGTTAGTTTCATATCTGTTCATTTCTAACTGCGATAACTTTCAAGTCTCGAACCTATAATAAGACTGTTTACAAAGGTTGTCTATTGGTATGTACTTTTATCTGTGATTACCTGCCAAATGAACCTACTTTTCATGATTATTCTGAGATTTTTTATTAATTCTTTTAACGCATACCAGATAATTTCCAATCCTGGACTTGCTATTCATTCGTTAAACTGGTTGGAACATATCTCGAATCTGATTTTCTCAAATTTGATTAGACTTCACTAATTCGGTGAAGTTACTGAATAAGTTCAATTCTTGCTTGTATGCTTCTTAAAAATGGTTTGGAAATATTTAAGCTCTCTCAGAGAATAATAAATAACACGTTTTGGCAGTGCTCATTGTTAATTTCAGGCATTTGAGACAATAATTTCCGCTATGGCTTAAATATCCGTCTAAAATTAATATAAAATAATTCTTTCTCCACGAGTTGGAGAGATATATTTTAGTTTTATAAACATTCACCCAAAAGATAAGGTATGTAATACTACGATCATTCGACTTGAAACAAGGTAATTCCCAACGAGACGGTACGGTATCCATCTCCAACCGAGTTGGCAACACTCATGCGGCAATGTTCTTGTTGGTTATCACTGTAATATCTTGAAAGTTATTGATTGCTGGTTTTCGTTTCTTTGTGTGTAGTAAGAAACTTCTGCTATGTATCAAGTCCAGCACGAAATGAATGGCCGCAATGGGTAGAAGAAAATTATTAAAAAATTGGTGTCCACAAACTCGTTCAAGTGGTCCACACTTTTCCTTCATATTGTCATTCGAGGAATAACTTGGACTAATTCTACGAAATCATCTACATCAGAAGACAAATTCAAAAGTTTCATAATCACGAGGAAATAGGAAATCCATAACTAAGGAAATACAGTGGAGTTGCGTAATGAAGAAAAAAAAAAACCGAACGGAAAACCAGGGATACACAATTTTTCGAAATGGCGAGCAGCGAGAAAGTTGCGGATCAGCGCTGATCCGAGGGTTAACCCACGCCGACGGATGGATTCCAGAATCCGAGCGTGATCACAAGAAGATCCCAAGTTAAGCTTTGGTTATTTCGCAGTTTTGACGAGAAAACGCATAGTCCTGGGTTAATCCACGAAAGATTTCCGTTGGTGGAATCGGGCCTAGAAGGACAGCGCAAGTAATTTCTCAAGTAATTTTTGACATTTCACACCTTTTTTTAAAAAGTGTCATTTGAAGAGAACCCAACCCCAAATATGATAGCAATGAAAATAGCAGAGTCAGTCATACCGAAGGCGAGTTAGAGTAGTAATAAAGAACGATGCAGACGATAGATAACATAGACTACAACCACTTAAATACGTCTAAAACAGATAATACTCTATGATATTTAAAGAAAACATTATAAACATTTATCACGTTCCATGTATCCTACAACACCATAAAAGACAAGAAACTGCTGATCGAGCGGGTCTACGAAGTTCCAACATCCACGAAGTGGATAAACAAATATGAAATTATATCTGATACTGTGGTAGTTTGTGGTGCTACAATAGGAGTTAATATTTTTACCATTCCTCGAAGAACATAAACAAATAAAGTCAAAACAGTGAGTTTTGGGGAAACCCCAAAATAATAACATAAATTATTAAGCAAAATTAACAATTGGTTTGCAGATAACATCAAGTAAAAAAAAATATGTATGTGGCAAAAAAGGGGGAAATAACATCTGAAACTAATAAAAGATAGTTTACCCGGAGCGTTTTGGTTTTTGAATTTCCCAAAAATGAACATGGGAAGGCTTCGGTCCAGTTAAAACGAGAAGGGTGCTGAAAAATAAAACTCGGGAACTCAATTGATTTTTCGGAGCAAACGCCCAAAAGTAGTGGGCAAAGTGCCGAAGTTCAATAGTTTCTCAGAGTCAGAGGGTCGACAAGAAAGTTGTGAAAACATGATGGTGCGAAATCTGTGACGACAGAGGCGCACATATTTATATCATAAATCGAATGGCAGAACTTAACATGGTATTAAATCTAAAGGGTTATTTCCGCTAGTGGTAGGTAATAGTATAATTATCATTTATATACCTTTCGGAGGAGTCCGTCGTCACTAGCAAGTCGAGTAACGGGGACGAGCGCTTTCAAGCGCCATCAAAACAGTACAGGAGTTAGTACTGACTGACTGGCTGACGTCAGTACTGCTTCGACGGCCTGATGATGATGTCCTTACATGGAAAGCGCCCGTCCCCGGTACTCGACTTGCTAGTGACGACGGACTCCTCCGAAAGGTATGTGAATGAGAACTTAATATGAGTCAAGAACAAACAGGGTAAGTTTGCAATAGTCAACTTATAACTAAATATGAAGGAAAGATTTAGTCGTGCGGCATCACCACAAGAGCGAATGTTTATAATGTTTCCACACATTTATGATTTACTTCCTTGAAGTTGTTGTTTGCTATGATTGTTTGAATAAACATGTAATTTAATCGCAGATTAACTTTTCCCTTCGGATACTACGTCCTCCAAGTATAAAAGTTTTACACAAGCAGCATGATCGTATGACCAAATTTTCGTACATTATAGTCTTTTGATCAGTTGTTTGGAAATTTGAGCAAAGTGAGTATGGAATTTGTTAATTCTCATTTTTATGGCTAACAAAGGTTTCTAAATATTACTCTGCTATTCGAACAAGATCTTGAATTCATAAAGATTTTCAAGTTTTTATCGATTTTTTCGATCACATATTTATTATGTTCAAGTACAACGCGCTAGTTCGTAGTCCATAAACTTTTTTTTGAATAATATTCTGCAAACAAATATCAATTTAGAGGTTTTAAGCCGCTTTTGCTCCTTTTAGTGATTTTTTAAAGCACATTTTTAGAAAATTGTCCAATTTATTCGCTCAACAAGTGAGCCCAACGAACCTATCTTTCTTTTGGAACGCTTGATTTTTTGGTAAATGGACAGATTAATTAATTAAAAAAAAAAAAATCCTAAGGAGAGTTATTGCCTGGAATAACATACATACTCGTATGTATACATACAAAAACTGTGTCTTTGACTGGAAAACATTCTCAGAATATCAGCTATCCAATGGTGTAATGTTTTAGGAAATTTTAGTAGAAAATGAAGCTACTGCAATGGCTCCAAAAAAGTTATCAATTTTTTCTCCACGGAAATCTGATTTGAGGCATTATGAATTGATTGCTGGTATTAAACGCATTATCATACGTAAGTATACTTATCAAAAAGCGTTAAAATCCAGGAATCATTTAGAAAGCCTCAAAACGGATCTCCGTGAAGAAGAATAAAATTTCGGAAATGTTAAATTTAAAATTTCTCGAGCAATTCAGTAATTTGATTTTAAATGCGGAAATTCGCCAACTGGGCATAATCCGGGTACAGACTACACAGAGCATAGACAAGGTTTCAGGGACAGATTAGGCAAAACCCGCACAACCGAACGGTCTTGAAGGAGGTTTACGCCATCCTCGAAAATAAAGTAGGAAAATACTAATCACATCCTAATATGCGTCACGATCCTATCTGGATTCATAGACTTTCAACCCTTATAAAAAATAGAAAATTAAACTACTGCAAATTATTACAATGAGGTTTAATATTTCTGTTACTGGTAGCCTTCAATGAAGATCACCGGTCTATGTAAATCAGGCATCACACGATAGTATGTTTTAACTTAGAAAATCGAATAAGATCGAGCCGAATTAGTAAAAATGAATCAAATCCTGCCTGCCGAAGTCGCTTTGCGATCCACACAGGGGTTGAAGAACTTCGCTTCCTCATTGCCTACCGTAGGCAAGGAAGCATTATGTTTGTGAGAGAAGTAGAAACAAATTATGCTTTCCGAAATCAACATTTCTACTTGCTTTTTGTGTTTCAGAGCTTCCTGATAAATTTTGGTTTCGCGTCTGTCTGTCTGTGTCAGTCTCTGGTAAATCCTTCACAAGACAAAAACTATACTCTGATTTAGTCCGATTTTAATGAAACTTTCAGGGATTGTGCGGGTTAGTTCCTAGATGGCCCCATAGAACTTCCATTGCCGTCTGGTCAATAGCAGCCTGAGCGCATGCGCAAACATGAGTTTATTTTAACGTCAATTTCTCATCATGTATTAGGGCGATGCCGTTTAAATTCAAGGGGTAGTTGGGAATATGTTCCAGAAAGATGCCCTATAATTAAAATTGTGATTGGTTAAGTAATAGCTATTGCGAATGCGCAAAACTAAAATTAATTGACTTTGGCAAAACTCCGAATGGACTGATTTTGACCGAAATTTTTGGGAATTGTGCGGGTTAGTTCCTAGATGATGTCCTACGAATTTCATTGTCGTTGGATATATATTAGTATGTGAGCATGCGCCTATAACGTCGATTTATCAGTCCGATATCGTTCAACTCGAAGGGTTATTGGGTATTTATCAAGCATGATATCGCAAATGGATGGAGTAATAATTATTGCAAATGCGAAAAACTAAAATTGATTGAAACTTCGAGACTACTGGAGCGAGTTTAATGATATTTTCAAGGATTGTGTGGGTCAATATCTAGACAATATCCTACCGATCCTACACATTTAGATGGTAAATGGCCGTTGGATTGATGGATCGTTCTACGCATGTGAATGCGCAAACTTGAATTATAGAGATATCTTGTATAATAGGATGACCACACTTATATTACTATTTTAATTTGCATTTAATTATTTTGACTCGGGCTTTGTTCTTCAACTAATTCTATACGTCCATGTTACAATAAGTGAGGAAGCTATGCTGCCCACCCAACTTGACAGACGTTTTTCCCTTCCAACAATAAAATCCTCCTGGAGCGCGAACGGTTGGTCGGACAATGCAGAAAAACCCTTTTATTTCGAAAGTTTATGAGATCTCGACTTTTTAATATTTCAACCTTCAACTTTCTCCCCTTGGGGTTAATGAAAAGAGATCACTGGCACATTCCCGGCTAATGTATGACGTTGGAGCCGGAGTTCATAAAATTTGGTCTAGTTGTTTCGGAGAATAGCTTTGGACTAAGGATAGACAATTTTTCTTTTTTTTTAAATTCAATTTTTAGAGGCTACGCATCTTGGAACGTGAACCAACAAAATTAGAGGGAGTGTTTGCACCCTGACCTTATTAGCAAAGACTTGGAACTATTTAAACGATTATTATTGAAAATTTCGGCAGAAATTACAGCACATTTTGTTAGCAAATATTGGAAACTTTCAAATTTAGGCCATCATTGAAGTTTAACCAAATTTTTGTTCATAAAAAGTATATATTTTAAATATACAATAATTACGTATTAATAATAATTTGTTTTTTATAAGTACAGACATACGAAAAAACATGATACCCAACAAACGTTTCAGATTGATTCGAAACGAATTGCCGCTTGAAAAATACGTTCCCAAATTCATTTTTCTAAAACTTAGGATCCATTTGGAATAGATAAATTTTTGTAGCAAATTTTCTAAGGAAGACATAAAGTTCCAGTCATGCAGCATGATCGTACGAACTGCTTGAATTCCCTCAGAATACTAACATCTACAGCTATGGGGTGGTATCAATGTCCTTGCCCGTATAAATTTCATCGCTATTGGATCAAATATTGCAAGTGCGCATGTATGCAGTAAAATCGGTTAAAACGCCACAACTATTTGGTCAGTAATGATACAATTTTGAGGAACTGAGCGGACCATTTAAATGTTTCCTCATCTATTTCATCACCGTCGAACCATCAGCAGTCTGTGCGCGTGCACTCTAGTTTATATTTTACGCACTTTCTTGGGGAAACAAGAGGAAACGATCACAACGACAACTGAAGGACAATTTATCCTTGATCAATCGTTCACATTTATATCACTATAATTGTTAAAGTGAGAGCAAAAAGAGACTAATACGAAAGCAATTTATAGTTCAGAGACCTTTGAAATAAGAGCAAAACTGTATTCTCTCTTCAACATCACCATCAAGCCTTTCTCGATCTTGGTCAACTCGGAAGCAAGAGGGAATCTTGAATTAATCACTTCAGATAGGTAGGGGTTCTGGAAGTGAGTGCGTTCATAAGAGAAAGTGTACGGTGTTTGACTAGAGAATACCTTCTCAATGAAGGCAGCCTTGGCCCGAAAGAGATGGAAGCGGTAGGTACTGACGACGTAGCGACTACAGAATTGATTGAGATCATCAGTTGACTCGGTCTGTCCCATTTGGCGGGTGAAAACGTTCGCGAGTATGCGGCGCCACGTCTCGACCCAGCGGCGAGCGGATTCCCTCCCGCATTCCCGAGTAGGTGTCGACAACGGCCTTCAGCCGCCTCTGTGATAAACCGAGTGTCAACTTCGATACGGATTGCCGATCCATATCACCCCAAGGGGCAAGTTGAATGAACAAGTGGGAAAGGTCAGGCGGGACTCAAAAGTTGAGAAGCTTTCACTGTGAGACATTTAAATAACGGAAAACGCAACAGTTTCAGCGAGGAATAACCATTTTTTACCTTTACACAGCCGCAAAATTATGCCATCACATAATGCTTATCAATCCAATATGGCCCGTGAGTAGGTATAAGATACAACTACTTCCAAATAATCCTAGAGAGCAACAATAAATTATGACAATATTAACGACAAGAATGTTTTAACAAGTTAATCAATCAATAAGAAATGAGTAACAAATTTGCTATGCCTCTTTAAATCATTGTGAAAATGAATATACCTATTAATCGTTCAAGTAAAGGATAAAATATCCATCCCTTAGAGAAATTATTGATAAAGCCATTGAAAAGAGATAACAATGAAAATGTGGTGATCAGCTGATCAGCCGTGGTATACTGAAGCCCTAAACTTTTGCGACCGATACCTGTGTCATTCCACACGACAACTCTCCTTAGAATTGAATTATTAATTCTATCGCCAAAACATCAAAGGTAAAAAAGGATTTTCAAAAAATGTGTTAAGAAATCAATCAGCACACTGCATTTTACTGCAGAAGGTCTTCAGGAAATGTTTCTTTGTCATTACAATGTTGAAAATATAGCTGCATAAAAAATGAGCCCAAAATCTTATTGCTTCATAGCACAAAATTTAGAAACGTTTGTTTGCCATAATGTTGAATGTTTGAAATGATATTCTGTGCACACAAAATTCATAAAAAACTTGAAATTGTAAGGATGCTTATCCTTAAATTGTTCTAATTTAAAAACAAAAAAAGCGGGAAAAAATAAATTTTTGATGTGGTCACGCTGCATTACTTGACCCTAAAAAGCAATTTATTTTTTCCCCGCTTTTTTGTTTGTTTTTCTTTTAATATTTTTAAATTAGAACAATTTGTGAGCCCAACCACTATCAAACTTATGATATAAAACTGTACTATTATACATAAATATTTTGTACTAGGCATAAATTCTGAAATAAACAAACATGAAAATGCGCTCTATATTAATAAAAGAAGTATTCTGCTATAGAAACCGACTGTCTTCCACGATTTTTTTTTTTTTTTTCGCAGTTTCTATCAACATATTTTTTTTTAGCCCATTTTAATGAAGTTCAAGCGCATTTTTCATAAAATTATGACCGAATTCAAGTCCGTTTCAGACCATTCTAAGACCAAATCAGTGGGGGGAAAAAACCATATTTGTGTGTGTAAGAGAGACAAATGTTGTCGACGCTTCCCAGGCTACAATTCTCGACCGATTTTTGAAATTCTTCTTCAGTTTGATACAAATTTCACTGAAGTATTTCTGCGTTGTTTTACATAGAACATTTGAATTTTATGAAGAAAGTAAGGTAATGGAGGTGGTAAAGATTCCACCCCTCTATCCCCTATAAATACTGTTGACGCCACCCAGGCTTTTATTATTTACAAATTTTCGTGACATTTATTTGCTTCGATCCCAATTTTAGACTAGTTGCGCAAAACACCTCAGAAATTTTGAATTTGCCGTCGGGAGATGGGGTGGATGGGGGAATCACTAATACTTTTGAGTGATACTCAAGCTTCAATTCTCACGTATGTACTCCGATTCGCGACTCTTTTTTTGTTCATTCTCATGTAGTGTGGAGATCAGTATGAATAATAAGGTGTTAATGAGGTTAGAGCGAAGGAAGGGGGGGGGGGGCAGTTTTCACACGGTAAACTGATATTGAAATCATTTGACCATTGGAATCGGAGTAGGTTAACGTTTAACCATCTTTAGCCAGGGCCAGGACCGGTTGTAGGGAGCGGTGAACTTAGCATAATGGCCTTGGCTGCTCGGAGCGTGGCCGGATGATATTGACGATTGTAGGAGCGATATACGTTGTGCTACAACATAGGGAGGACAGAGGGACTAGAAGGCGTGGAAAGGTCGAGATGTAACCCCTAGTAGTCACTAGGCCGGCGAAATTTTGTCCAGAGAAGGTCTGTTGCATACGCCAAGAAGGATTGCACACAGGTCCAGGGCCAAATAAGAAGGTGTAGAACGTGTTAGTGTGCATTATATTGATACCGAGCTGTTCGCAGATGGTAAAGAAGGTCATTGAGCGAAACTGATTACCCTGCTCTGCAGGTGGTTGTACGAAACAGCTACCGACGTATCGTAGAAGGCTTGGGAAATGGTTTCAGCTGAAATATCTCGCCTGGGGACGGCCTCTGGGCAGTCAGGAGCCCTGTCGATCATTGTGAGGCAAAACTTGTAGCCATTACAGGAAGGCAGAGCTTCCATGATGTCTATGTGTACATGTTCGAGGGGCAAGCATCTGGGAAGGTGACAAGGGGAGCCCGAATGTGACGAGTTACCTTGGCTCTGTTACAGGCCTGGCACTCTGGTCATTGTTCTGGCAGAGGAAGTAAGGTTTGTTCAGTAGAAGCGGGCTCTGATTGTTGCTTTATCCCTGGAGAGAGTCCATGAAGATAGTAGAATACGAGTGGACAGAGGGGGGATGGAATGTATGGGCAAGGAGAGCCGTCTGAGGTGTCACTAAGTATCGGGACATTATTAATTGTTTTCTCCTTGAATTGCATGTTGCCGATGTTTATCTGTTTATCTGTGAGATAGAGGAGTATGAAGGGGGGCGAAGGTTCGAAGGCTGAGGTTCATGAACGTGACAAGTCGTCTGCTGGGATGTAAGAAGGGCCCAGGTTGCATTTTATGTAGGAGGTTAATTTTAGATATGAATCGGAGGTGTCGTAGCCTCGTTGGAGGCATCCTGTTCGAGGGAAGTGTTGAGTGGTTTATGATCTGTAAACCACAAAAGAGTGGCCTTCGATGACTTGTTGTCGCCCCTCCTCACGCCTAAAAAGGGTGGTCCCAAACGAAACGGACTTAGTTTGAGGTCTTATGGGAAATTTCACGCTGATCACGAATATACCACATATTAAGGGTCCCTGAATAAATCTTAACCACTTTTTTCCCGCAAAAACCACTTTTTGCGAGGTTTTTTGAGTTTTTTTGGGCAAAAAACACTGAAATTATCTAGAAAATCAAAGAACACCTAGAAATAAACGTTGTAGGAAATTAAATTTTGCGCCGAATGAGACCAACACCAGTTCTTAAGATGGCACCCACGATTTTTGGCGAATTTTAGAAGTTTTGATCTGTTGATAAACTGCTTGATAGGAGCAGGAAGGTAGGCAGGTATTATGAATTTAAAACGTAGGTTTAAATGTTTTTATTGGAGCTTCGAAAACAGAATTATTTGAGATTACAACTGGTTTTTGAAACTCTTCGGATCAACGTTCATCCTCCCTGCCTACTCCTATCAAGCAGTTTATCAACAGATCAAAACTTCTAAAATTCGCCAAAGATCGTAGGTACAAAAGCTGTCGATGGTCTCATTCGACGCAGATTTTAATTTTCTATAACGCTTATTTTGAGGTGTTTTTCGATTTGCTTGATAATTTCCGTGTTTTTGTCTATAAACACTAGGAAAAAAAAAAAAAAAAAAACTAGAAAAAGGTGTTTTTTTTGCGAAAAAGTAGTCAAGATTTATTCAGGGACCCTTAATATGTGGTATTTTCGTGATCAGCGAGAAATTTCCCACAAGACGTCAAACTATGTCTGTTACGTTTGGGACGACCCTGTATAGGTGTGAGGAGGGACGAATGCGTCAGCGTTAAGGTCGCGGGAACTGGCGGGAATAGTGGGGTGGCTTCTTCAACTTTCAATAGACAGGCGTTGGGTCGTGCGGGGATCAGGATGAATAATAAAGAGGCTAAATAATAAAGTGGCTTAATGAGCTCAGATGATAGAGTGATATATTCGGGTTCTCCTGCCCCTTTTAAACAGGAAGGTTTGGTGGTGAGGGGAGGGGAGGGGAAGAGAGAGAGAGAGAGAAAGAGAGAGAGAGAGAGAGAGAGAGAGAGAGAGAAGGGGGGGGGGGGTTGTTAACCCAACTCCAAAACCATGGTACAGAGTAGGAGAGCATGACGCACTACATATGTTTTAGTGTTGGAACATTTATCAGGAATTTCAAATTTCATTATGGAAGAGGATAATACTGATAAATTGTAATATTTCACTATTCTCAACCGATTTTCGAAATTATTTTCAAGTTCCATTATTCTACTATTTTGTTTATCTGCGAAACCACTCTCAGTAAATAGTGATTGCAAGGGGGGGATACCGATAAACCGGGATATTTTCAACGTTTTTTGTGCATCTTTCTATGTTTGATTTTACAACGTAAAAGTTCATACTTTATCATATTATTATAGTTAACACATATTCATGTTAGGTTATAATGTAGTAAGTACATCCAGTAAAATCATGATCTATTCGCTCGTCTCACCAAAATCATAAACAAACCAGGAATAATTCAAGCATTATTTTCCAACAATTTGAACCAATAGATCTGTACTAAAGGGTTCGCGGAACCATGCTCATAAGACCTATTTTACTCAGCGTTCAATTTGCTACAGGATCTAACATTTGGTACACACATAACTATTCGGTAACCCACAAAGTTGGCCCACACAGTACTTATATTTACACTCTAATTTTTACTTGAAAACTTTTTCAAAATTCAGGGTTCGATTCCGAGTAAAATAGCACTTTTTACAAATCTATGACCACCACAATAATGTGACCGTTTATGAGAAGAAAGGTGTCGAATATCCCCTTTTCTTCTAAACCGCCATATAATTCTTGAAACCCCAACATTTTGATAACAATGTTCAAGGTTTTAAAAGGAAAACACTACCAAGAACATACATTAATCGAACAAATAAATTTGGAGAGTAGTGTGAAACCTCGCACTCGATGTTTTGTGTACATGAATGAAGCGCGTTTTAACTCCCGGGGAATATTACGATAACATCGGTAAGGAAACATATTTCGTCCACAGTCGTTTTTTGCCCCAGTGAGCGGTCGTTCATGTGCGGTACACTTGCGGCGACTCCTGTTTAATTTCCCTATGTTGGAACGAACGCTGCGAGGCTCGAGGTCTCTTATTCAACCACAAGAAAGTTATGACCCCGAGGTACTGGGCGTAATTCGCGGGAAGGTCGGGATTTATGATTTGCGAACGCCAGCGCACCAGTTGGTGGGAGAGTGGAAAAAACAGGACTTTGCCCCCCTCCCTCCCTCACAACTGATCTCTCTGCTGACTGCTATGGTCAGAGAGAGGGAGAGTTAGTGCGGGTGGGGTGAAGAAGTGGTGGAGGGGAAGAGGATGGGGGGTTGGATTTTTTTCCAACTTCCTTTGGGTGAATCCGGTCAACACATTTCCCCAGAAGTCAAGCACAATGAACAGGGGTATGAGGGAGATGTAAATTCCAAGGCTGTTGGAATATCTCCTTGGAAACGCGAGTTTTGTGAACCAGGAGTGATCCATCGATCTCATAGCCCTGGAGCCGAGACCGAAAATGGTTGTTCATTTCAGGAGAATAAAAGCGATTTATTCCAGTAATATGATTATTTATAGTTATTTAGAGTTTTATTATTCATAGCTTTTGTTTTTTATAGTTAGTTATTCATAGTTGAATAGTGTATATGGTTATTAATATGATTCATAGAGTAGTAGATACTCCTCAAATCCCCACTCTTGTGTAATCATGCAGCATACAAAAGACATTTTTTGAATAACTGATCAAATTAGGTGTAAATGAAGCAGAAAATATAATTTAGTAAGTAGGTACTTACATATAATGTTTGTATGGTGGTGTGCCATTTTCTTCTTGAGATGTAGTAGAGTTGAGGGAGATAGTATTAAGCGTCTTTTGGTTATAGGCTTATCAAATACAGCTCAGTACTTTCACCTATACTGGCTTCATCAGGGCTTTAGTTATAGTTGTAGTTAAGTTAGTTAAGGTATTAAGGGTATCCTCCTTCAATTTGTAGCTGTAGCAACCAGTTATTTTTTTACTGTTATGTGAAGGGTAAATTTACTTTTAGAGAAAAAACGAAAATTATTTAGGGAGCCTATAGTCCTTGAGAATCTACTTTTATAGTAGTTTAATACAATTGAATTTTTAAAGTAGAGAGATTTTTCTCAATTTAAAATAAAATCGACCTTTTACGTAACAATAAAAAAACGTCTGCCAAGTTGAGCGGCACATAACTTCCTCGTTTACGTATCATGAATGTATAAATCATTGAAAAGTCTTGAATAATCTTGAAAAAAAAAGAAAAAAAAAAAAATAATAATAATAAATAAATAAAAAACACCCCAAAGCGGAAGAGAGTAAATCAAGAAATAGCGTGAAACGTCATAATTGGTCAATTAAGAAACGAAAAAATTATACTCAATTTATTTTACGTTTGCGCATGCGCAGAATGAACTGAGGAGTTGAGAACAATTAAATAAGAACGGGATAATCTACAACCTAAGCCTCGCATTCACTGACAACTTAATCGAAATCGGATGATCAAATCGTCATCCCCCAACTATCCTCCGAATTCGAGCGAGATCGGACGACGAGAGCGTGAAAAAATGGAGCATAATGGAATTTACGTTTGCGCATGCGCAGAGTGAAGTAATAATTTAGTAACAATGAAACTGATAGGGGACCGTGTACCCCCTAGCCCGCTCATTTCCTGAAAATTTCATCCAAATCGGATGAAAACTGTGGAAAATAAGCTTGTTACAAGGATTTGCGGACACACGACAGACACACATACAGACAGATAGACACGGAACCAAAGTTGTTCAAAATTGTCTTAAACGTAAAATGCGAGTGGAAATTTTGATTTTGGAGACCAACAATTTTTTTCTCCCGAAATTGAAAACAATGCTTCCGCTACCTATCGGTAGACTTGGAAGCAATAACTGGTTGCCACAGCTACAAATTGACGGAGGATACCCTTAATACCCAAATTAACTTGACAGCAACTATAACTAAAGCTCTAATGAGGCCGCAGCAGGTGAAAGTACCGTAGGGTAAGTAAGTGCTGTATTCAATAAGCCGATTACCGAGAGACGCCTAATACTCTCTCCATCAACTCTACTACATATGATGTGTGATTTAATTTATTCTGCACTGTGTTTAATTTAATTTATTAATATTATTATTTCACACCTAAATTGATTTTGCTTCATGTTTCGAGCTACTTTTGCTGGGCGCTATAGGCTCTAATCTACTGCCCTGCAATAAAGATGTTCCTGAATCAAGTCAGAAAAAATTATTTACGTAAATCGTATACGTACAACTTGAAATAAATAAAATAATTTCTGTAATATCGGTCTCACTCTAAGGAAATTCCAGCACGTTTCCCAACTTTTGTAGTAGTTGTCAGACCCCTATGCTTGGATGCGTTCGATTTAGACGCTACGAAATTTTGAGATAAATTGACTCTCATACCACGTTTATTCGCGGAAATAATCACCTTGACGGCGAACAGACTGAATTTGTAATTACATTTCATTTTTTATTCGATATTTGAATTCTACGTGTCTTGCAAGTAAAAAAGATTGAGCTTTGAGGGGGGCTAACACAATGCTTTTCGTTGGATGAATGTTATAAAGGTGTATTATTGGTTTTGAAATATAAATGAAGAAAAAGTGAATAAACAAAGCCGCGATGTTTTTTTAACAGGCAATACAAAATTAAGATTGAAAATATCTACGGTAGCTGCTAGTAACTTCCGGGTTTGAACCTTGACCGCGTCATGCTGCATTTTGTGGTATGAAAGAAAGAAATGCCGCGGATTTATGAGAGTAAAGAGTATCTCGGTAGGAGTGCACTGCGTCGACACCACCCTCTACCTTCAATAGCCGACACTTCTTTTATCAACCTCACCACCCATCTAATAGGTAAGTTTATCTCATTCAATTAAAACTTTTTCAATTTGATGGCTTATCTTGGAATAATAACAAAATAATATCTTTTAATTTAAGAAAAGTGAGGATATGTAGTTGTAAGATGTATGCTGTAGTTCGACTATCGTGGTGTTTCTAACTTCCTAGTGAAAAATGAGTAAATCATTCATGCTGATACCGAAAGAACCAATTCGTACCTCGATAATTCCATTTAAGGGGTATTTGGAACAGAGAAAAACGCTCCAAAACTTACTAATCCGTTCACAGATGAATAATGAATACCGTGGTGTTTTGAGTTAGGCAGTTACGATAATGTCCATTTCCACAAGGAAATTCGTAACGTTCCGTGAAGAAGGCGGGCAGAGCGATTTTTCATGGTCGCCGCACTAATTTCATGCTCAGGAAAAATTTCGTTCGTAGAAAATAGGAACTATCTGGGTAGGAGTCGTTATCTGGACGTATGCAACTCAAGAGACGGTACCTACATAGAGCAAGTATTGGAACTACGTGCTTACCTTCTTGATGGAAACGGTTTTGAGGCCTTTGAATGAGCTGTAGCGTTGTTCGGGAGTCTGTAACAAATGAGTGAAAGTATAAATTATATCGTTAATTTTATGGATTTGTTATACATTAAATTAATATATTAAAAATAATATATATATACCTATATATATATATTTTTTTTTTTTATTTAGTCTTTTTTTACTTAATTTAATTATGTACCTCCTATGTAACTTCTATCTACCTTCCCAATATGGTAGGTATTCGAGGTGCATGGGGCTATTGGTGTTAAACTATGGAAAATGCTGTATTCACGATAATTCAGATCTCAGTACTCAAGTACTTAAAGAATAGAATACGTGATATGGGATATCATTCACAACGGCCCCAAGAGTAATAACTGAGTTTTATCAACACTTCTGGGTTCGTTTGGGAGTAAAGTTAATGAAATAATTGAAGGATCAGCTACTGAAGAATCAACTACTGGACCAAACATTATGGCCGGGGATGTGCCAGTAACATTGGCACCACTTTCAATCAACCTCAGAGGGTAGAATTTAAGGGCTCAAGTATTAAAAACTTAGATCTCGAAAACTTTCAAGGTAATGTAATGTTTTTTGGTAGTAATTTATACACAGTGTTTCTTAAAGGATAGAGATTTATTTTCATCTCCGTTATTTGAAGGGTTAAAAAAAAACTTCAAACGGTAACCCCCCTTTGTTTTTTATGTGGAATTCAATATCACATTTGCAAGCATCGCACATGCGCAGAAATGCGTTATCCGCGCATCAACTTTGTTTTTTCAAATGATAACCCCCCTTTTTCATCGCAGATTTTGATTCTACACAAAATTTCATGAAATCGGGCCGCGCGCAACAGCCTTGAGTATTTTCAGATGTTCGTAAACCCCAAGTGTGGCACATTTTTATCCACTATTTCCCAAAGCTGAGTCACTTGTTGATATCCGTTTTTTGGTCTGATTCCATTTTATCGCGATTATTGCAGTTCAAAATCAGTTTTCCTGGACGTGCATCACATACCAATTCCCTGGAATTTCCGCTGATATCTTTCCTCACCCTTTCACAGCACCGGCTTGGAACCGGTTATGGCGGGTTTAAAAATATCATCCTCTTCTTTGGAAAATATTAAAAAAATAATCTTTTTAGGGGGAAATTAGTCTTCTTAGTATGTTTACCAACATTATTTGGAAATTCGCGCATTTCTAGGTCTATGCGACTTTGAACGCTCCTGGTGGCTGTTGCACGAGAACCAAAAAATCGAGTCAGGAGTCAAAATTTTATGAAATTTTGCGTAGAATTAAAATCTGCAATAAAAAAGTGGGGTTATAATTTGAAATAACAAATTTTATGCGCGGATCACGCATATTTCCGCGGGTTCGCGATGCGCGAAAATGTAATATTTGAATTTTCCGTAAAAAATGAAGTACCGTTTGAAGTTTTCTTCTAGCCCTTCAAATGACGGAGATAAAAATACATATCCATCCTTTAAGAAACACCCTGTAGATATCATCCCAAAGAATCAAATGAAACCACCAGGGTCGCTCTACGTTCATCCGCTTGCTGTCCCCAAGGGCTAGAACTTTGACAGGAGAAAAGAACATCAACACAGAACTGAATTGCAACTGGTGAGACATAGGAAAAATCGCCTTATATATATATCGATGATCGTATCAGCAGACATAATTCTAATAAAATTCTCACTTGACGAAATCGAGTTTATCATAACTTTTTTAACCTACAGTTGGACTTGTGATGCGTAGGTAGGTAATTTATTTTACCTCATCAATTTTCATTAGGCAGGTGAGATCTTGTTAACTACTGAAGGTCTTGTAAAGTGAATGTTTTATCTAATTTAATTTCTAATAAGGTAGGCGTCAACGCATGCGCAGTTATATTTATATAATATATAACACCTACATTTGGTTTAATAATTATAGACAAGTTTTCTGCGTAGAAGGGTTATCCAATAAAAAAATTGAACCTTCGTGTAATAATTTGCACCCTTTTTATTATTTGTCCGATGTGGAAAACTATCTAGTAGACCGCTACATCCCACAGTAGATGGAAAGGGCGATTTTTGTTCAATAAATTCACTATTGAACGAAGGCGGTAGAACTTCGAGTTGCTAACTCTAATATATAAGTTGAAGTGCTGAATCCATTGAGGTTACTTGTGAAATAACTATGAAAGTTGAAGAGATTACAAATGCTAATTCCTGGGTAAATTAAAGAAATATATGTACTATACTAAGAGAAAACCTTTCAGCGTTGTTACTGACTTGGTTTCTCTCTTATCTGCGGACTCGAGCATCTTGCATTATTCTATTCTTAATCAAAGTGAAGTGGGAAGGCGATAGGAATAAATAATGAAGCAGTTTTGTAGAGGAAATGGATTTTTTTGTGGGTTTCTAATAGCTGGGCTATGCATATTAATTAGTTAAAACGTCAGGTAGGTAACACCATGCTGGTACCCACCTAATGTTTCAACTGAAAGTAGATTTTTTTTTAAATGTAAAACTTCTAACACATTATAATATAAACCCTTAATCAAATACGAAATTGAAAAGTTTCTGTCATGCAGCGTGTTCGTAAGGACGATTTTTCGTATTTTTCTAATTATTTAGAAATTTGAACAATTAGCGTGCATGGATCAATGCACCATCAGTTTTATGTAACAAAACACCTTCTTTAGATTAGACAGAAAGATAGACAGATAAAGAATTTTTTATTGATAAGTACGTTTATAATTCATCAGATGATAAATATAATCAAGGAGTTATGGATGGATTCGCCGATAGAGAAATAATAATTGCTTGCTTAACGAATTTTACGATAAGGATATAACTCATAAAATAACAAATAAATAATGCTTAATAATATAAATAACATTCATAGTAACATACTAGGTGGTTTTCTTTCAAGACTGCTTAAACCCGTATTCAATCATCGTCTTATATACCTTAAATTCCAGGCCACCATACAACACTTTATTAAATTAGGATATTATTGATTCCATATATTCGTCTCTAATTTATTTCAAAAACACCTAAACCTTTCTTTTCACAGTACGCAGTACCCACAGCTATGAAGCGGGAACAACTCTCAATATCTCCACTTCTGCACAAGTCACAGGTCGGGTTTGTGGATTCGTATGGTCAGTAATTTAACGTCAAAAGGTCCCTTCTAATTTTGAACAGCCACTTATAACATTGAAAGCTTTTAATGATCATAAGAGGTACTACTTCATCCTCGAGTCTGAGGGCGCGATATTGAGGGTGATTCAGAGAACAGTAAGCTCAAACTCGCTAAACATTTCTCTCCCAATCTTGCTCTCTTCAATACGGGTTCTCCAATCGTCTACATTTTTCCTGAAAAATTCCCATTCTTTAGCCCAAAAACACATTGAACTCATTACTCTTCTTTGCAAGATAGTTTGGAAGTTGATTACACGGAAGTTTCATGATTTTTAATATAAAATTAAAATGCACCGGTGTTTCAAGGTTTTGGCTGGGTGAGAATCAAGCTGGAGAAAAGAAACCGATTCAACAAAGTAACGTAAAACCCCATACATGGGACGAATAACATACAATTAACCGCACCACAGCATCAAAATCCTTCACCTTCTCAGTAATTGAAATATTTTGGCGGAATAAGAACTTTTTCTACATACTTAAACATTTAGGCGGTGATAGTGGGTTTCTGCTAACAAATATTTTCTGTCTTCGGAGGGCTCTTGAATTTCTCCAATTTTCAAACTATTTTCTAAAGTATCTCTCCAACGCGAGTAAATCTCTATCCTCCAACGCGAGTAAATCATCAGCCTCTCTCCGCTTCTTTCTTGCTCCTCGAATACACATTCCCGAGGCCCGAATTATTGGTAAAGCGACTCTGGCTCACAACCACCCTCGTATGTGGTCGGCCCCTGCGATCCCCCAGGCGTTCAGGCTCGTATGTACTTTCTGTATTTTTCATCTTCTGCTGCCTCAAGGACTGCTGGTACTGTTTGGGAGACAAAAGAAGGAAAGTCAGTGTCAATGACACGCTCATTCCACTTAAAAAGTGCTATTCAGATGGCTTCAAAGTGTTAAAAGTGGGGAAGGGGACGAGGACGCCCTACAAATCCGTTTGATACATCAAACAACACAATCCTAGATTTTATATATATACACAAACACACACACACCTTCCTAATACTGGTTGAAATCATAGGTGCCCAAAAACGTATTCAAAGCATCACATAATTTAATTTAAATAAATATTACTTAAATTGAAGAAAACATTATTAGAACATATAGATAACTTATATAGGAAATAAATTTGGGCCGCGTGCATGGAAATTCATTTTTTAATTAGCTGTTTAATATGCATTCCAACTCTGTCCGGTTTTTTTCCCCAACACACCTGGCAACCGTGTGTTTAGGTATGTGTGTGCGCGTGCTTGTGTGTATTGTGTCAAGGCCTGCGAGAAACGCGAAAAGCTGTTTACTATAATGAACAAATCGAAACGACGCCTCGTAAAGGAGAAAACACGTTTGTACGCCGAAACATGCTGATGGTGAATATAGAACACATTTTATGGACTGATGAGAAGTTGGAACTACTGTGCTACTGGACTCATGAGGATTTGTCCGAATTTATTGAAGACATGAAATCTGGGAAAGTCTCAAGTCGTCGAGCGCCTACCTACCAAACCAACTTTTCGGACCTCTTAACACATAATAACGAGCAAGGAGTCCATACTGAAATAATCGCTTATAATGTTTTGTTGGACTTGACAAAATAATTTGGAAGCCTGGGTTTTGTGAACTTATGTATAAACATGAATTTTTTTCTCATTGACGCATGTTACAAATAATTAATATTAATTTGAATATACTATTGTGATTATTATATTGCTTGGTCTGGAGCGGAGAGGTTTTTAAACTTCGGCAGAGCAAGCGGTGGGGTTTTAATTGGGTGTAAACGTGGTACCTCGAGTAATTTTGTGTAATATGCTCACGACGGGAGCATTTACGCAGATGTGGTATTGAGCGAAGCTTCATTTACAATATTTCCAGTATATTTATATCAGAGTACAGGAAGATTTGGTCAAGTTAATTGATGAACTTCGGAATAATTTAAATGAAAATATTATATTGATCGGAGATGGAAGTAGGAGAATCGGGCAGCTACAAGCCATACTAGATAGTGTGCTATTTACAACAAATTATTAAATTTCGTTTAACTTTATAAGCAGAACCGAAGATTTATCTCTATTATATTATAAGTTTAATAGTTAGTAAGAAGTAAGTAATGAGTTTAATAGCTGGCTATGTAGCCAACAGGCAATAAAATGCAATCATCATCTAAGGTAACCAGAGCAGAATATCTTAAGTTTTTCATAATATAACAAATAAGGTTGTAAATTTCCTACCTACTTATTCGTACAAATCATATATCCTACCTCATAATTGTACAAATCATATATCATTCTGTCCATGAGTCTCCACTAGAAGTTGATAGGTACATGAGTTGTCAAATGTAGCCAACTAAGGTAGTTTTTCCTATACTACAGCCCTGAAGAAGATTTACAAATAAATCGAAACGACGGCCTAGTTGAGTTGTTCAATCTACAGACCAACCCTCAAGAACCTAAATCCGAAAATTTAGTACCTAGTGGTCAAGAAAATTAGTCATAATAAATAAATAAATAAATAAATAAATATACTCAATATATTCGTTTCAGAATGATTCGCTCAGAATGTCTCAAATCGGATTTCAATGAAGAAATTTTTCGAAAATTTTGATTTTAAAATTTTTGGAGCCATTGCAATAGCTTCATTTTCTACGAAAATTCGCTAAAAGGCTGCAAATTATTACACAAAGGTTCAAAGTTTTTATTGGATAACCCTTCTTCTACGCAGAAAACTTGTCTATAATTATTAAACCAAATGTAGGTGTTATACATTATATAATACCTGCACATTCGTAGACGCTTACCTTAATTAGATAAAACAACTCAATTTACAAGACCTTCAGTAGTTAACAAGAGCTCAACTGCCTAATAAAAATTAATGAGATAAAATAAATTACCTACCTACTCATCACAAGTCCAACTGTAGGTTAAAAAAGTTATGATTAACTCGAATTTTATTGGAATTATGTCTGCTGATACGATCATCGATGTACATTGTACATAAGGCGATTTTTACTATGTCTCACCAGTTGCGATTCACTTCTGTGTTGACGTTCTTTTCTCCAGTCAAAGTTCTAGCCCTTGGGGAGAGCGAACATATGAACGTAGAGCGATCCCGGTGGTATCATTTGATTCTTTGGGATGATATCTACAGGGTGTTTCTTAGAGGATGGATATGCATTTTTATCTCCGTTATTTGATGGGTTAAAAGAAAACTTCAAACGGTAACCCCACTTCATTTTTTAGGGGAAATTCAAATATTAAATTTCTGCGCATCGCGCATGCGCGGAAATACGTGATCCGCGCATAAAATTTGTTAATTCAAATAATAACCCCCCTTTTTCATTGAAGATTTGGATTCTACGAAAAATTTCATAAAACTAATTAATATTAATGGTAATTAATGTTAATGTTAATTTCATAGAATTAATGTTTTATCTCAATCCTAAGGATACTTTTAGAACCATTGCAATAGCGTTATTCCCTACGAGTATGACTAAAAAACATTAAATTTATCATTTTTAGCCTGCTATCAGTCAGAAACAGTTTATGGACTACAAACTGGAACATTTTTGCACAAAACTACGCTGAAAAATGTACTTAAATACCATCATAAAACGTACTAAGGAATCAGTAAAAATGTGTTCAAATAGCAGAATATTAAAAAAAACTACATTTTCCATAAATTTGATAGTTAACAATTTCTGTGTACACAAACTGCTCAATTTTCCAAACAATTTACCAAAATAGGATAACCTGCGTTTCACTTCTTTCATCAATGTTTTTGTTTACTGTGATCGCCAACTGCGGGGAACGGTGAAAAAATTGACAGGGAACGTGCTAACTGCTTTAGGCACCTTCTTGGTATGTACCCGATCGGTGTACATCAGTCCTTCGAATACTGGGGAATAGGGATGGGCAGTTCCACCGGTTTTATGGATCGGAACTAGTCGTTCCGATCCAGGGCGGGATAGGGTATTTTCCCGTTACGATCCCGACATCATAACCTAAGTCAGGTTTTTTCCCTAAGAGTTGTTCAAGCAGCAGGGACCCTTCGATCCGTTCCACGAAAGAAGGAAAAGTCCAGTCATGCAGCATGACCCCATGAGCGAATTTTTGAAGAAATCTTCGACATTTCAGTCGCTATTGATCGTGTAGAGAAATTTTAGTTTATGATTTTGGTAGACAAACATGGAATCAAATTCTATCTACAGCATGGTTCTAGCCTCAAACAGCATGGTTCTAAGATTGGTTATACAGGGATACTTCCATAAGAGTAGTTTAATCTGAATTTAGACAATGTTTCATGCAAATATTACCGATTTTTACAACTAGCGAACGGCATTATTTCGATTTTTGACTGATTTTTCAACTTCGAAATTTTTGAAAACTTGATACATATTCTTATAGGAAATTTTACGCTCATTCAGAATATACCACATGTTAGTATGCTGAAAAAATTATTTCGCACAACAAATCGCAAAAAACAGGCTATTTTGAAATTTTTGACTACATTTTTGAAAATTTCAACCCGAAGATGTAATCCGATCATGCTGGCCCACGAACTTGAACTTTCGTTTTGTGTCCTTAACATTTTAAAATTTGTTTGAAGTTTCTAGCACAATTCTACGGACAGTTATCGTCTGGAATGACACATACATACATACATACATAAAAAAGTCCAGTCATGCAGCCTGACCCCGTGAGCGAATTTTTGAAGAAATCTTCGACATTTCAGTCGCTATTGATCGTGTTGAGAAATTTTAGTTTATGATTTTGATAGACAAACATGGAATCAAATTATTAACACATGCACAGAGTAAACTCAACAGTTGCGATTACATTTTTTTTTTTTTTTTTTTTTTTAAGCACCTACTACCTTTTTAAACAGCATTTCTAGGATTGGTTATACAGGGATACTTCCATAAGAGTAGTTCAATCTGAATTTGGACAATGTTTCATGCAAATATTACCGATTTTTACAACTAGCAAACGGCATTATTTCGATTTTTGACTGATTTTTCAACTTTGAAATTTTTGAAAATTGATACATATTCTTATAGGAAATTTTACGCTGATTCCGAATATACCACAGTTAGTAGTTCAATCTGAATTTGGACAATGTTTCATGCAAATATTACCGATTTTTACAACTAGCAAACGGCATTATTTCGATTTTTGACTGATTTTTCAACTTTGAAATTTTTGAAAATTTGATACATATTCTTATAGGAAATTTTACGCTGATTCCGAATATACCACATGTTAGTATGCTGAAAAAATTATTTCGCACAACAAATCGCAAAAAACAGGCTATTTTGAAATTTTTGACTACATTTTTGAAAATTTCAACCCGAAGATGTAATTCGATCATGCTGGCCAACGAACTTGAACTTTCGTTTTGTGTCCTTAACATTTTAAAATTTGTTTGAAGTTTCTAGCACAATTCTACAGACAGTTATCGTCTGGAATGACACATACATACATACATACATACATACATATATACATACATACATACATACATACATACATACATACATACATACATACATACATTAAAAAAATGCGTTAAACTTCAGAATATGATTCAGAATAGCCTGAAACGGATTTCTGCATAAAATGTTTTCAAAAATTCACATTCTACAAATTTTGAGGCGAGAGCAATAGCTTAATTTTCTTCAAAAATTCGCTAAAATGCGTTAAACTTCAGAATATGATTCAGAATAGCCTGAAACGGATTTCTGCATACATTTTTTTCAAAAATTCACATTCTACAAATTTTGAGGCGAGAGCAATAGCTTAATTTTCTTCAAAAATTCGCTAAAATCTTCCTTCTGTTCTTGGTGTTTAGAATCGTTCCTCTGTCTTTCTCCAACATTTTCACAATTTCTCATAAAATCCTAATATGCAATAAGAAAGGGGGTTCCAATTAGAAAAAAAAGTATATGTCATTTGCCCCACGTCTGGCGCAAGTGGTGCGCGCGAGCGTATTTTTCTGAGATCTAAGTAAAAACGACTGCCGAGCTGGGTGGGCAGTATAGCTTCCTCACATATTGTAACATGGACGTATAGAATTAGTTGAAGAACAAGGTACGAGTCGAAATGATCAATAAGTCGACGTTATAAGAAATTAACCTTTGCGCATGCGTATAAACTACTAATAATTCTACGGCAATGAACGTCTAGGAGCCAAACCAAAAAATTCTTGATAATTTCGTAAAAATTGGTCATTAGTCTCGGAGTTTTGTCTGTGTCGATCGATTCTAGATTTGCACATGTGCTACAGTTATTACTCCACAAATTGCGATATAATTCATAGGGAATTTTCCTGGAATATATACCCATCTACTCTCCCCAGGTTTGAACGAAATCAGACCAATAGGTGAGAGAAAAAAATCGACGCTATAATAAATTAACGTTTGCGCATGCGCACAGATTACTATTTATGTGACAAGGAAAGTTATAAGGGACCGTATAGAAGCTATCCCGCACAATCGCTGAAAATCCCAACAAAATTGTTCCATTAGACACGGTTGCGCATGTGCACAGGTTACTGTGGTCTCGACGTCATTGAAAATTATAGGGGACCGTCTAGGAGCTAACCCGCACAATCCCTGAAAATTTCTTCAGAATCGAACTGAAACTTGGTATAGTTTTGGGCGTGACAAGGATTTACCACAGACAGACATGAGACAGACACGGAACCAAAATTGATCAGCAAGCTCTGAAACGCAAAAAGGAAGTGGAAACTTTGATTTTGAAGAATAAATTTTTTTTCGAATTTAGTTACGAACACAAAGCTTCTCTACCTTCGGTAGTGAGGAAGCAAAATTAAGAAGAATGGCGTTCAGAGGAAATGAAGGGGAGTGTACAACCTTTTCGTGGGACACCCTATACATACATATACACATATGAATGTATGTGTTTCTTCGTGTGTCTGTAAATTCGTTAGACAGCACTTTTGGAGCAAAGTAAATTGTTCAAACTGCAAAAAAAAAAAAAAAAAAAAAAAACTAATACTTCTAAAAATCGTTGTAACTTTATCTGATAAAAATATTACTCATAACAATTACTTCAACTGGGAACTAGAACATTCGAGAATTTATCCTAAAAATCATGTTAAAAAATTACTTAAATTTCATTAAAATACCTAAGCTTCAAAATTCAATAAGCTTCAAAAAATCGATAAAATCTGATTAAATAGAATTTAAAAAAAAATTATTTGTGAAGCTCAATATTATTTTGAACAAGGAAGATATGAGAATTCGAGAGTGTCAAGCGTTATAGGAAAAGGAATCGCTCCGATCCTAGAAACCAATGGCAATGGAAAGTATAGAAAGGTAACGTAGATGAGTTAACCATCATCGCTCACTTTTGGAGGCGAGAAGCACCTGAGGAAACCCTCAGAAAATAACTGCTTCATACGGTTCCCCATTACCGAACAGTTTTTAGCGACAACAGCCAAACAACACCGAATGTCGAAATCTTGAGTAGCTAAATTCTGGATATTACTGGTGGTAAAATGAAACGCTTGAAGCAACGATCCTGGAACGTAAAACTCCCCTCAGTAAGACACTCACGCGCAGTACACTGACTAACGTTGACTGCCCAATATTGTGAATCTCCAAAAGGGTCCAGGCAGCCCCTTTCTCTTTCATCCCTGGGGGTTGAAGGTTTCATCCCTAGAGGTTGGAGGGAGAAAACCTAAGGTTAGGTAGTTCTAGATGATGTTGAAGGAGCCCAACTCTTTGTAAAAACGTCTGCCAAGTTGGGTGGCAGTATAAATTCCTCACATAGAACATGGAAGTATAGAATTAGTTGGAGAACAAAGTACGAGTCGAATTGATTGATAAGACAAAGTTAGCCATCATTGTTCGCGCATGCGCACAAACTATTATTGATCCAACAGAAATTAAATTTATAGGGGAACGTCTAGGACCTAAACCGCACAATCCTTGAACATTTCATAAAAATCGTTTCATTAGTCTCGGAGTTTTGTCTGTGTCGATCAACTTTGTTTTGCGCTGCGCTATCGTTATTACTCCACCAATCGCGATATAATTCATAGGGAATTTTCCTGGAACGTTATGTCGTGAAGTCGGTGTTATGAGAAATTCACGTATGCGCATGCGCACAGGCTACTGTTGACCCGCACAAATGTATTAAGACTAGTACAAAATGTATTGGTGAGTAATGCATGCATTAAAAGGCCCAATGAATGGATTGTATATAATTTTGGTGAGAATTAAATAAGAGAAAAAACAAAAATATCACGATTTCTCGTAATAACACTTGTTAGGTACTTGCAACCACCACCCCGGTTTCGGTAAAAATATAGTACATTTGTGTACTATTATAGCATACAGTTTAGTATTTTAGGTAGTATTTTGGCACAAAATATTGTACTGGACGTACTGTATAATATAGTATAAATGATAGATATGTGGTCTGAGAAAATCTGACAACCCAAGATGCGGTTCTTTCCGTCCGCAGTTGTTGACCGATTTACGTCATTATTCTCGAAATCCCCGTTCCGTTCATAAGCCACAATTCTTGGTTCTTTCCGTCCGCAGTTGTTGACCGATTTACGTCATTATTTTCGAAATCCCCGTTCCGTTCATAAGCCGCAATTCTTGATTGGATCTTCCACATTAACACACATCAAGAACGTAATTTACAAAGCGGTAGGAACCAAGCTTAGGTTGATAGATCTGACAAGTGATAAGGAGAGTGAATGGTCGAGGTGAAATGATATGGCGATACTCGATTGAACTATCGCGCTGGGCACAACCTCTTACGATTGATTAGTAGAATGGAATGAAAATTATTCAATAAAGTAGAATTACTCACAAACAATAAGAATAGGACTGTCTAGGCAGTCTCTCACATACCAAGTTCGAAGCTGCATACGTTGTCACTAGGCGCCGACCAGGGCCGTAGCACCCGATTTCCCACCGTTTCACATCATTCGATCTGCGCGATCACACGAAAACACAACACTGCACAACAAAAGCAACGAACGGAGATGGACGAACTGAATGGGAATCATCACTGAACTAATCAAACTCGGATGCAGCGATGACAGTCAACACAACTAAATGATAGCGGTGATAACGATAAGATTACTGGCGGGAAGCCCACGCGCTTACGTGACGCGAAGGGGAAGCCGGACTCAGGTTGGCCACCACGCGCCCACCAAAAATCTACTTCAGATCCTCAAGGGACGGGAGTTTCCGTTTCCGGGCAATCAACTCGCGCTGTGAGAACTGATAAACGATTTAATAGATACTAGCGATTAATGTGAAACGATTACATTAATCGCTAATGACATTATTTTCATTCCGAGAACTTCTCGTGAGGAAACGGCATGTTACCTATATCGTATTTTTAAGCTGGAAGCTACAAATCTCGACCGATTTTCGTCATTTTAATTTACTTCATATTACGAATTCGAAATTGTTTTGGAAGCTATGTCAGCAGTTTCGAATTTCATCATAGGAGGGAGCAATAGTGACAAATCATGACGTTTTAAAAATTCTCGTCCGATTTTCGTGATTGTTTTTTGTTCAACTATGAATCTGGTCTAGTTTTGGAAAATGTGTCAGGGCTTTCAAATTTCATCATCAAAGGGGTGTAGCGATAAATTATGGAAGGGATAGTAGCGATAAATCTTGATATTTTTACTATATTCTTTTGATTTCCGTGATAGTTTTTGTTTGTTCGATACAGATTTCAGCCCAGTTGGAACTTTGGAAGTTTCAAATTTACTGTTGGTAAATTTGAAATTTTACAAAGATTTCTATTTTATTTTATTATTTATTTTTATTTTATTAATTTTAATCTTATTTTAGTTTTATTTTATTTTATTTATTTATTTTGTTAAAGAATCTACCTTGAGGTAACAGAAGCATTGTTTTCACTTTCAGGAGAAAAAACATTTTTGATCTCCACAATCATAATTTCCACTCGCATTTTACGTTTTAGACCATTCTGAACAGCTTTGGTTCCGTGTCTGTCTATCTGTGTGTGTCCGCAAATCCTTGTAATTTGTGTAATAGGGCGTAGACGTTCTACCGTAGCATGGAACATGCTTTATTATCCTTGGACTAACTAGAGAAAAACGTTACGCGGAAAAACGTTTCGCCGTTGCTGGGGAAATGAAACTTCTTTAGTTTTCACCGGACAGAAATCGTTCTCCACTCGTTGGAAAGCTCTCGATTTATCACGCATTTCTTACGTACTTTATGCATTCATGTCGTAGTTTTATATTTATTTATGTTATAAATGTTTATAGTAAACAATGCCGCTTGTTTTGTTGTCACTTGTTTGAGAAGTTAATCTTAGTTATAATAATTGTAAATTAACCAGATTAATTTCCGACAAATAATTTTTTTATTCTTATTCTAATTCTCACCAAAATTATATTATACAATCCATTCATAGGGACGTCCTTATATTGCATACATCTGAATCCCATCCCTGAATTGCATGCATGAATCTGTAATTCCCCATGGCTTCCAAACATCTAAGTGGAAGTTAATCTGTCGAAAAATTTCCTCTATGTGAATTCTCCTATTAAATAGAGCTTTTCAATGGCTACAAATATGCAGACATTTAATTTCCGAAAATGTTGTTCAATGAAATCCGTTTAAGGGCGTTCTATGTTGATTCCGGGGTTTGAACATTTTCCTACAAAAATGTACTAAAACATTGAAGTGTAATGGGCTTCACTCGTCATTATTAGTAGTTTTTTCTGAAAATGATTATTGAGCAATCGACTCGAACCTCTTTTATACATAAAACTCAAAAAAGGACCATCTTTTTGCTTACCCACTCGAAGGTAGATACTGGGAAGTTTGTGTTCGTGCAAGTAGTCGAAATAATTTCACTGATAGTCAAAAGTCCCACTTGCTTGTTGCGTTTCAGAGATTGCTAATCAATTTCGGTTTCGTGTCTTTCATTCTGTCTGCCAATTCATACTCACGCCCATAGCAATACATCAAACACTTGCAACTTATCAGCGACACGTGCACCTACCTACTTGGGTCGTTATCCCAAAATGTGTCAATCGTACCGTCTATGTCCGGTCACATTTCGACCTCAAACATTGATGCCATTTCTTGGACAAATTCACAATTATTCAGCTCCTTTCATTCTGTCAGGGACGTTATATTTTATCACTTGAATACATTCATGAGTAGTAAATACAAAAGTAAAAAAAGGTCGTTTAAGCAAACTTGTAAAAACAAGAATAAATAAATAAAATAAATAAACTAAATAACTAAATAAATAAAAAAATTTAAGCTATTGCAACGGTTTCAAAAATGTTAAAATAAAAATTTACAAAAAATTTAGTCGTCATTGAAATCTGTTTTGAGGTGTGTCCTTCCAGACGATAACTCTCCTTAGGATTGAGATACAAATTCTGTTCTTCCGCCAAAAAATCAAGCTTCCCAAACGAAAGGATGAGTTCGTTGGCCAGCATTTTTTGAGTACATTAAATCGGTCAAATTCCAAAAAAATTTTGACAATTTTTGAAAACTTAGGCGAAAAGAAATTTTCAAAAAATTTAATTGAAATAGGTCAACTAGTCTCAGAGTTTAGCCTGTGCCGACCACTTCAGTTTTTCATATGTGCCATATTTATTACTTAATCTGTTGCGATAATAATCATAGGGTATCGATCTGACCCCTATACCTAACTAAACCTCCCTCACCCTATACGTTTTTGAATAAAATCGGACGGTTGGATCACAAGAAATCGACGTAGGAAATTCACGTTTGCTCATGAGCACACGCTGCTATTATTAATCCGACGGAAAGGACATTCATAGGTGATCGCCCAGAAGCTAACTCGCACAATGTCTGAAAATTTCATCAAAATCGGACTAATACTAGTGTAGATTTGAGCGTGATATGAAATTGTGGCACATACACGGAACCAAAATTGATCAGCAAGGTCTGAAACTAAAAAAGCATCTGGGAGTTTTAATTTTCGAGGGAGTGTGGAAGAAAAATAGTAGGTTTCCAAGTTTTACACACCGCACTTATTTACATTGATCTAGTTTGAAACATGTTGATCTTGTATAAGGGGGTTGTGTTCTATTTAATGATATCGTTAATTTTAATTTTACTGTGTATTTTGAGGGAGTTAGTGAGCGTTTTAGTAGGAAAAGAAAAGCAAATAAAAAAATAAAAATAAAAAAAATCTTGAATTGTCCAAATATTGGAAAAATAAGCGATAAAGAAAAACTTGGGTATTTTAGTGACCGTTGTAGATTTGTGGACACCCGCGCCACTACTTCAGAAGCAGAATCGTTCCTGGATAAAGCATCCGTTTCCATTTCATGTATCAATGGAAACACGGATGGAAACAATGGATGTACTGGGTTTCGCTGTAAATGCACATAGCTATGAGTTGAACTTTTGCGAGCTGGCAAAAGAGAGACTATTGCGACGGCTTACTCGTGGAAGTTCATATTTACTGTGAAACTTTAGTTCAATTAACAGCATACAACGATAGGAAAAACATTGGAAAATTATAGAAACTGTCATTAGTAGCTGTTAATTAAGGAAGGATGATGATGAAAACTTACCTCCTCCTCTAGAGAAATGGGGAACTGAGTGAGGGGCTTGACGGAGAGCTCTTCCAGAGCGTCTTCATTCCTGAAATGAAGAAAGAACAACTTGATACTTACTAATATACAACTTACTTAATACTTTACTCAGTAAATGAGAGAGTGAGAGAGAGGGAGGGATTGAGACAGGGCGTTTTACATATAATAGGATGTTTCAAAACTAATTTTTGTCTTCTTTTCTCTTTATATTGCGTTCAGAATGGATTAAAAAATCCTATAAAAGGTACATTATTGAAGGTTAAATATTAATGTCATCCCAAGTCTCTACATGACTACTACCTACATAATCTCATCTTTTGAATCAATGAGAAAGAATTCGATACGTCCGTTCATAGGATTTTTTTTTATCAATACTTTTGTGTATAGGATTTTTCAATGTAAAATTCAAATTTGCGACCGATTTTTTTCTATCGTATCGTTTCAGAGGAAAATAACTTTTAATGTGTTGAAAAACGTTTCTTTTGGTGATTTTCCCGATTTTTACTAGATTGAAACGAGGTAATTAAAATCCGGTTTCATATTCGGATCCAACACCCCTAAAAACATAAAGTAAGGTATTTAAACCTGGCAATACGGTGCACAACTTTTAGTTGTGATTTTTCAGATTTCTGAACATGAGAAAAACAGGCATATAGGCTGAAACTTTGAAATTCGAGCCAATCTTAAAAAACCCCCAGTCCACTGTTACTTTCTTTGTTACTCGACATAACTTTTTTTGTGTTCACCAGTGTAATCAATATATGAAAAAAATAATATTGGTAAGTAATGCATGCATTACAAGTACCCTGGATATCCTATGAATGGATTTCATATAATGTTGGTGAGAGTTGAAATAAGAGAAAAAACAAAAATATCATGACTTCTCGGACTCACCCCCCCCCCCCCCCATTAACCCCCTCCACCGACAGCGAATTCCTACCATAAGTATGAAATTTGAAACTCCTGACATAATTTCCAAAACTAGAGCAAATTGATAATTGAATTTAAAAAATGATCACGAAAATCTGACGAGAATAGTTAAAACATCACGATTTATTACTATTACCCCCTCCATTCACCCTCTTCCATAATGAAATTTGAAACTCTTGATATAACTTCCAAAACTAGACCAAATTCCTAGTTGAACAAAAAAACGAAATTTTTCCAGCTTTACCCCCTCCATTCCCGCTCTTCAAGCACTTGCATCAAAGTGCACTATTCCGAAAATTCAAATTGTAATAACTCTCTTATTATCGACTCAGGCAGATTGTGCAAATGGGGCGTTACCATTCGATTCAGTGTGAAAAAACACGTTGAAACCGGCCCCAAACTAAAATTTTTTTAGATGGTAATTTTTCACAAAAACCGTCGATTTTATAGAGAATACCATGTTTTTCAACATACTAACATACTTTTCTCTTCTGATTAGCGAAGTAAAATTGAAATTGATTACACCGTTGGAAAGCTGAAATTCTAAGGTAGTTTTCCTGAAGATGGGAATTCAAAAGCACTACAGTAAAAAAGTCAATAAGCGGATCCAAAACAATGACATTTTGGTAACTTCTCTAAATTATGACTATGACCTCATTTTTCATCTATTGGAGCTGCTCAAAAATTCTTGTTTTGGCATCAGGGAGATAAGAAATTTAACGTTCTTTTCAATGGTGTCATCAAATTTTAATTTACTTATCAAATTAGGGGAATTATGACCATTTAAGTAAAATAAGGTCAAAAACACGAAAAACATCTTAAAAGTGAAATTACTCGAAAACGTAGTCTCTAAAAAAAAGGTCTAGAAGGCACTTTTTGTTGCAAATTAGTTGTCAAATCGATCCCTCAACTTTGGAGAGTGGTGTCTGAGACACCCTGTATATAAAAGTGTTATAATTTGATTCAACACACTTGAAGTCAACACTATGACAGACTATGACTAAGAAGTATGACACCCTAAAACACTTGATTTCCTTCCTAAAAATCATACAGGATTTCAGGGGATTTTTTCCTGAAATGCAATTTTCTCTCTCAATCAAAAAAACGTTAAATCATTCGTTGCATCACACGCACACTAATTATCGTATACTTTGAGCAGTGTTTCTTTATATTTACCTACAAAGGTTTTTACATTCAGTTTCAGGTCATATATGTCGGGATTAAAATTAAATATTTTGATGGCCTGAACGCGAAAGGATCGTCCGTATACAAAGAAGTCCTATGTCTTGGTACTTGCAGGACGTTACCTCTCGTTCCATGACCATGAATATTGCTTGAGAAAATGAATTGATCACGCAGGTATTCGGGGCAACCAAACTTAAGCAGTTTAAAAAGCAATGATGCCGTTTGCTAACTTTATCTTTTCGTTCATCTTAAGCCAACCGAGCCGTTTGAAATAAGGCGTGACATGTTCATCTACTTTAAGCCTAAAAATGAATCGTTACAACCGCGTTCATAGCCTTTTGCATTCTGGTTGACTGCTCATTGTTAATATCGCAGAAAGCAAGTAGTGCATAATCAAAATTGTGCATCATAGGCTCTCTGCTAGGCGTTTCCTCACTCCAAACGGCATGTCAATGGCTAATCTTGCGTAGTTGGTATAAGGATCCATATACCCTGTTTGCAGAGGCGAGTGACCTGCGAAGACCATGACAGTGAGTTGGATATTTGTGCCCCAAATTTTTTGTCTCAAGTACGAAATGGGAGTTTGTCTTACCTATCAGTACATCAGGAAGACCGGAGAAATCTACTTGCGATATGAGACGACGATTGCCCAAGACCATCACTTGTGATTTGCTCGCATTAATTATCATACCATGGTTGTTTACACCAGGTATTCAGCTCAATCAGTTCTTGATTATCGCTTCAATTGCGCATGCAGACTGCTATGGGAGTACTCTTATAAAATTGCAAATCGTCTGCATAGAGCATGCAATGACACTTCTTAAAGAGCTTCGGCAATTGGTGCATTAAAATTAAAAAACGAGCTGATAAAACGGAGGCCCTGCGGTATTCCCTCGACCACCTCACATACATCAGACAGACCACCTCCGGTTCTTTAGTTCGCACAGATCTACCCTTCAAATATGATCTAAACCAAGCCGCCATCAACCCCGACACCCCTGTTGATTCGAGAGTGGCCACCAGCAAATCATGCTGAACCGATCGAAAGCTTGTGAAAAGTCGACCATGATCAACACCGTCACCTCTCTGTCATCCATGGCCCTTCGCACGTCGTCAAGAACTTTGATCAGCGTGGTCTCGGTACTGCAACCTCTCCTATATGCCGATTGCCTATTGTCCAAAATGCTACACTCATAATAAACTCATTGAATTTGAGATAAACGCATTTGTCGAAAACTTAGCTGGCGCCACAGAGGATACTGATGGGCCTAAGTCGTTGACTGCCTGGGGCTCCCTGGTTAAACCGTAGGATAGCTGAAATTTTGATGAAAGTTTCCCAGTGAAGAATGCATTTTTCCATTCATGATATTGTGGACCTATTGTCTACTGAAAAAACAAGCCATGCCTTAAATTTGAGTAAAGGTACTTTTCAAAAATGACGAGCATAGGCTCAATGCATTTCAAAAGATCAGGGATTGGATTTTTGATCTTCATTCGACATCGTGAACACAATCTTGAGAGAAGAGCTAAATCTGAGAATGAAAGAGTTTTTTTTTAAACCCTATATATATATATATATATATATATATATATATAGACACCGGTGAACTAATGTTATATTTTAAGCAGTTCAATTGTGAAGTTTTGCAAAGTAAGCCTTAAGAATGACAATAGAATTGTAGTGTTCAGTGAATAGGATGGGTTTAAGTTCATTCTTTCGAAGAACTTACCTTAGAACGATGATCTTGAACATTGGGCCTGGCAAACCCTTAATGATGGCTGAAGCATTCAAATGGCATCTACCATGAAGGATGACACCGTTGACCTGAAACAAACCGGTTCACCGGATGAGCAAACAGAGTAGGTGTAACAGTCCAAATTAATCATCTCGATGGATAGGCAGGTGATTCAATCGAATCCCTGGACATGGAGGTAGTATGATAGGGAAATACCGTTATGATTAGCAATTTTAGTAGCGTTGAAGTTTACAGTTTGAGGAGGAAGGGGGGGGGGGGGGGGATTGCATCACACCGCGCGCTCATCAAGGTATAAGGAATCATCTCTCGACAAGTAAATTGTGTACATACTGGGTGTTCCGTGATTAGGTCTACCTCGCTTCAGGGGTAGGATCTACAACTAATTTCAAACAAAATGTTCCCCCCCAGGCATTTTCAGAAAGCAAGTGAACTTAGCTATTATGAATCGTTTGAAAAGGAACATTCAATGTTCTGTTTAATGTTCTGCTAAATGACTCCCAAAGGGAAAAAACACCGCTCCCAATTAATTATGGTGGCATTGGTGTACGAGAAATCGGTGATCTGATATTAGTATAGAGATATAGCTAGTACCTATTTGATATTACATTACTCCTCGTTAACATGAACTCGGTTAACACGAATCAGTGTTTTAACGCGAACAGTTTTCCCGGTCCCGATAATCTCCCTATACTTCAACGTAGTGATTAGGTATGTTGATTTCCTAGGTTAACACGAATTTATCGGCTAACACGAAACTCGAACAAAATATTGGGCCACCAAAGTCTATGACATCGGTTAAAACGAACGATGTACGATGTATCTCTCTCAGTTCTTAGGTTTATCTCGGGTCGAGGGTCAGTTTCAAGTTGTTTGCTTTCGGGCTCTGTTGTTAGTCGTTGTTCCGTTATTGGGCCGTGTGTACTGACGATGAGTTTGAAAAGAAAACAACTGTCGATAGATTCGAAAACGAAACAGATCATTTTGAGTGAAGTTGAAAGTGGAACGCCATCAACAACGAAAATTGCAGACTTTGTATCCCCCAACTCAACTCCCTCGACAATAATATAATAAGTCTGCCAAGTTGGGTTGCGCTTCCTCACATATTGTAGCATGGACGTTTATTGAATTTTGGATTACATATATGTATTGGATTGTCCTATTCCTATAACCCGATTTAGTTCGTGTTAAATGCATTCTTCTAACAAGAACAAATTCGTGTTAATCGAATCTGCTTGAGCGAATTATTATAACGGGAAATTTTGCAGTCCCGTGGTGTTCGTGTTAATGAGGAAGTACTGAAGTATATTTTTGCTTCCTCACTACCGAAGGTGTGTCTAGGAGGCTTTATGTTCGTGATTGAAGTCGAAAAATTGTGACCTCCAAAATGAAAATTCCCACTTGCTTGTTGCGTTTCAGAACGTGCTGATCAATTTTGGTTCTGTGTTTGTCTGTCTGTCTGTGGTAAATTCTTGTCATGCTCCAAACTACCAAGTTTTAGTCCGATTCCAATTAAATATTCAGGGATTGTTCAGAATAGCTCTTAGACAGTTCCATATAATTTTCAATGCCATCGACCCTACAGTAGTCTGTGCGGATGCGCAAACGTGAATTTCTCATTACGTCGATTCCACATCATCTGTTGGTCCGCATTCGTTCAGACACGGTAGATTGAGTATATATTCTTGAAAAATACCCAGTAAATTATATCGCGATAGTTGGAGTAATAACCACTGCGCATGCGCGAATCTAATTTCGATTGAGACAGGCAAAACTCCGAGTCTAATGGCTTGATTTTGATGGAATTTTCAGGGTTTGTGTGGGTAGGCATCCAGACAGTTTACCTATAAGTCGATTTCTTGTCATCTGTTGGTCCGATCTCATTCAAACTCCAGAGGTTGTTGAGTCCAGAGTGATGAACATTGTATTTTATCGCGATCGCTTGAATAATAGGTAACTATTGCGCATGTGGTAAACATTGCTGCACCTCTTCATTTCTGTTGTTCGCCCTGGCTTGGAATATGGCTTTTCTGTTTGGTCACCTTATGCTAATGTCCGAAATACTGAAGAAAAAGTGCAACGTAAATTCCTCCACTTTCGTTCTTTCAAGTCTGGGATTCCTTCGGACGATTTTGAGGAGGGATCGGCCGGAAAATATCTTGATGAAGTGTTTTTGTATAAACTGATTAAAGGTACGATCGATTCTTCCCAACTACTGGAAACCTTAAAATTTTTCAACCCAGCCTACAATACTCGCACCAACCCTACTTTTTACACTCGCTGTGCTGCCACTAATTACCTATTCAATTCTCCTATTATCCGTATGCAGCGAGATTTCAATTTACTCGGGATTGCTCCTATCAGATAAAGTCGTCTACAATTTCGTCGTGATGTCCTCACTGCGCTTAAGTCCAGTTGCTCATAGAGCTTTCATTATCAATTTTTGTATTTACTCTTATGTCTCCTATTCTGTTATTGTTTCAACGTATTTTTCTAAGATTTTATTAATAGTTCGATGTTTTTCTGTAGTTTACACTCACTTTGAAGTTCGCCATTCATGTTTTTTGTAGTAGTTTTTTCTTTCTTTGAACTCTGAACTGAATTAGTCTCTGTCAATTATTTAATATATCTCATGAATGTAAAAGGGTATCTGCCCGTGATGCATTAATAAATTAATAAATGCGCAAAACCAATATTGGATGACACTCTCGAGAATAATGAATAGATTTTGATAACATTTTCGATTATTAATTGGGTTAACCTATAGACAATATTCGCACATGCAAACATAAATTATAGCCCTAAATTATTATTTGGGTTAACCTCTAGACAATTTCCGCACATGCAAACATGAATTATAGCCCTAATTTGTATTCTAGCATGTATACACATGTATTAGGTACTATTACATTTTGCATTTAATCATTTCTATTCGGTCTTCGTTCTTCAACTAATTCTATACGTCCATGTTACAATGTGTGGGGAAGCTATATTGCCCACCCAACTTGGCAGATGTTTTATCCCCGTTTGTTAGAGTGAATAACTTAGATGGTATATATTGTATTTAATGATCCATATTGTCATTACGCCCACAGCGTCAGTTGGGCTCTGCCCCCCCCCCCCCCCCCCCCCCTTACATTTAGAAGAAATATGGGTTCGTTACAGCTCTCTCCATTCCTGCCTTTCCTTGGTCATGCAGTGGCTAGGGTGGATTCATTGATCATCAATCCATACTGGTAACTTCTATATAGGTTGCCAATAGCCTCTTCTTTATTGTAACTGCTTTCCTTTATAGTTTCTGCCTTTCTCTTTTCTTTGTTGTCTTATAGTCCCCCAAGTGTGAAAGCTCTAATGTTGTGTTTATTCCTTACCATTTGACGTTTATCCCTGTTTTTTCTTATCCTAGGGTGCTCAGAGCTTTCTGAGTAAATTTATTTCTTATGATGCAGAAGAGGGTACGTGCGAACTGGCCAAAACAGGTACAATAAAAAGACGCGCTCTCTTACAGGGGAAGGAAGGATAGAAGTGTTTTCATCTCTTCACCCCATACACCTGCAGGGACACAGTTGCAGATATTGCCAGTTTAGTTCATCGATTATCTGAGTTTGCCAGCGTTTTTAGCGTCTGTGAAGAGTCAGCCGTCTTGACCAATCCATCTAGAGTTCTCCCCTGGACTAACGGCATCACTTATCATTATTACAAGGAAGCTGAGACCAGATGTATTGCCTTGCATAGTGTAGATGTGCGAGTATATACAGGAAAACTCTAAGGGGGGGGATTTTAGGCCCCAAGTACGAAAGCCTGTTGGCTTATTGTACTTTCCTGAAAAACTTGAGTTTATTCAGAGAGAATCAGCCCTCTAGCAGGAATATGAGGACCTTGATTAATTGTCGCTTCGAATAGACCTCATTGGGATTCGTGCCCAAGTATTTCAAATCTGCGATAGGTGAGTGCAAGGCATTAAAAGACTGCGAGGGATGCTGTTTCGTCTGTCTCCTTACATAGTCTGCTCAGGGCTGAACTTTGTGTTCCCCCTAAGTGGTGTAGATGACATCGTAGGCTGCAAAGCCGCTTATGAAACCAACCATTGTTTTTAGTTCCCTACGGTTTTTTCTGAGTAGCCCTTCAGTTACTTTAGTGTTGGGTTGGACCACCATGAGTTTACTGTAGACATATCGCATAATATTGGAACATCTTCTTGTAGTCTTTTGTTTGAACCACTTGTTGATGTTCCTTCTGAAGGTAGTTTTGGGTGAGCCAACTACTGGCTAGGGTCCTGCAAATCGGGTATGGGAGCCCCTTCTTGCAAGCTCGACCGCCTTTTCGTTACCGATAACCTCTATGCCCAGGCACCCGATTCGGGAGAACCTAGTCGTGTATCGCTATGGTGTTGAGGGTTTGCATACAGCACCACACCTTTCGTGATGAGATGGCTGGAGCTATAAATGCTTCCATCTACATAGGCTAGACTGTCAGAGAGGATGCGAACGTGGGTTCTTTTGTGCCCCCTCCTAAGGTTCTCCGCAGCTGCAGTCATGACTATTTCTGATTATCGTAGATATCGATGGATTCGAGTATCCAGCCCTCGTTAAACTTCATGAAACGAAAATTTTCTCGAACTGAAATCAATTCATCAGTGAAATTGAACTTGGTTCCCCCCAAAGTTGATCAAGCGTTCACGACTTTTTTGTTCGTACTATTGTCATATAAATATAGATAACTTATTTAGAATTCTTAAGATAATCTAAATTACATTTTCTTCTAAAGAAGTTCTAAGTTGAAAGAATTAATTTAAATTATATTCTCTATTATCGAAGTTTTTCGGTGTACTGTTTTTCCGGTATCGGTTCTCTAGGTTAGCTGGCTTACCACGAATTTCTCGTTAAGGTTCATAGTCAAACGAATGGAGATTATAGAATCTTCTCATATCCTCACCTTGATTAGTCCTAATCAAATCCTACCTTAGTTCCTACAGTAATCCTACCTTGATTCGGACTCCAGGCTACACCAAGTCAAAACAAAGGTTGCTTTCAGAGCCTCCACTGATCAACTGAATGCGTAAACGTGCTCGCAATATTCAATATGCAACAACCTTCGTGGTAGAGAACCTCAACATTTATAATTGAAGGTGATTGAGTTGGTAACCCTTTAGAACGGTCGGTATTCAGCATTTTTGTCTAGTTAAACGATGTAAACGTCCATAATTGGGCAATTTCATCAGGTTTCTGTGTCCACTGAAGTTTTTTTTCCTTTTGAATTGCAAGTTTATCAATAATTATAGTCGAACGCCAATGCTGTCCGATTGGGTAAGAAGTAGTAGCGTCAAGCCAGTAGTAGGCGCGCAACACTTCTGGTAAGTAATGCATGCATTACAGGGACGTCCTTATGGATGGCTCGAATATAATTTTGGTGAGTGGTAAAATAAGAAAAAAAGTTCCAGTCATGCAGCATGATCGTACGAGCGAATTGTTAACTATGAATTTTATGGCAAAAAAAGTATTTTAAATAATCTTCCATTCAAAAAGAGATTTTGGATTTGTAGCCTTTTTGCAGTTTCTTTTTGCGGTTTTTTCCTTTTTGTCGTTTCGTTTTGTTCCGTTGCTAACAAATATCAATTTAACGATTTTTAGCTGTTTTTAGTGATTTTGTCAGCACGTTTTTTGAAATTTGATCAATTTAATGTACTCAAAAAGTGCTGGCCAACGAACTCATCCTTTCATTTGGAAAGCTTGATTTTTTGGCGCAAGAACAGGATTTGTATCTCAATCCTAACGAAAGTTATCGTCTGGAATGATATATATATATATATATATATATATATATATATATATATATATATATATATATATGAACAAGTGTTTCTAACTCTCGGATTCGTTTCAGAATGCCTCAAAACATTTGAGATTTGGGAATTTTGATTTCAATGAAGAAATTTTTCAAAGATTTTGATTTTAAAATTTTCCGATCCATTGCAATAGTTTCACTTTCTACGAAAATTTGCTGAAAACAAAAATATCATGACTTCTCGAAATTACCCTTCCCCCTCAACTAACTAAATTTCCAACTTACTACTTCCAGCATGAATATTGAAATTCCTGGCATATTTTCCAAAACTAGACCAAATTCATAATTGAACAAAAAGTGATCACGAAAATCCGACGAGAATAGTTAAATCATCATGATTTATTACTATTACCCCCTCCATTCAGCCCCTTCCATAATGAAATTTGAAACTCCTGATATACCTTCCGAAACTAGACGGAATTCATAGTTGAACAAAAAAGAATCACAAAAATCTGACGAGATTCGTTAACACATTATGATTTGTTACTATTTCCCCTCCATTCACCCCCTCTATAATGAATTTTGAAACACCTGATATATGATCAAAAACTAAACCGAATTTATAGTTGGACAACGAAGAAAATGCTTGTAGCATATTCTCAAAGGTTTGGAGGGGGTACATCCTGAAAAATTGCAATTTATTTGCCATATTATCATAAAAATATCATACACAACCTAAACGTAGGGATCTTCCTGTAATGAATGCATTTGTTACCATTATGTTTTTGTGTAGTGGCGTAATAAAATAATAAAATACTATGACATTATCCACATACAAATTTTGTTAACTTCTTACGTGCGATGAGGTGTGGATCGTTGGACAGGAGGTGAATTTTCAAGCGAGCTGAAGTCAATGCAACCAACTCAGCTGCTAATCATCTATGCAACTATTTCTGGACTGCCTCCAACCAGGGGTTGAAATCGATATATATATATATATATATATATATATATATATATATATATATATATATATATATATATAGCTATATAGACACAGACTTACGGCGTCGTTATAAGGTGAGGCGCAGGCTTACGGCGTCACCTCCCAGTGCTACAAAACGATGCCACAATCCTGTAATTCACTTGACAAACAGGCATACGGCACCACTTGTCTTGAAGGCGAGGTATAACCAAAACCAATGAAGGGGCTCAAGTGAGTAACGTGAAACGCAGGATTGTGGCACACATACCGTGTTTTTTTCTCTCTCTCTTTTTTTTTCTTTCTTTTCGGCCGCACCTCAATCTCATTACATACGCAGAACGAGCAGAATTTGGAGATCCCTACACAGTGACTGTCTATGATACGAGAAGCCTGCGGCATGGTAGACAAATTCTTCCAAGTTGAGACCAGGTTTGGACTAGTCCCCCTAGGTTTACATCGTCATGGACAACATTATGCTCATCGTGCACGTGAGCATCTCCCCATTCGAGATATAAAGACACGAGAAATCCTGCGAACTGTCAATCTTTTTATTTCCTTCCCCCGGACCCTTCCTGCTCCAAGATGGTTGTTCTAAAACCGGATGATAAACTCGTAGTTCTCCACTTCTGGTAGAAGTATGTAATTATGTACCAGAAACATCTACCAAACGTCTCCTCTTGTGCCAATTTTTTCATTTTTCCACATGCAGTACCTACTGTGATAATTAAATAACAAATGTTATTAAGATTCACTTATTCTAATTAAATACTTATTAAATAACATTTAATCTAGTGAGAATTCTTTCAATTTCCTGAATACACACAAACTTTTGAAATGCATGCATTTTTCAAATTTTTGTCAAATTCCAAAGTTTTCTATCTTGAAATTTAGAAGAAAACTCGGCGCTTTGCGCCTCGGCGGGGGGCTCCGCCCCCCTGCACCCCCGGTTTATTTCTTTTTCCATACTCTGTATGAAATCATAGGAACACAGAATGTGTTTTGCGATGATTCTATTTCCTTACCAACGGCTTGGTTGCACGTGAATAATAACAATATTTGGCAATAATAAAATAAATAATTGTTAGACATTTAATTTGGTCTAAAACCCTATAAATATTATATAAATAATATGTAACTACAAGAAAAATACTATATAAATTGAGAGCTTTCCAACGAATGGTGAACGATTTCTGTGCGATTAAAATTGCGGAAGTTCCCATTTCCCTACCAACGGCTCGGTTGTACGTGAAAATCATAAGAAAATTACAAGCGGTTGCAATCATGTTGACAATATCAATTATTGAGAATGGTCATCTGTGTGTAAACAATTGATTCAAATAACCATGCTCATAACTCAGGTTGATGGCCACGCACTTCGCAGTAGTTAACATAATATGGTTGGATAAATCAGGAGCTTTCCAACGAATGGTGAACGATTTCTGTGCGATTAAAATTGCGGAAGTTCCATTTCCCTACCAACGGCTTGGTTGTACGTGAAAATCATTATAAAAGGCGCATAACGGTTTTTTCTTCGGCGTTTTTTGTGACGATTTTTTTTCGGTAGGTCATCGCAAAAAACACATTCTGTGTTAAAAACCCTAAATGGTTCATTCTCAGCAAAACGTAAGTCTTGGCTTCCAGTGCTGCATGTCCTGTTAAGGTACCTTCTATCTTCCAATAACAATTTTTTCCTGAAAGCTATTTTCTCGCTCTCTATGGTTCATTTTGGAGAATTTCAATTTGTTATTTCCAAATAATAATACCAGCCATGCAGCATGACTATATGAGTGAATTTTCATAATTTGACCACTTCGAATATTAAGAAATTGTTAACTACCAATTTTATGGCCACGAAACTCCTTCTTGACAATATGCAGATTCAAAAAAGATTTTGGATTTTGCAAATTTTCGTAAAAAATGAATTTTTTGCAATGAGATGGACAATTTTGAAATAAAAATTGTTGAGAAATTTCTTCATTGAAATATGTTTTGAGGCATTCTGAGACGAATCCTAGAGTTAAAAACGCTTTTTCATAAGTATATATATCTATATAACATCTGTGAGTTGTCCTTCCAGACTATAACACTCCTTAGGATTGACATAAAAACTCGTTCTTGCCCCAAAAAATCAATAAAACTTTCCCAAAAAATCAATCAAACAGGACTAGTTCGTTGGCCAGCATTTTTTTGAGCACATTAAATTGGTCCAATTTTAAAAATAGTGCTGAAAACATCACTAAAAATAGCAGAAATACGGCTTAAAAAAAAAAAAAAAAAAAACGTTAAATTTATATTTTTAAGCAGAGTATCGTCCAAAAAATATTATTAACTATAAACTAGAACATTCAAAAATTAATTCAAAATTTTGCTGAAAAATGTACTTAAATTTAATTAAAATGTGCTAAAAAAATCTGTAAAAACCGCAAAAAAGTTAAAAATGCAAAACCTCTTTTTCTATAGCAGATTAATGTTTAGAACGATTTTATTGCCATAAAATTGGTAGTTAGCAATTTCTTTTCTCTCCAAGTCCTCAATTTCATAAACAATGTATCTATATATATATATATATATATATATATATATATATATATATATATATATATATAAAACCAATTGTTGTTCGTTAGTCTTGCTAAAACTCGACAACGGCTGAACCGATTTGGCTAATTGTGGTCTTAAATTATTTGTGGAAGTCCAGAGAAGGTTTAAAATTCTAAATCTGCCTCATAGGCAGAGGGGGTGGAGAGGGAATGGGGTATCTTTGTCATCACTGAACAAACTGGGGATTTGATTGTCGAGTATGTTTGGATTACTTCAATTACAGTCAAAGACTACTTTTTTTCAAATTTGACCCACAATGAACGGGGAGGGGGAATTAAAGCGTTGGAACGTCACTGAACGAACTGGAATCTGAGTTGTCGATTATGTTTGGAGTATTCTAACCTAAATCACAGGCTACTTGAAAATTTTCAAATCTAACCCATAGAAAGGGTGTTTTAGTGGAAGGGGGGGTGGGAGAAATGGGGTATCTTTTTTATCACTGAACGAATTGGGGATTTGACTGTCGAATATGTTTGGATTACCCTAATTCAAGTCAAAGACTACTTTTTCAAAATTTTCAAATCTGACCCACAATGGATGGGGAGAGGATGTTGAAGCTTTTTGAACTTCACTGAACAACTGGGGATCTGAGAGGGCGAATCTGTCAGAAATACTTTAACTTGGGCCACAGGCTATTTGATAATGTTCAAGTCAACCTGTGCAACGCACAAGTGAACCAGCTAGTATTAGATAATGCATATGTTTGTACAAACAACTAGGTACTATATAGTTATGAAACACCTCCGTTATCGTACACAGCTTGAAGGGTTGTGTAGACAAAGATGTTTCTGGTTACAATGCGAGTGGTCCCGGAGTCAAAAGTATAGTCTTTGTACCTCCTTATTGATAATACACGCCTGCATAACATATTAAAATGTTGGTAATTTTATTTCAGATTCTGTACGTAAATTATACCTTTTTTTAGTTTCAAATTTTAATCGATTAAGTGATGTTTATTATATAAATAATCGAAAAATGTAAATATGGGAAAAAAAATTCATTTGCAGCATTAAGCTAATCGCACCTTTCTACTGTCCGCGATGAGTCTACACGAGCTAACTCACGAAGTTGTGGAAAAATATGTTGGCTAGTAGGCTTCAAGGAATAGGTACATCCTAGGGTTTGTTTGAGGGTGAGAAATAGGTTTAGCTTCTCGTATTTGTTTATGTTGCTAAGAGGCTTTCGTCTTAATGGCCTCGTCAGAGCTTATTGTATATGGGAGGGTCGTTTGGTGGAAACAATTTCCATTGGGGCATTAAGGTGAAAGCGCTAAGCAACAATAGACAAATACGAGAAGTTAACCTATTTCTCACCTTCAAACAAACCCTCAATGAAAAACTGAAGTTAAGAAGAGCGGTGTCTAATTCCACGAAAATGAAGAGTTATGTATTGAGATTGATTTCGACAGTTAGGTCACCTTCAGTAACAACAGCAAACAGTAACAAACAATAATTTTGTTTATCTTCTGTTTTGTATCGCGATGAGTCTGTCGAGCTGGCCTGACCCCACCTCACTCCCAAGGCCCGAATCACACAGAAACGACATTGGGCGGAGAGGTGGTGTATGCAATGCACACAGAAGGGGTGGACAGTGGCGAGAAGAATGTCAGAGATTTTAATAAAAATTTAGTGAATGGGGTACAAACTTACCTTGAGCTGTACAGTAAGAACTCAGCGCTATCTGCCTTCCTGGCGACCAGTGGAACTAAAGAGCCGGTGATGAGCTGGAACCAAGCTACCCAGGTACAGTAACCCCCTCATATACTCTACTCTTGATATGGTAGGTAGGTACTTGTATTGATAAGCCATTTTATTATTCATTGTTTGCCTTTATTTACATTCACCAGGTACTTTCAAACACGTAAATTCACATATCCCATTTAATAGATTCCCCACCTGGTGGGGGGGAGTTAGGAGGGTTTTAGCTATATTTCACCTAAAGGATGTTCCCAAGTTTCCCCCATGGGTGGGACCATATCTGGAATTTGAAGAACCAAACTCATTTCAAAGTCAAAAACCACACTAAGAGACTAGAGAACAGTGAGGGAGTTAAAAAAGGATAAGCCCCCTTTTCAAATGCAAACAAGGTAGAAATGAAGCATTGGAAGCAAGGTAGTTTGATTGGTCTTCCTGAGCTTGGCGATATCAAGGTAGACCTAAACCACAACAACAGGATAAGGTTCAGCCATTCGTGCACCACGAACAGAAACACACAGGCAACATCCGGAAGGTATGGGCGACACATTCTGCTCACAGCGAGGTGGCTAGGTTAGCTGTAAAGCTCCTAGTGACCCGAAACATTACTTTTCATATGAAATCCCAACTCACCACCCCCAGCAACAGTAGGTACATAGATTCCAAAAACCAAATTTAAGAACCAAAGGTACATTGTTAGCTTTGTTTGTGGTTGCACGCTACTGATGTAGGCACTTAACTGGTTGGGATTTAGCCTAGTTTGGTCTCGAGGTTAGGGTATTAATTGTTCAACATAACCAAATACATTCAAGTGGAACATTCAGTACAAGAGCCAACAAAGTACACAACGTTAGGAACACTTGAACTACAGGTAGAGTAGGTAGGATCCCAGCGCTATCTACCTTCCTGGCGACCAGTGGAACTAAAGAGCCGGTGACGACCAGATCAGCTGGAACCAAGCTACCCAGGTACAGTAACTTCCTCAGATCCGCACAGAACGTATGCATCCTTCAGCTGTTGGTGCCACAAATAAGCTGTCTCCTTAGTTGCTGACAGCTGTCTGCTGATTCCTTAGTTTAGCCATTACCGGGCAAAGCGGTTTGTGAAAAAAAAAAAAAAAAAAAAAAAAAAAAAAGGCGCTGACTTCAATCCCATAAGCAGTGCCAAAGAAACATAAGTCGTACTGCCAAGGGTGAAGGCTAGATACTTTCTATGTTCCGGCGAAATTCGGACCATAAACTAAGCATCTTGTAGATCTAAACTGGCACCGAATCTCCCTTAGTTAGAATTGATAGTATCGAACGGTAATCATCCATTCTAGAATGGAAAAAATTTGTTTATTTCCAAAGAATAATCATCGCGCAAAACTCTGATTTTTTAGGCACTAAGAAGATAGGCGATATGAAGCACAGGGCATCGTTGGGCCAAATTTCTACCCACTCCCTCTATTCTTGGCATGGTAGGTAGTTACTTGTATTGATCAGCCATTTAGTTATTCTTAGCCTCTGTTTACACTGACCAGGTACTTCCACACACATAAATTCACTTATCCCATTTAATAGATACTTCCCAAGGTTCAAAGATACTCTCACTCGGTACTGTTCACAAGTTACCAACATCATATTTTAATAATAATAAAACTTTATTATGCTAAAGACACTGTGACAGTTCCAGTGAGATCTAAGAGAATGCGCGTTCGTCGCTCCCGCGCCGGGCGTCATCCTCAAGTTCTTGAAATGCTGCGTTTGGCGATAGATGAGGATCCGAGAACCAGATAATAATCTTCTCCGAACATAGCACCTATGCTATTTTTACAAGTTGTATCTCTTATGGTACTGTCACACCCCCCTCTCTCTATGAGTGCGGGTTTAGGTTGCCCCATTGCACCTCTGGGGGTGATCTAAGTTTGTTACAACACTTATTGGTCCAATAGGGCACACTCTCAAATCAATGGTAGCATATTGTAATCCTTACGGCGTAAATGAATGACAATATAAAAACGCTGCAAATTATTACACAATGGTTTATCATTTCTGTGTTACATAGCCCTTCTATGCAGATCATTGGTCTATAACTGTTAAACCCCATATGGAATATAAGATCAGAACATGGCGCACCGTGCCTCCGAGAAGGGTTCACAATTTTACATTTCCAAGACCCCATAATCTTACGCTTCACAGTAAAAATGTTTAAAAATCATGGTGCCGCGGTGTATTATATGGATGTTACTTGTAAAAGTAATATATATTCGTTATCCTACGCCCCTGGCGCCGTTCTGCTACGCCCCTGGTGACGTGCCGCTATGCCCCTACAAGGCGCCGCGCTTCCTCCCCCTCATGACCCTCTGTCAATGTTTTCATCATTCCACTAAGCGTGCCAGGCGTGCGCGGACGTCAGTCTAACACTCAAAGCCTCGAAAAAGACACTTTTTCACCTATTTTTGGCTCATAGCACCCATGGGTGTGGAGCGATCGAGCTGGGGGAGAAGTTAGGACCAACTAGACCCCAAGTGGAGTCTATGTGCGAAAGAACGGGTTTTTAAGTCATTTCTTAGGCCTTTTATGGCCCGGGCAGCGGACGGACATTTCAAATTTGGATTCTACGCACTTTGAAACGTAAAATGACAAAGTTTGAGGGGGGTTATAAAAATTTGTTGCTATACGATCACATAGGCTTATTATTGAAAATAATAAACCAAAAATTAATGAAATTTAAAATATGTAGAAAGACTATTTGAGAAGAAAACATTCCAAAATACAACTTTCAATTCCAACCTTCTTAATCTTGGAAACTTTATTAACAACTTGAAAACGTCGATCTCCTTAATTTGCCTTCCCTAATTACTTCTATAATTCTCAACCCTTAAATTTCTCTAACGCTCTCCGGGACTGAGTGGCCCAAGAATCAGCGGTTTCAAGTGTTTTGGTGAAGAATAGAAAAGTAATTAAGTAAGTAGCTGTCGAAAATCCTTATTTCGTAGATATAAATTAATGTCATCATGAGAGTATTGTGTGGACTTTATGTACTTACAAGTGAGAAGCGAAGAACTGGCCTTTCCATATTCACAACCATTTTGATAGTGTATTGTTATACCTACTTTAAATATTTGGATTATTCGGTCGATCCAATATCACATTTGTATAAATATTAGTCCCTTCATGACACCCTCCTCATCAACCCCTTTCCTAGGTGTCCACAACCTCCAGCTAAAGGACTTACGTGGTCTAAGGCCACAGTCAATATGAGTACTTATGAATAGGTGGTTCGTTCCACCGCAAAATATGTATTACACATACGTGGTTTATTCCACGGTAAAATATGTATTATACGTGGTTCGTTCCACGGTAAAATATGTTTATAAATACCTACGTGGCTCGCTCCACGCTGAAATAATGTATAAACACGTGGTTTGTTCCACAGTGAAACATATTTACGATATGTGGTTTGCTCCACGCTCAAAATATTTATAAATAAAGGCATGTAGGGCCCATGGTTCGGTCCATGGTCTATTATGTATGGTAGGTACTTACCAGTGCTTTTGAAAGTATAAAAAGTGGGTAACATTGGACTCGTAAAAAACCACTGTCACGTCACCATGCTACCGCACTTGCAGCGACTGACTTCTGCCCTCTGCAGTCGCATGCCCCCCACCATCCCTTACCTTCGTTGTCTCCTCTTTTTGAGGGTCTCCCCATGGAGCCCCCACCTCATCTTGGCTAATTTTCAAGTCTCCATTTGATTTATATATTATTTGAACATGAACTCATTTAATAACTCGCTTAGAGACAGTATCCATAAACCATCGCAACTCCAAATGAAAAGAGGGTTCACACTGTTCTCAGGGAACCACCAAAGCCCGAGTTGCTGTGATGAATATATCAATATACCAATTCGTGGGCTTAGAACAACGACTAGGTAACTCGAAATTGGCAGTTTTGAGAAAATGTGAATAAATTTTTACGCATTTTCGAACCCTTTTAGTTATTATTGTTGGGTCCCAATTGAATATCTGAAAATCGTATCGTGTACCTTCACATCCTAACTTCAACAGAAATATACCAGAGTCGACTTACCTTTTAAAATGAATTATTTCACCAATTTTTACGAGTTACCTATTTGTTGGAGGAAGTAAAATCTGATTTTCGTTCATTCAAATGTGACTTACGACCCCTGAAGTTGATCATTGCCACAGTCATTCACGAAATTCTAATCACGATACTTTTCAAGAATAGCGCTAGGTCGAACAAATCTTCATGTTAGGGTAACGACACCAGTTATAGACCTGCTTAAGACACCGCATTCAGGTTAACTCAATTTCCCAAACTTTCTAATGTATTCAGAGTTTTCCAACTATTTTTCTCTCATGCAACAACATCTCCTCTGACGTTTGGCTGCTTTGAATCTCTAGAAGTTGATTATTTTTAGCGAATTTTTGAAGAAAATTAAGCTATTGCTCTCGCCTCAAAATTTGTAGAATATGAATTTTTGAAAAAATTTTATGCAGAAATCCGTTTCAGGCTATTCTGAATCATATTCTAAAGTTTAACGCATTTTTTTATATGTATGTATGTACCTATGTATGTGTATGTGTCATTCCAGACGATAACTGTCCGTAGAATTGTGCTAGAAACTTCGAACAAGTTTTTAAAATGTTAAGGACACAAAACGAAAGTTAATTTCGTTGGCCAGCATGATCGGATTACATCTTCGGGTTGAAATTTTCAAAAATGTAGTCAACAATTTCAAATAGCCGTTTTTTGCGATTAGTGGTGCGAAATAATTTTTTCAGCATACTAACATGTGGTATATTCGGAATCAGCGTAAAATTTCCTATAAGAATATGTATCAATTTTCAAAAATTTCAAAGTTGAAAAATCAGTCAAAAATCGAAATAATGCGTTTCAGTGTAATCGGAATCTAACTGCATTCAGATGAACCATATATGTATCCGATAACCAATCTAGCTTCTGTAAATAGTAGAGTGAAGAAATAACAGAACAGTTAAAAAAGAATTACTAATCGCAATCGTTGATAAATCAACAATAATTTGGGATTTAATGCTATAGTAAATATTTCTCAATTTCATTTCTTGATTGCTACGGAAAACCCAATGAATTCCCCATTTCAGGCTGTCATGATGCACGAGACTACAGTTAGTCTGTCATTTCTTGCTGTAGGATACTAGATTGGCGAAATCAAACAAATTTATATCACTCGAATATAAAGCCCTCATCATCTATTGGCTGTTTTCTTTCATTTATGACGTTGGTATGTTATTGTTATTTTATGTCAAGATTTATTGTCTATGAAGGATACTGTATCAAGATTTCAATGCCTTCAATACTGACCACATTGCGCAGTGAAATCTATGAATATTTACTGACATTTGTCTTTAAATCTCAAGATTAGTTTAATAATAATAAAGCATGAGTACCATCCTAATTATTTTTAATAATTTGATTCCATGTTTGTCTACAAAATCATAAACTAAATTTCTCTACACGATCAATAGCGACTGAAATGTCGAAGATTTCTTCAAACATTCGCTCATGGGGTCATGCTGCATGACTGGACTTTTTAGATTGTCCTTCTCCGTAACTACATGTGCATGATATAATAAATATAATGTTTGGTCTCTTTCAAATACTTGTATATATTTACACACTTACACATTTTTTCCCCCTTGTTACAGTTGTTTTTTCTTCTAATTTTAAATTAAGTCTGTGAATACACAGATGGATTCTTGATTTGAATATTCTATATAATGAAACTAATGATGAACAGGACCAAAAAGACCGCCCGATTTCGGCTCAACAGGGCCCCAGCACATTGGTACTCAAATTCAAGCCCTAGATCTCCTGACCAACTGAAAAACCTTAGTTTTCCAAAATTTCAAGCAAAGCCTGCAGGTGTGGCCCCCTAGTTATATATGCACACAATGTGGAACGTAGTTTCCTTAATGTATATTGATAAATAATATAAACACATTTAGGATCACATTGGGGCATTTAATATTACATTAAACGCCCTATGTGCTCCTGGAGGCTTAAGCTAAATTTTCTGCCCATTTCTCACATAAAGGTTAACCCCTCCCTCCCCCCCCCCCCCCCACCTTCTCAGTATGGATATGACACCAGTAAGACCAAACTTAGATGCATAACTAGTAGTGAACTCACAGCATCTTTTCATGATCAGTGAGCACCAGGTAATCACTCCTCCTGCAAACTGACGTCTTCTCACAAGAGATTGATAGCATCATAGAAGAAATGTATAATATCATACCTACATCATAATAATGTTAGATGATCATTTCTATATATGTATGTTTATCAAACAGCTAAACCATCTGAAGTTATACACCCCAAAGAAACCTGGCGGCCCTGCGTGTTAAGAACTAGTAGTAGGAAGTATCCACTGCCAACTATATTACTTCTGCATCCCTGACGAGGTCCTCGAAGGGTGAAAGCGCTTGGAAGTAAATCACATGACATGAGGATTTGCCACAACCATTCGTCCTCCCATCACAACCCACCGATCAGAATGATGTGTACAGTTTGGCGGTCTGGATGCTCGCATCTCAAAACTAAAAAAAGTCCTAAACCAATCCTCTTAGTAAATATAGATTAGCTGGACAACTAGATCAGAATGATGTGTGCACCACCACAAGGTGCTCTAAGAATAGTGGCCTCCTTATAATACACAAGTACCCAGTTCGACTAATGACGATTAATTTTGAAATGATGTTTTCTCATGGCTGTAACTCCGAACACTAAAAAACATGTAGGGGGTGCCACTACCATCAAAACCTGCCTCAAATCACAGTCTATGAGGGCCTGGTCAAGCTGGGGACATGGTGAGATATAATTTCATTTTTAGCAAATTTTCGTTGACAATTTAAAGTCAAATTTTTCATTACTGAAATCTGTTTTGAGAAATTCTGAAACGAATCCTAGAGTTTAATGCTTTTTCACACACACACAAATATATACATATATATATGTATATATATGTGTGTGTGTCCATCCTGACAATAACTCTCCTTAGGATTGAGATAAAAATTCCGTTTTTGCGCCAGAAAATCAAGGTTTCCAAACGAAAGGACGATTTCGTTGGCCAGTATTTCTCCAGCCCATTAAATTGGTCAAATTTCAAAAAAGTAATAAAAAATCACTAAAAATAGTTATATTCATATTTTTAGCAGAATATTGCTCAAATAAAGTTAATTAACTATGAAATAGAACATTAAAAAAGTTATGTGCTAATTATGCGGAAAAATGTACTTGAATTTCATTAAAATGTGCTAAAAAATCTATAAAAACTCCAAAATCTCTTTTTCATTCGCAGAATATTATTTGGAACGGGTTTTTGGCCATAAAATTGGTAGTTAACAATTTCTTTTCCCTCAAAGTCCCTAATTTTCAAAACAATGTAACATAATGTAGTAAGATAATTTACGAAAATTCGCTCATACGATCATGCTGCATGACTAGAACTTTTTAGCACTTTCTTGGTTATTTTTCCAATAGATACGACCCATCATAATAGCATCCATGTGTAATGAATACAAGTAGGGAAAGTAGTGTGAAGCCTCCCACAAGATTTTTTTTTTTTTTTTAATTAAGGAGAGAAGATTTTGGAATTTAAAGAAAATTTTTGAAAAATGCAAATGTTTCGACGTTTGAGGGTAGGTATTAAGGGAATTCAAAAAATTCTCAACAAATTCATGATAATATTTATATTGAATAAGTAAATATCGGATATGTTGCTTGTGATGATCACAGTAAGCACTGCGTATTAAAAATAAAAAATTACAACTTAAACAAATGAAGACAATTGGTAGATGTTTCTGGTACATAATTAATTACCTTCTACCAGAAATGGAGAACTGCGAATTTATTTCCTCGTTTTTTCACAACCAACTTGGAGCAGGAAGGGTCCGGGGGAAGGGAATCAAAGCATTTGACAGTTCGCAGGGTTTCTTGTGTCTTAATATCACGAATGAGGAGCTGCCCATGTGTACGGATGAGCATAATGTTGTCCATGAAGATGTGGATCCTGTAGACTAGTTCGTACCTGCTCCCAACTTGGAGTTGGTCTACCAGACGCAGCTTCTCAGTGTCATAGACAGTCACTGTGGGGGGAGTACCTGCTGCGTAAGTAATGAGATTCCCAAAGGCAAATACTGTGTTTATACGGCCCCTAGTATTCAACGTGTCCAACATTCGACCGTCTCTCAAGTCGAATAAAAGCAATTTTTCCTCCGTGAGACTTTCCATAATAGCCACTGTTCCCGTGAGTAGTCTACTTTCCAAACGCCCTTCTAGTTGCAGAACAGTTTCACTGTAACTAGATTTCTCCACATCATAAGCATATATCGAGGTACAACTCAGACATCCCAAAGTTAAATATATGTTATTATCACGTAAAAAGAAAGAGGCACGTTCTACTTGTTCTCCGGGCATCTGCATAGGCAAAGCAACTTCTTGGATTTTGGTTTGGGATTCCAGATCCCAAATGTGCACTCTTAAGTTACGTAATACACCTGGATCATAACGTGAAGTCATACCGACAAAATGCTTACCATTGTGGTCACACTTTATGTTAGGGTTGCCAGGGTAACCAATTTGCTCATACCAGTTTGTCAGGTCTGGGGTATCGGGGATGGTCTCCGAATGATCCCTGTCGAACAAAGCGAGAAACTTCAACTTCAGGTTTTTATCTTTGTCTTTAATATAAACCTGCAGCAACATTCGTTGAACAATCACCAGGATGTTGTTGGATAGTTTGAAAAGTTCTGGTCTGTGGTCCCCCAGCGCGAGACGTATTTCACCTGTCGGTTTCGGCTGGTCCACTATGTTGAACTCGGTGTAATGTGAATAGCTGCGACCCTTACGCACCAATAACAGTTCATTATCACTCTCCATCCAGTCGGAGGCAGGTGGAATATCGCTAATAGAGTCTTCCCGGTAGCATCCACGTTTCCAATTTCTTTTGAGATCGACGTCATCCATGTATCTCTTTCTCCAATCACACAGCTTCGGCAGATTCTCGGTTTCGAACACTTCGTACGAAGACCCCACTCTCTTGCGTTCAGTCCGTAACTTCAATCTCTCCTCCGGTATGTTTTTCCTGCACAGCTTTTCCCAGATGCTGTTGCTATTGACGGCATTGCGCCAACCAAGGCAAACTAACGAGCAAGATAGAACATCTTCCGTGTCTAAGTGTTGCAAAATCATTTCAAACACCTCTTGAGACAAACCGAAATGGGTATCAACCGACATCATTCGTTCGCGTACGAAATAAAAATGAACCGAAAACAACAATGAATGTTATTTATTATCGTTTCGCAATTGCAACTAGTAAAGTAAGAAGCACTGAATAGACCAACTGGGTGTTGCAGCAAAATGTGAAATATGGGAAATTTATACTGTTATCAATTCGATTATCAGATTGACGTGTCCTTTCTGACGGATGGTGGTGGGAGATCTCCATTTCTCAACGAAAATTCCAAATTAGGATGCGAAGCGTAGCGGCAGAAATCGAACTAGGCAGTTCCTGTCTACGAATCTTGTGCCATTTGGATACTATTGTATCT